>JBAMBS010000905.1:60000-146783 GCA_037044455.1 Zygothrica quintamaculata | reverse complement strand
TCTTAACTCGATTATTAATAGGCATGGCCCAGATTAACGCCCACATAAATTTATTCAATGAAATCTGTACAACTGAAACTGTTAATGAGGTAGAATTGTTTGGACAACGAATTGCTAATTGGCTAACAGAAAATCAAATTGTGCAACATTTGTTTGGTCCTAATTTGCATGTAGAGATTGTAAAGCAGGCACACGTTCTACTTAATTTTTTGGCCGTGGAGAATCAAATTTCTGAGGAGGATATTAAGCTTATCTGGCAGGCCACACAACTTAAGCACTGTTCCAAAACTATATTTGATATTTTACCGGCACTTGTAAAAAATCTAGCACCACGTCCGGCCATGCATTTGTATTCGCTCCTTTGCCGTATGGACCCAAAAGATCACACTGAGCAGAGTATTTATATTGCCTCAGCCTTAACAAAGTTGATTTGGACACGTGACTGTTCACGAGGTCAAATGAACCTAATGCAGGACCATTTGCTTGGTGCAAATGTAACGGCCTCAAGCTCAGATAGCGGCAGCATTGAAGGGAGCAATACTGAAGATGATCACGTCGGAGCCGATGATAGCAGCATTGCAAGTGGTGGTGGTGGTGGCAGTGGCACTGGTGGTCAAAAAAGTCCCATTGATGGTGTAACACCCTGTAAACAGGCTCGACATAGGCGACATATATGTGATCCCACTACAGAGAAGGCCAAGCAGATAAGTGGTGAGGATATAGGCAAAGTGGATATTAAGTAAGATTGTAACTTTATCTCAGCCAGATTAATTTTACTTATACTGATTTGTCATTTTTACAGAAATCATCGTATTGTCAATATTATTGACAACACAAGCAGCGAGGAAGAACTACAGTCACGTGCTACGCTTGAGCTGCAGATGCACCGCAAAAAAACCAGCAACAAGCGACGCCGGCCAAAACCTACCAATAAGCAACTGCTTCTTCCCCATAAGTTAGTGGAAATATGGGATGGCGCCGAGGATGTACCTAGCAGCGATGAAGTAGATGCCGATGGCGATGGAGAACTACTGGCTGACAGTGATGACTGCAGCGACGGTGCTGGTCACCAGCTGGTACCTGCAGCTGTGCTAAAGCATTTGCATGGCGAAGGACCTTATATAAGGGCAATTGCGGAAACAAATATAAGCGAGCTTCTAAGCGGTGCTGAAAATGATGGTAGCTACTCATCACCAATGAGCAACAAATCAGAAAAGAATCTCGCAGATTTCGATGATGAGGATGTTTCCCCATGTGAAGAGGAGTTATCGCAACTTGTTAATTCACACGGTGCACGCGTTACGGCCAATTGTAGGGACGTAGCACCGGCTTTTGCCGCCGCAGCAGCTGCTTTAATGGCTGCTCAATCGGCGATGGCTATGCAAAAGTCCGGCGAAACTAATGTCGCTGCAGCTGCAGCAGCAGTTGCTGCTGCTGCGGTTGCCACTGGTAACGCGCAACAATCCTTAGTGGCTATGCGACAACAGGCCAATGCAGCTGCCGTGGCTGCTGCTGTCGTGGCAGCTAAATCAAAATCTGATTCAGATATCGATTTGATGGATGTGCAATCCAATAAACTGCAGCAATCACCCAAGGCTAACAGCAGCACGACATCTAGCAATAATCAGCCTTCCTTCAAGCTGAACGACGTTTGTCAACCTGGCAATACCTTGCTCTGGGATCTGCTGCAGGATGATAAAATAGTATGTACAAATAAACCATTCAAAACTTTATTACCGAATTTAAGTTAAGATAATCATTGCCTGCCTGTATATTTCCTTCAGGTTCAGCTTGGTGAATCTTTAGCGTTAGAAGCTGAAAAAGCCCTTGCCACTTTGCTGTGTTTTAGCATGGACCGTCAACTTCGCACAAAATTTATTGAAGGCTGTTTGCAGAACGTGGCAAACAATCGCAGTGTAATAGTGAGCCTAAGATTGTTACCAAAACTGTTTGCTTCATTCCAGCAATTTCGACCATCCGACACACACTCAATGACATTATGGGCAGACCGAAATCATCGCATGATGCAGTGCTTTTTTAACAACATTCGGCACTATGCAAAAAGGCATGCAGAGCTCCTAATAAACCAGAATGGTGACCAACAGCAACAACAACTGGGATTGCAGGTCTATACGCACAAAACGCAAGTGTCAGTGCGTTTGCAGTTTCTATCATCTATATTTTCATTGGTCGGTTCGCCCAAGAGCTTCCGCCTGACACTTGAGCAGTTGGATGCACTATGGGATTGGTTGGCACACGATCCTGAATGCTCCGATTGTTATTTCTCATGGCTACAGTCCCAGACTAAAGGTGGTGATCAACATGCACTTGGAATTGATGCTCTACAGCATTTATATTTAAAGAAACTACCCGAACTACGTCCGGAAGAGTTTTCCATGGTGGCGCTGGGCTTATTCCAGCAATTGTGTAGCTTTGCACGCATCGCAATGGCCGAATATGAAAAACATAATGATACCATTGCCGCCAGCTCTAGTGCTGTTGGAATGTATCATCTATGGAAGATTGCCTTGCGTGCTCAAAGCAATGAGGTATCCCTAGCAGCAATTCAATACATTAACATGTACTATATGGGACAACAATTACGTTTGGAAAAGGAATTCGTCTCCCAGTGTATGGATAATCTTGTGCAGGCAGCTACTGCCTTAGAAAGGTTAGTTTTCATTAGTTAGCTGGGTTTGTTTTCATTAGTTATCTATATATATAAATATATATATAGCTATATATATATTTAACTATATATATAGCCATATATATATTTAACTATATATATATAGCTATATATATATTTAACTATATATATATAACTATATATATACATGTATAAATTCAGGAACTACCCATTTTTTTATATATAATACAGGCAACTAAACATCTTTGAAAACCATTATCTTATTGCCCTTGCGAATAATACAGACCGACAGTCAGCAGTTATAGTCAGCAGGATAGGGCTTGATCGACTCTGATATATATATATATATATATATATATATATATATATATATATATAGTTAGCTAGTTATTTTTTTATAGATAGCTATATATTCTTTTATTCCTTTCATTATTCCTAACTATAAGTTCCATATTTATCAAAGGTCAAAAGGGCTAAGAATATTTGGAATATATCGTATAAGTAAAGTTAAAAGTGGCTCTTAAACTTTTAATTATAATGTAATCCTATTTACTTTATAGGATCTGCTAATAGTAAACAGAAAAAGCTTAGCATTTGTCGTATCTGATAAGTCATATCTTATTTTAATTAGTTTGGTGTTTAATTTTATTTCATTTTTAATGCAGCATCGAGGATGAAAACGCTTTAATGCGGGTGCAGCGCGGTCTACTGCTCCTCAATACCCATCTGGATACATTTAGGCGCCGATATGCGTTTCATTTGCGCCGCTGGGCTATTGAAGGCAAGGGTATTGGATCGCACAGCAACTTAAAAAACGAAGGGGCGGGTCCACCGCTACGGATTGTGTTGCAGCAAGCGGGATTATCGGAGAAGAGTCTGCTGCAAATGCATGCTTGTGACTTGATAGCGGATCTTAAGGCGGAGGTATCCAAATGGTGGGAGAGCCTGCCATCGGGCATGGCAGCACCCGTGCTGGGCTTGTTGCTCAGCGATGGACCATTGCGTATAATAACACAGGGACAGGAGCTAACATCTGATTATGATGAACGCACACTGGGCGACGCCGGTTTCAAGGACAATCAGATTGTGTATGTATCGCTGGGCGGACGAGGCGCACGGCGAAAGGAACCGAATGTGGAACATCCATCTATGTTGCCGCCACCGCCAAAGGAATGTCTGCCCACCGTGCTTCTCTTGCAGCCCAAGTATTTTGAAAAACTTTTCTGTCTTATGCAAACGTTGGGTGACATGAAGCCGCAATCCTCTACAGTACATATGCAGCATCACACAAAGGCACAGCTGTTGTCTCGCCGTGTGTGGGATATATTGGCTATGTTGCCGACCAATCCTCACATTTTGGATGCTTTCAAAAATCTAGTAAATGATATCAACGAATTGCAGCAAATTGATGCAGCCGGTGATCAGGATAGTTTGGCTAACAAACGTAAACAAATCAAACAAAAGTTTAATGACTTACTTGATCCCAGCAACCTGCAGAAGTTCATGTATTCTTTGCACATAGTGGAGAGCTTAGCATTAAGCAGCGTTTCGCGTCAAGCAATTGTTCCCAATCCGACTGGAGGAATTGTTTCTGGTTCTGGTACCGGTGCCGGTGTTGCTGGTGTGCACAGTATTGGCTCCAATGGTAATCTTACAATCAGCGAGCAGCCGCGCACCAAAAAGGGAACAGGTAACAGACGGCAAAACAACAACGAACCGCCGCCAGAGCCAAAACAAAACAACAGCAACAGTGAGTGCATTAAGGAACAGCTAGTAGCAGAGGAGAGAGAAACAACACTATCATTGAAACCACTTTCTGAAAGTGATACAGATGCTAACGAAATGTCCAGCGGCGGTGATAAAGAGAATCAACCAAAGCAAAACAGCAAGCGTCCGAAAAAGACTGAATTGAATTCTGGCATTGACCAGGAGCACCCAATTGGATGCGCTACGCCACCGCCACCTCCACTTGTTTGTCCTCTAACGGCACCTCCACTACGTAGTGCTCTGCAAGGCGAGAACAGCAAATGGAGCGAAGCATTTATTAAAAGTGGCGGACTACAGCATCTCTATGAGATCTTTAGCGCTGGTCAGCTACAGCAAAGCGCACATGCCAAAGACCTTTGTTTGAACGAGTGGCGCCACGACTGTCTGGCCAGTCTATTACGTATCCTTTGGCTGTTGGGATTTGAAGAACTGCAAACGCAGGATGTGCATGTACTTATGTCACGGCCACATGCCTTCATGCTGCAACTTATGGAGGTGCCACAATGTCTGCAACGCCTATCAAGCATACTTAACGATGAGGTGCATCAACACATGTCAGCCAGTGCGACTTCCATATTGTTTCCCTATCAGTTTCATCAGCTCCGCACTGGTTTCTGGGGACGTGCACAGCTGGTGCAATTTACCATGAACATTTTGGTCAGTTTTGTGCATGCATCTTCCGAGGCACGTCGCCTGCTCTGGTCGCAACCAGAGCAGTGCACTTGGCTGCAAAAGTTCATATTGGAAGACCCAGAGCCAGCAGTGCGTCGCGAAATCTGTGCTGGCCTCTATCGTATCTGCTTGGGCAATACGCAAAACTATCGTTTGCTATTGGCTCCGCTGCTGCATAAACTGATAGAATTGCTACCGCGTGCTGAGCAAATGAGCTCATCAATGCATCATACACAGTTCTTATTGTCTGAAGAGGGCAAGGAGCCGTATGGACCTGCTTGCCGGGACTATTTCTGGCTTTTAGCACGCCTCGTGGACACTCTGACCCCCGAAATGGTAGCAGAGGAGCGCATTGACATTGAGCTACTATGTGAGAGCATCTCAGAGAGCATACTCAATCGCGACTATTATGAGCTGCGTCACGGGTACCAGGATGACGGCTTGGTGGGCCTGCTGAATCTTATGTCCAATCTAATTAAGTATGACACCAGCTATAAGTACAGGCCAAAGGCATTGCGATTCATTGAGCAGCTAATTGAATTTCTGTTCGAGATGCCCTCACCCTCTAATCGGCAGAAACCCAAATGCAAATCAGCTACATCACGTGCTGCTGCTTACGATCTACTAGTAGAGTTGTCTCGTGGTTGTGCCACCAATTTCAGCTATCTTCATAGTCAACTTTTGGCGCAGCACAAATCAGGTCCAAAGCAACCCTATCCCTGGGATTATTGGCCACGTGACGAGGGACGTGCCGAATGCGGATATGTGGGCTTAACTAATTTGGGTGCCACCTGTTATATGGCATCCTGCATACAGCATTTGTACATGATGCCGCAGGCACGTACAGCTATTTTGCGTTTGCCACCGTCCGGTGCAAAGAAGCATGCAACAACGCTGCTCGAACTGCAGCGTATGTTTGCTTATCTGTTGGAATCTGAACGCAAAGCGTATAATCCACGTAGTTTTTGTCGTGTCTATCAGATGGATCATCAGCCCTTGAATACTGGCGAACAAAAGGATATGGCCGAGTTTTTTATTGATCTCGTTTCGAAACTGGAGGAAATGACGCCGGATCTTAAGCATCTGGTTAAGCGTTTATTTTGTGGTACATTAAGCAACAATGTTGTATCCTTAGACTGTGGACATGTTTCACGCACAGCAGAGGAGTTTTATACAGTGCGCTGCCAAGTGGCGGATATGCGTAATCTGCAGGAGTCGCTCGACGAGGTCACCGTGAAAGATACTCTTGAAGGGGACAACATGTATACGTGCTCACAGTGCGGCAAGAAGGTGCGCGCCGAAAAGCGAGCTTGCTTCAAAAAGTTACCACAGATATTGTGTTTTAATACAATGCGTTATACATTTAACATGGTTACCATGTTAAAGGAGAAAGTGAACACGCATTTCTCTTTTCCACTGCGACTCAATATGTGCCACTATGTGGAGAAGACACTGATGCCACAGCAGTATAAAGAGGAACGCGAGAAGCGGCTACGGGAACGCCAGCAAAACGAAGATAATGGAGCAGAGAACGAAAAGGCTGAAGCCACACTAGACGCAGACATCGAAGACTGCTATGAGTAAATCATTTTTCTAATATATATATATTATTATTATTATTTTATAATGTACCATGTCCCATATACAGGTACGAGTTGGTTGGTGTTACTGTACATACTGGTACAGCGGATGGCGGACATTATTACAGCTTCATAAAGGAACGCACGAAAAGTAATTATCATCCACATGAACGGTGGTTCCTCTTTAACGATGCAGAGGTCAAACCCTTTGACCCCTCGCAAATAGCTGCAGAATGCTTTGGTGGCGAGATGACGGTAATCAATGAATCAATCAATCTTAAATTTATTTTTATCCAGTTATCAATTATATATTCTGTTTTTATTTGTAGAGTAAAACCTATGATTCTGTAACCGAAAAGTATTTGGATTTTAGCTTTGAAAAAACGAACTCTGCTTACATGCTGTTCTATGAACGACGCTTGCCTGAGCATCTGCAGCGCCGACACTCGGAGCTACTAGCAACACCTACACCAAGTCCCACCAATGAGAAAAAGCCTGAAACGCCAGACGAAACACATAAAGTGGAGTCCACCGTTAACATACACAAAAATGCTACAACAACAGAATTTACAGATTCAATTATTACACCATTGAACAAAATGACATCAAAAATTAAAGTGAAGGAGGACGAAGACGAGGACGAAGACAAGGTCGTGAAGCAGCCAGAAGAAGCAGAAAATTTACTGAAGAATGTAAAGGAATGTAAAGCAAATAAAACTGAACCTGTGCTAGAAGAAAATTTGACTCCAACGCCACAAAAACAAGATGAAGAAGACGAAAAGCCAATAACAGCTAATTGTGATAATCTTAAGTCAAGTAATAACAAAGAATCGGAGGCGTCAATCTCCATGGCTGCCGTTGTTGCGGATCCCAAAGTCTCCGTTAAGTTACAGTCGTTTCGTCCACTTTTGAACAAAGAACTTGAGGATTGGATATGGCAGGACAATCGTCAGTTTTTGCAAGATCGAAATATCTTTGAACACACATATTTTAAGTGAGTTTTCAATTTAGATATATCTATAGATATAACAATATTTTAACCAATATTTTGCATGTTTAAAGCTTTATGTGGCAGATCTGCGGTCATATACCACAAACGTTAATATCTGAAACGGACATCACGTGCATGGCAGCCAAGTTGTCTGTTTCCTTTTTCATTGAAACATTTATACATGCCAAGGAAAAGGTAAGTACTCGAAATTTCCTACGTTATAAAGAAAACTATAAGGTTTATATATTATAGCCCACTATGGTGCCATGGGTGGAGCTTCTCACCAAGCAGTTCAATGCCAGTGAAGAGGCTTGCGAATGGTTTCTATCTCATATGTCTGTTGAACCATTCTGGCCCGTTCAAGTGCTTATTCAATGTCCAAATCAAATGGTGCGTCAAATGTTTCAACGTTTGGTCATTCATGTTATACAGCGGTTGCGGTAGGTTATTAATTTTTTAAAATTATTTAAATAACTAAAAAATGGTTTTGTTTTGCGAATTCTTCATGTACTTGCAGCGCATCTCAATCTAATCTTTATTTAGGAGTGGAAACGAATCAAGATGACAGAGAATTAATTGGGCAATCATCATGTGTGACACGTTTTATCAGCTCGCTCATTTCGCTGCTGGAGCATGGAGCACGTTCGCACTTGCGCCATCTGTCTGAGTTCTTTAGCCTGCTTTGCGAGTTCTCCCGTATGGGTGACGAGGAGGCAATGTTTCTCTTGCGCATTGGCATACTGAAGAGCTTAGTCGATTTTTATTTGGGCCATAAACCAACGGACAGTGTATGTTGCTATTCAGTATAAGTGATTTTTATGTGATTTTTATATTTTATTTAATTTTATTTTATCTTGCGTTTTTTACAGATTGACATTAGTTCGGATAATGAAGACAACTCCTCAGATGAAGCGCTATCAGTGGAAAAAATGCGTCCGGCATCACTAGACAAAATGATTGCACTCTGCGCAAGTCTTGTCGAGCGTTCTCGAGGCGCTGATTTTCGATTGCGTTTGTCAGCAAAGGACTTTAATGCAATTGCCGGTGGCAAGGTGATACTGAAAAAACTCGAAAGCGTTATTTATTCCATATAATGGAATTCAATCACTCAAGCACAATTATTCAATGAACCAATTCGAACATTTTAATATCTAAACGTTTCATAATTTAATTTACTTTGTTTTACTTTGCTTATAAGTTGTATTTCGTATTTTGTTTATTTCATATATAATTCGTAGGGCTTTCCATTTTTGTATCAACAAATAAAGGACGGCATTAACCCGCACCAGACAAAGCATTTAATCCATGCGCTATGCCGCTGGGACGATCGTCTGGCCACACAAATCATCAGTATGCTATTCGCCTCAGTTACCAAACATATTGAGTTATGCGCGCCCTTTTTTAAGCTGCTTACTCTGCTCACCGAAACGCAAGGTGGTCCTATTGGCCTGCCCTGCTTTACACAACTTATACTACCACGCATGTGGGATGCGGCAGAGTACTGTCCACAGTCTGTAATTGACTGGCTATCATTGCAGGCCACCAAAAATAAAATAGCTCACACGTGGATACTGCAATCAGCCGACCAATGGCTGGAACAGTTTCTGCTAGCTCACGATAACACCCGTGTTAGAAATGGTATGCAATGGCTCAACACAACAAATAATTAGCCAATGAAATAAATATATTTTTGTATCCTTTTTATTTTATTAATATAGCCGCTGCCTGTCTACTGGTTGCACTAGTGCCTTCGCAGCCTTTCCGCACCAATTTTCGTGCTCACTCACAACACAAATTGTTGGCTTTTAATCCGAATAGCTATCGGTAAATTGTGAATTAACTTTTTTTGTTCGTAAATTTGCTTTAAGTATTTATCTTTTGTACTGAACTTCAGTGATATTAACAGCGATGCCCAGGTAGTGCTTCATCAAGTGATTACATTGCTGCTGCGTTTGTTGCGTCCAGCGCGTGTCTATGCGGATATAGGCACACATGGCACTACAAAGTTAACAGCGTATTTCAATCTACTCAGCTACTGTATGGTTTCTAAGACTGAAAAACTAATGGCAAGTTTAACAGGATGAAAAATCGTTCCATACTAAAGCAGGTCGTTATTGCTTACAGATAGGTTCATCTATGCGCTCCCTGTGGGAGTTATTCCATCCACGCCTCTCCGAGCCAAGCGTGCCGGCTCATCACAATAAGCATGCACTGCTGACCTTTTGGCACCACTCCCTCGTCGACTGCCCTGAAAATGCATCTCTAGTAGCCAATTGCCCGGAGATAACTCGCAATATTGCATTTAATTATATACTGTAGGGGTATTCTTTATATTAATTTAAATAAGAAATATATAATTATTTAAATCTTTTAGTGCCGATCACGACGACTCAGAGATTGTTACATACAATCGTTCAATGTTACCCGCCTACTATGGTCTCTTGCGTTTGTGCTGCGAGCAAAGTTGTGCACTCACCCGCCAACTTGCCCAACATCAAAATCTTCAATGGGCATTCAAAAACATTACGCCACATCCTACACAATATGCTGCTGCAGTTGATGAACTATTTAAACTAATGGCTCTGTTTGCTGCACGCCACTCGGACACAACAGAGCAGGAGAAACTGGATGTTATTGCCTTTAGGCGATCCGTTATTGTCTCTTACACAAGCAGTCTTGATGCTCGGGTATCTTGGTCCACTCTTATTAATGCACTAAAAATACTTGGTAAGATTTATATTATATAATTGTGTTATTTTATATGTCTCAACTAGATACAATTTGAAATTAAAAATAATTTTTTTTTACATTAAGTAAAGTACACATAGGACTATGTGTACTATGCTTAAATTATATTAAAATAATCCTAATAATTTAATATTAATATTACTTTTCTATAGTTGACAACGAAGATGATCGTATGTTAGTTATATTTAATGGCGGCATTGAGATGTGCTTTGAAGCGCTGCATACATTACATTCCATGCATCATGAAGCAACTGCTTGTCATGTGGCGGGTGATCTATTGGATCTGCTGGGAGAGATGGTTTTGCTTTTGGCTACGTTGCGTATGCGAACAGATAATCCTGCACAAAAGAAGCATCAGCAACAGCATTTGGAACAACAACTACAATTGCAGCAGCAACAATTACTGCAGAAACAACAACACAGCCAGTGTACCCAAGCGCCACAGACACAACAGCAGAAAGAGAAGCAACTGCAACAACAAATGCAACAACATCTACAATTGCAGCAAATGCAGTTGCAGCAACAGCATTTTCTGAGGCAACAGCATCAGCATTCCGCTCTAGCCAAAGCATTACCCGATACTATAAAAAGACTTGCCACACTACTTAACACATTCAATTCACCCGATATTAGTCGCATGGCCCTGGAGGTGCTCAAGGAATTGGTGCGCAATACTAGCATAGATGCAACTGGTATATTAGCGCCCATACTAATAAACTGTCATTTATCCATGGCAAATACAACCAATGCAATTGGTCCTTTGGGACCATTTTTTCCACGTCGTGGTTCGAGGCAGACACCCTGGGCGATAGGTGCAAAGAATTCACCGCGACCGCCTAGGCCTATGGTACAAATGTGTATTGCTCTATCAGAGCTGACGCCACGTGGCCTGGATGCAGAGTACGATGCACAGGTGGAAGCTTTCTATAGACCCTATCACGACTTTATTGACATAGTGTTACGCATGTGTGTAAATACGGGCACACTCAACGACACCTTGGTCAAACTGCACCTCCTGGTGGCCATTGAATCGGCGCCTCTGCATTTTACATATTTTCCCAAGTTCTGGGTAGGCATACACAACAATGCTCTAACACATAAGTAAGTTCTTTTAAGTCTCCTAAATTTATTGTAATATTAACATTAATATTTCATTAGATACTCTGAGCTGCTGGTTAAAAATCAGCTTCTGATTGAATATCTGCACAATATACTTAGGGATGAGCGCAGCATGCTAAAGGATAACAGTGTGCGTGACTTTTTGGAGCTCTATTACCACCGGGTAGCTGCACAACTTCCAGTGGCGCGTATGATCTATACAATCAACTATGGCATGCACTCTAAGGATGATATTGATGAGCTGTGTGGAGATCTCTTTGCCATACGCATCATTGCACAGGCCACCGGTGTACCGAGCTCCGTGCGTAAGGAACTGCGTGGATCCTTGAGAGCACTCTTAAATAAGAGTGAGCGCCTGAAAAAAGAATTGGAGCAAGGTTATTATTATATTATTACCAGGTCTAGTTAAAGATATTGTTAATCAAACCGATATTAATTTTATTAAATAGATCAACTTCCGAGTAAAAAGCAAAAGCGCGAAATGTGCAAAGGTAAAGATCAAACGCAAACAGTGGCACATTCGGATTCGGAGAATCTAAAAGATTATGCTGAAAGCAAAGGAAAAGGCAATTCATTCGATGAAACGAGCTCTGTTAATGTTTCTTTGGAAACATCTAACCGAACTGCTGATACAGCTGAAGCCAAAAACACTGATGAATCTGCTCCTATTGCCGTGCAAATTGATACAGTATCGAAGGAAGCAGCTTCAGTGGATGAGCAATTGGGAAGCCCGATTTCTGTTACTGATAAATTAGAAAAAGCTTCATCATCCGATGATGAAACTGATCTCGAAGATGAGTTAGAACCTACGCCCAAGCGCAACAAAAAATCGGCCAACAAAAAAACTGCTCGGGATTTGCTTAACGAGGAGCGAAAGCGGCGTTTGGCCACTTTGCTTACAATGGAAACTTATATACATAGCATATTTAGCATTATAAAACGGGACTCAAACACAATGCAGAACAAAGAAATTCATAACGAGGAATTAACTCTGGAAGCATCTACATCAGCGGCGGCAGCCATGAGAACAAGGCCCAAGGGCGCTACAACGCCACCAGAACCCGAGGATATTATATTGCCCGATAATTACACAATAGATATGGACACAGAAATGAATTTACTATTTCCTTCACCTAGCACATCTTGTTCAAACGGCCAGATCCCAGAGGTAGATAAATTCGGTGAACTGACACCTGCGACGGCTGTAGTAAGCGGCACTGGACATAAAGCTGCTAGCAGTTCTGTGACCAGCGTTGCATCAACGTCTCAGGCAGCAAATTCGTCGCAAATTTAGTTGTCGTTTAATGATTTGCTTAATATATTATTTTTCGGCAAGCCATTCAATTGATAGTATACAACAGACAACATTCAATGTCTAAGCATTTGATTTTGGCGTGAGGTCAAAACTTTAACGAATCATACTTTAAAATTGGTGCTGCTTGCATAAGGCGACAAATTTCCCACACAAAGAAGATAAATAGAATGTATAGAACGGACTATTAGGCATAAAATATATATGATGCATAAACTAAGTCTAGCAATATATTCAAAAATCATTATAATATAATGGAATCTATATTAAATTCTCACACACACACATACACACCACATATGCAAAATAATTACAAGAATGATTTAGATACATACACGAATTTATTATAAGATGCAGAGCTATATACATACAGATAGATATAAAGATAAAGGTTACTATTTTAGGTCTTCCACGTGGCTCCAGAATATCAGAAGCTTAAAATATAAACAAATTTCTATTTCGAGATAATTTATGAAAAATGATTACAATTACTGCATGTAATAACACAAATCATGAACTTATGAACTAAAAAAATGCCAAAAATCAAACACATTATGGGCCAGAGACAAAGAACATAATAAATGATGGATATAAATGAATTTAAATCGGCTTTCAAGACGCTAATATCTATATATGTTTCAGTAGATCATTTAAGTACGTTTAATTCCACTAATTACACTTGGTTTAAATTTAGTTTGTTTTAAATCTTAACTTTTCATTTTCTTTTGACCCATTCCATCTTTCTCTCTGTATTTACCCATTTTGCACTATAACTGTATGTTAGACACAAATGAACAGATATTATAAACTTAATTAATCGAAACTTTTAAATAAAGAATGTATAACAATGAATGCTGAATAATACGAACTATATAATATTTACGTTCTATAGTCCATAATAAAATAACTAGTAATTACGCACATAAGTCTATAAGTTGTCAATGTGAAACACAAACGACACAGTTTAAAAAACCAATCCCTTAAAAGGACGCATAAAATGTTAGTATTAAGCCACTTTATAAACTCGAAATATATAAAATTATAATATTAAACAACTGCATAAAATCATAAAATCAATATAAAAAAAATAACATGAGTTAATCTGTGTAATTAAAAAATAAATTATTTTATAGTCAATAAACTTGTTTTAATATCTAATTTACAGTTGCTCTCTACAATTTATAACTGTCAAGTAAGCTTTTGGTGGAATAAGTTGTTATTTAAAGTTTTAAAAACACGCATTTTATTTAAATATTTTTTATATTTCAGTGAGTAGTATTAAAATCTATATTGATCTGCCTCAAATAAAGCATCTAAACAGTAAATAGATACAATTTTTTATTTTATTTACTAATTCGTTGGCTGAAATATATAACTATGAGAATAATAGTCAACCTCTTTTGAAATGTATTCAACACAGGCCAAACTTTTTAAATTTTTCCTAGGTTTCTTGTTATTTAATGTGACTGTGTATGGAAATATTTTTGGGAATGCATATAACACATTGTACATTATATATGCATTAATTTACAATTTGTAATTAATAATTAAATAAAATTCAACCCTATCAATGTATGTATAATGCGCATGCGCCATGATGTTTTAGAAATAAATGACGTCTTTTGCAGATGTACATTGAAAACCGAAGTAGCAATGCCTTGTGTTGGATGTAAGAACGCTCCAAAAACTACAGATAATCAATGATATAGTAAATAAATAAATAATTCAATAAAAAAGAACATTTGTTTAATAAAAACATATATTAAATAAAATTTAACTGCTAATGAGCTATTTATTTTCTTTTATTGGTTTAACATAATAAAAACGTGTTGTTATTATTTTGACTCAATGGCAATTACTTTTGTGCATTTTATAAAAATAGCTTATTTATGAAACAAATTTAAAAAAATATATATAACGTTTCACACACTGCCCAAGAACAAACTACATTCTATTTCATTATACATATCCAATATGATTACGCTCAGCAAAAGTAGAGGCAAGAAATTTTTATACAAAACATAAATTTTTTAACGATTAAAATAAAGCCAAAATAAATTCGTTATCAAATTTTCTTTAAATTTTAATTTATAACTTGGGTTTTAAGGTTTCTTTTCTCAAAAGGTACATATATGTATTACTTCAATAAAAAAAACAACTTTAAATTTGACTTTCAAAAAATACGAGCCACTAAGTATATTCTTGTAATTATTTTGCATATGTGGTGTGTATGTGTGTGTGTGAGAATTTAATATAGATTCCATTATATTATAATGATTTTTGAATATATTGCTAGACTTAGTTTATGCATCATATATATTTTATGCCTAATAGTCCGTTCTATACATTCTATTTATCTTCTTTGTGTGGGAAATTTGTCGCCTTATGCAAGCAGCACCAATTTTAAAGTATGATTCGTTAAAGTTTTGACCTCACGCCAAAATCAAATGCTTAGACATTGAATGTTGTCTGTTGTATACTATCAATTGAATGGCTTGCCGAAAAATAATATATTAAGCAAATCATTAAACGACAACTAAATTTGCGACGAATTTGCTGCCTGAGACGTTGATGCAACGCTGGTCACAGAACTGCTAGCAGCTTTATGTCCAGTGCCGCTTACTACAGCCGTCGCAGGTGTCAGTTCACCGAATTTATCTACCTCTGGGATCTGGCCGTTTGAACAAGATGTGCTAGGTGAAGGAAATAGTAAATTCATTTCTGTGTCCATATCTATTGTGTAATTATCGGGCAATATAATATCCTCGGGTTCTGGTGGCGTTGTAGCGCCCTTGGGCCTTGTTCTCATGGCTGCCGCCGCTGATGTAGATGCTTCCAGAGTTAATTCCTCGTTATGAATTTCTTTGTTCTGCATTGTGTTTGAGTCCCGTTTTATAATGCTAAATATGCTATGTATATAAGTTTCCATTGTAAGCAAAGTGGCCAAACGCCGCTTTCGCTCCTCGTTAAGCAAATCCCGAGCAGTTTTTTTGTTGGCCGATTTTTTGTTGCGCTTGGGCGTAGGTTCTAACTCATCTTCGAGATCAGTTTCATCATCGGATGATGAAGCTTTTTCTAATTTATCAGTAACAGAAATCGGGCTTCCCAATTGCTCATCCACTGAAGCTGCTTCCTTCGATACTGTATCAATTTGCACGGCAATAGGAGCAGATTCATCAGTGTTTTTGGCTTCAGCTGTATCAGCAGTTCGGTTAGATGTTTCCAAAGAAACATTAACAGAGCTCGTTTCATCGAATGAATTGCCTTTTCCTTTGCTTTCAGCATAATCTTTTAGATTCTCCGAATCCGAATGTGCCACTGTTTGCGTTTGATCTTTACCTTTGCACATTTCGCGCTTTTGCTTTTTACTCGGAAGTTGATCTATTTAATAAAATTAATATCGGTTTGATTAACAATATCTTTAACTAGACCTGGTAATAATATAATAATAACCTTGCTCCAATTCTTTTTTCAGGCGCTCACTCTTATTTAAGAGTGCTCTCAAGGATCCACGCAGTTCCTTACGCACGGAGCTCGGTACACCGGTGGCCTGTGCAATGATGCGTATGGCAAAGAGATCTCCACACAGCTCATCAATATCATCCTTAGAGTGCATGCCATAGTTGATTGTATAGATCATACGCGCCACTGGAAGTTGTGCAGCTACCCGGTGGTAATAGAGCTCCAAAAAGTCACGCACACTGTTATCCTTTAGCATGCTGCGCTCATCCCTAAGTATATTGTGCAGATATTCAATCAGAAGCTGATTTTTAACCAGCAGCTCAGAGTATCTAATGAAATATTAATGTTAATATTACAATAAATTTAGGAGACTTAAAAGAACTTACTTATGTGTTAGAGCATTGTTGTGTATGCCTACCCAGAACTTGGGAAAATATGTAAAATGCAGAGGCGCCGATTCAATGGCCACCAGGAGGTGCAGTTTGACCAAGGTGTCGTTGAGTGTGCCCGTATTTACACACATGCGTAACACTATGTCAATAAAGTCGTGATAGGGTCTATAGAAAGCTTCCACCTGTGCATCGTACTCTGCATCCAGGCCACGTGGCGTCAGCTCTGATAGAGCAATACACATTTGTACCATAGGCCTAGGCGGTCGCGGTGAATTCTTTGCACCTATCGCCCAGGGTGTCTGCCTCGAACCACGACGTGGAAAAAATGGTCCCAAAGGACCAATTGCATTGGTTGTATTTGCCATGGATAAATGACAGTTTATTAGTATGGGCGCTAATATACCAGTTGCATCTATGCTAGTATTGCGCACCAATTCCTTGAGCACCTCCAGGGCCATGCGACTAATATCGGGTGAATTGAATGTGTTAAGTAGTGTGGCAAGTCTTTTTATAGTATCGGGTAATGCTTTGGCTAGAGCGGAATGCTGATGCTGTTGCCTCAGAAAATGCTGTTGCTGCAACTGCATTTGCTGCAATTGTAGATGTTGTTGCATTTGTTGTTGCAGTTGCTTCTCTTTCTGCTGTTGTGTCTGTGGCGCTTGGGTACACTGGCTGTGTTGTTGTTTCTGCAGTAATTGTTGCTGCTGCAATTGTAGTTGTTGTTCCAAATGCTGTTGCTGATGCTTCTTTTGTGCAGGATTATCTGTTCGCATACGCAACGTAGCCAAAAGCAAAACCATCTCTCCCAGCAGATCCAATAGATCACCCGCCACATGACAAGCAGTTGCTTCATGATGCATGGAATGTAATGTATGCAGCGCTTCAAAGCACATCTCAATGCCGCCATTAAATATAACTAACATACGATCATCTTCGTTGTCAACTATAGAAAAGTAATATTAATATTAAATTATTAGGATTATTTTAATATAATTTAAGCATAGTACACATAGTCCTATGTGTACTTTACTTAATGTAAAAAAAAATTATTTTTAATTTCAAATTGTATCTAGTTGAGACATATAAAATAACACAATTATATAATATAAATCTTACCAAGTATTTTTAGTGCATTAATAAGAGTGGACCAAGATACCCGAGCATCAAGACTGCTTGTGTAAGAGACAATAACGGATCGCCTAAAGGCAATAACATCCAGTTTCTCCTGCTCTGTTGTGTCCGAGTGGCGTGCAGCAAACAGAGCCATTAGTTTAAATAGTTCATCAACTGCAGCAGCATATTGTGTAGGATGTGGCGTAATGTTTTTGAATGCCCATTGAAGATTTTGATGTTGGGCAAGTTGGCGGGTGAGTGCACAACTTTGCTCGCAGCACAAACGCAAGAGACCATAGTAGGCGGGTAACATTGAACGATTGTATGTAACAATCTCTGAGTCGTCGTGATCGGCACTAAAAGATTTAAATAATTATATATTTCTTATTTAAATTAATATAAAGAATACCCCTACAGTATATAATTAAATGCAATATTGCGAGTTATCTCCGGGCAATTGGCTACTAGAGATGCATTTTCAGGGCAGTCGACGAGGGAGTGGTGCCAAAAGGTCAGCAGTGCATGCTTATTGTGATGAGCCGGCACGCTTGGCTCGGAGAGGCGTGGATGGAATAACTCCCACAGGGAGCGCATAGATGAACCTATCTGTAAGCAATAACGACCTGCTTTAGTATGGAACGATTTTTCATCCTGTTAAACTTGCCATTAGTTTTTCAGTCTTAGAAACCATACAGTAGCTGAGTAGATTGAAATACGCTGTTAACTTTGTAGTGCCATGTGTGCCTATATCCGCATAGACACGCGCTGGACGCAACAAACGCAGCAGCAATGTAATCACTTGATGAAGCACTACCTGGGCATCGCTGTTAATATCACTGAAGTTCAGTACAAAAGATAAATACTTAAAGCAAATTTACGAACAAAAAAAGTTAATTCACAATTTACCGATAGCTATTCGGATTAAAAGCCAACAATTTGTGTTGTGAGTGAGCACGAAAATTGGTGCGGAAAGGCTGCGAAGGCACTAGTGCAACCAGTAGACAGGCAGCGGCTATATTAATAAAATAAAAAGGATACAAAAATATATTTATTTCATTGGCTAATTATTTGTTGTGTTGAGCCATTGCATACCATTTCTAACACGGGTGTTATCGTGAGCTAGCAGAAACTGTTCCAGCCATTGGTCGGCTGATTGCAGTATCCACGTGTGAGCTATTTTATTTTTGGTGGCCTGCAATGATAGCCAGTCAATTACAGACTGTGGACAGTACTCTGCCGCATCCCACATGCGTGGTAGTATAAGTTGTGTAAAGCAGGGCAGGCCAATAGGACCACCTTGCGTTTCGGTGAGCAGAGTAAGCAGCTTAAAAAAGGGCGCGCATAACTCAATATGTTTGGTAACTGAGGCGAATAGCATACTGATGATTTGTGTGGCCAGACGATCGTCCCAGCGGCATAGCGCATGGATTAAATGCTTTGTCTGGTGCGGGTTAATGCCGTCCTTTATTTGTTGATACAAAAATGGAAAGCCCTACGAATTATATATGAAATAAACAAAATACGAAATACAACTTATAAGCAAAGTAAAACAAAGTAAATTAAATTATGAAACGTTTAGATATTAAAATGTTCGAATTGGTTCATTGAATAATTGTGCTTGAGTGATTGAATTCCATTATATGGAATAAATAACGCTTTCGAGTTTTTTCAGTATCACCTTGCCACCGGCAATTGCATTAAAGTCCTTTGCTGACAAACGCAATCGAAAATCAGCGCCTCGAGAACGCTCGACAAGACTTGCGCAGAGTGCAATCATTTTGTCTAGTGATGCCGGACGCATTTTTTCCACTGATAGCGCTTCATCTGAGGAGTTGTCTTCATTATCCGAACTAATGTCAATCTGTAAAAAACGCAAGATAAAATAAAATTAAATAAAATATAAAAATCACATAAAAATCACTTATACTGAATAGCAACATACACTGTCCGTTGGTTTATGGCCCAAATAAAAATCGACTAAGCTCTTCAGTATGCCAATGCGCAAGAGAAACATTGCCTCCTCGTCACCCATACGGGAGAACTCGCAAAGCAGGCTAAAGAACTCAGACAGATGGCGCAAGTGCGAACGTGCTCCATGCTCCAGCAGCGAAATGAGCGAGCTGATAAAACGTGTCACACATGATGATTGCCCAATTAATTCTCTGTCATCTTGATTCGTTTCCACTCCTAAATAAAGATTAGATTGAGATGCGCTGCAAGTACATGAAGAATTCGCAAAACAAAACCATTTTTTAGTTATTTAAATAATTTTAAAAAATTAATAACCTACCGCAACCGCTGTATAACATGAATGACCAAACGTTGAAACATTTGACGCACCATTTGATTTGGACATTGAATAAGCACTTGAACGGGCCAGAATGGTTCAACAGACATATGAGATAGAAACCATTCGCAAGCCTCTTCACTGGCATTGAACTGCTTGGTGAGAAGCTCCACCCATGGCACCATAGTGGGCTATAATATATAAACCTTATAGTTTTCTTTATAACGTAGGAAATTTCGAGTACTTACCTTTTCCTTGGCATGTATAAATGTTTCAATGAAAAAGGAAACAGACAACTTGGCTGCCATGCACGTGATGTCCGTTTCAGATATTAACGTTTGTGGTATATGACCGCAGATCTGCCACATAAAGCTTTAAACATGCAAAATATTGGTTAAAATATTGTTATATCTATAGATATATCTAAATTGAAAACTCACTTAAAATATGTGTGTTCAAAGATATTTCGATCTTGCAAAAACTGACGATTGTCCTGCCATATCCAATCCTCAAGTTCTTTGTTCAAAAGTGGACGAAACGACTGTAACTTAACGGAGACTTTGGGATCCGCAACAACGGCAGCCATGGAGATTGACGCCTCCGATTCTTTGTTATTACTTGACTTAAGATTATCACAATTAGCTGTTATTGGCTTTTCGTCTTCTTCATCTTGTTTTTGTGGCGTTGGAGTCAAATTTTCTTCTAGCACAGGTTCAGTTTTATTTGCTTTACATTCCTTTACATTCTTCAGTAAATTTTCTGCTTCTTCTGGCTGCTTCACGACCTTGTCTTCGTCCTCGTCTTCGTCCTCCTTCACTTTAATTTTTGATGTCATTTTGTTCAATGGTGTAATAATTGAATCTGTAAATTCTGTTGTTGTAGCATTTTTGTGTATGTTAACGGTGGACTCCACTTTATGTGTTTCGTCTGGCGTTTCAGGCTTTTTCTCATTGGTGGGACTTGGTGTAGGTGTTGCTAGTAGCTCCGAGTGTCGGCGCTGCAGATGCTCAGGCAAGCGTCGTTCATAGAACAGCATGTAAGCAGAGTTCGTTTTTTCAAAGCTAAAATCCAAATACTTTTCGGTTACAGAATCATAGGTTTTACTCTACAAATAAAAACAGAATATATAATTGATAACTGGATAAAAATAAATTTAAGATTGATTGATTCATTGATTACCGTCATCTCGCCACCAAAGCATTCTGCAGCTATTTGCGAGGGGTCAAAGGGTTTGACCTCTGCATCGTTAAAGAGGAACCACCGTTCATGTGGATGATAATTACTTTTCGTGCGTTCCTTTATGAAGCTGTAATAATGTCCGCCATCCGCTGTACCAGTATGTACAGTAACACCAACCAACTCGTACCTGTATATGGGACATGGTACATTATAAAATAATAATAATAATATATATATATTAGAAAAATGATTTACTCATAGCAGTCTTCGATGTCTGCGTCTAGTGTGGCTTCAGCCTTTTCGTTCTCTGCTCCATTATCTTCGTTTTGCTGGCGTTCCCGTAGCCGCTTCTCGCGTTCCTCTTTATACTGCTGTGGCATCAGTGTCTTCTCCACATAGTGGCACATATTGAGTCGCAGTGGAAAAGAGAAATGCGTGTTCACTTTCTCCTTTAACATGGTAACCATGTTAAATGTATAACGCATTGTATTAAAACACAATATCTGTGGTAACTTTTTGAAGCAAGCTCGCTTTTCGGCGCGCACCTTCTTGCCGCACTGTGAGCACGTATACATGTTGTCCCCTTCAAGAGTATCTTTCACGGTGACCTCGTCGAGCGACTCCTGCAGATTACGCATATCCGCCACTTGGCAGCGCACTGTATAAAACTCCTCTGCTGTGCGTGAAACATGTCCACAGTCTAAGGATACAACATTGTTGCTTAATGTACCACAAAATAAACGCTTAACCAGATGCTTAAGATCCGGCGTCATTTCCTCCAGTTTCGAAACGAGATCAATAAAAAACTCGGCCATATCCTTTTGTTCGCCAGTATTCAAGGGCTGATGATCCATCTGATAGACACGACAAAAACTACGTGGATTATACGCTTTGCGTTCAGATTCCAACAGATAAGCAAACATACGCTGCAGTTCGAGCAGCGTTGTTGCATGCTTCTTTGCACCGGACGGTGGCAAACGCAAAATAGCTGTACGTGCCTGCGGCATCATGTACAAATGCTGTATGCAGGATGCCATATAACAGGTGGCACCCAAATTAGTTAAGCCCACATATCCGCATTCGGCACGTCCCTCGTCACGTGGCCAATAATCCCAGGGATAGGGTTGCTTTGGACCTGATTTGTGCTGCGCCAAAAGTTGACTATGAAGATAGCTGAAATTGGTGGCACAACCACGAGACAACTCTACTAGTAGATCGTAAGCAGCAGCACGTGATGTAGCTGATTTGCATTTGGGTTTCTGCCGATTAGAGGGTGAGGGCATCTCGAACAGAAATTCAATTAGCTGCTCAATGAATCGCAATGCCTTTGGCCTGTACTTATAGCTGGTGTCATACTTAATTAGATTGGACATAAGATTCAGCAGGCCCACCAAGCCGTCATCCTGGTACCCGTGACGCAGCTCATAATAGTCGCGATTGAGTATGCTCTCTGAGATGCTCTCACATAGTAGCTCAATGTCAATGCGCTCCTCTGCTACCATTTCGGGGGTCAGAGTGTCCACGAGGCGTGCTAAAAGCCAGAAATAGTCCCGGCAAGCAGGTCCATACGGCTCCTTGCCCTCTTCAGACAATAAGAACTGTGTATGATGCATTGATGAGCTCATTTGCTCAGCACGCGGTAGCAATTCTATCAGTTTATGCAGCAGCGGAGCCAATAGCAAACGATAGTTTTGCGTATTGCCCAAGCAGATACGATAGAGGCCAGCACAGATTTCGCGACGCACTGCTGGCTCTGGGTCTTCCAATATGAACTTTTGCAGCCAAGTGCACTGCTCTGGTTGCGACCAGAGCAGGCGACGTGCCTCGGAAGATGCATGCACAAAACTGACCAAAATGTTCATGGTAAATTGCACCAGCTGTGCACGTCCCCAGAAACCAGTGCGGAGCTGATGAAACTGATAGGGAAACAATATGGAAGTCGCACTGGCTGACATGTGTTGATGCACCTCATCGTTAAGTATGCTTGATAGGCGTTGCAGACATTGTGGCACCTCCATAAGTTGCAGCATGAAGGCATGTGGCCGTGACATAAGTACATGCACATCCTGCGTTTGCAGTTCTTCAAATCCCAACAGCCAAAGGATACGTAATAGACTGGCCAGACAGTCGTGGCGCCACTCGTTCAAACAAAGGTCTTTGGCATGTGCGCTTTGCTGTAGCTGACCAGCGCTAAAGATCTCATAGAGATGCTGTAGTCCGCCACTTTTAATAAATGCTTCGCTCCATTTGCTGTTCTCGCCTTGCAGAGCACTACGTAGTGGAGGTGCCGTTAGAGGACAAACAAGTGGAGGTGGCGGTGGCGTAGCGCATCCAATTGGGTGCTCCTGGTCAATGCCAGAATTCAATTCAGTCTTTTTCGGACGCTTGCTGTTTTGCTTTGGTTGATTCTCTTTATCACCGCCGCTGGACATTTCGTTAGCATCTGTATCACTTTCAGAAAGTGGTTTCAATGATAGTGTTGTTTCTCTCTCCTCTGCTACTAGCTGTTCCTTAATGCACTCACTGTTGCTGTTGTTTTGTTTTGGCTCTGGCGGCGGTTCGTTGTTGTTTTGCCGTCTGTTACCTGTTCCCTTTTTGGTGCGCGGCTGCTCGCTGATTGTAAGATTACCATTGGAGCCAATACTGTGCACACCAGCAACACCGGCACCGGTACCAGAACCAGAAACAATTCCTCCAGTCGGATTGGGAACAATTGCTTGACGCGAAACGCTGCTTAATGCTAAGCTCTCCACTATGTGCAAAGAATACATGAACTTCTGCAGGTTGCTGGGATCAAGTAAGTCATTAAACTTTTGTTTGATTTGTTTACGTTTGTTAGCCAAACTATCCTGATCACCGGCTGCATCAATTTGCTGCAATTCGTTGATATCATTTACTAGATTTTTGAAAGCATCCAAAATGTGAGGATTGGTCGGCAACATAGCCAATATATCCCACACACGGCGAGACAACAGCTGTGCCTTTGTGTGATGCTGCATATGTACTGTAGAGGATTGCGGCTTCATGTCACCCAACGTTTGCATAAGACAGAAAAGTTTTTCAAAATACTTGGGCTGCAAGAGAAGCACGGTGGGCAGACATTCCTTTGGCGGTGGCGGCAACATAGATGGATGTTCCACATTCGGTTCCTTTCGCCGTGCGCCTCGTCCGCCCAGCGATACATACACAATCTGATTGTCCTTGAAACCGGCGTCGCCCAGTGTGCGTTCATCATAATCAGATGTTAGCTCCTGTCCCTGTGTTATTATACGCAATGGTCCATCGCTGAGCAACAAGCCCAGCACGGGTGCTGCCATGCCCGATGGCAGGCTCTCCCACCATTTGGATACCTCCGCCTTAAGATCCGCTATCAAGTCACAAGCATGCATTTGCAGCAGACTCTTCTCCGATAATCCCGCTTGCTGCAACACAATCCGTAGCGGTGGACCCGCCCCTTCGTTTTTTAAGTTGCTGTGCGATCCAATACCCTTGCCTTCAATAGCCCAGCGGCGCAAATGAAACGCATATCGGCGCCTAAATGTATCCAGATGGGTATTGAGGAGCAGTAGACCGCGCTGCACCCGCATTAAAGCGTTTTCATCCTCGATGCTGCATTAAAAATGAAATAAAATTAAACACCAAACTAATTAAAATAAGATATGACTTATCAGATACGACAAATGCTAAGCTTTTTCTGTTTACTATTAGCAGATCCTATAAAGTAAATAGGATTACATTATAATTAAAAGTTTAAGAGCCACTTTTAACTTTACTTATACGATATATTCCAAATATTCTTAGCCCTTTTGACCTTTGATAAATATGGAACTTATAGTTAGGAATAATGAAAGGAATAAAAGAATATATAGCTATCTATAAAAAAATAACTAGCTAACTATATATATATATATATATATATATATATATATATATATATATATCAGAGTCGATCAAGCCCTATCCTGCTGACTATAACTGCTGACTGTCGGTCTGTATTATTCGCAAGGGCAATAAGATAATGGTTTTCAAAGATGTTTAGTTGCCTGTATTATATATAAAAAAATGGGTAGTTCCTGAATTTATACATGTATATATATAGTTATATATATATAGTTAAATATATATATAGCTATATATATATAGTTAAATATATATATGGCTATATATATAGTTAAATATATATATAGCTATATATATATTTATATATATAGATAACTAATGAAAACAAACCCAGCTAACTAATGAAAACTAACCTTTCTAAGGCAGTAGCTGCCTGCACAAGATTATCCATACACTGGGAGACGAATTCCTTTTCCAAACGTAATTGTTGTCCCATATAGTACATGTTAATGTATTGAATTGCTGCTAGGGATACCTCATTGCTTTGAGCACGCAAGGCAATCTTCCATAGATGATACATTCCAACAGCACTAGAGCTGGCGGCAATGGTATCATTATGTTTTTCATATTCGGCCATTGCGATGCGTGCAAAGCTACACAATTGCTGGAATAAGCCCAGCGCCACCATGGAAAACTCTTCCGGACGTAGTTCGGGTAGTTTCTTTAAATATAAATGCTGTAGAGCATCAATTCCAAGTGCATGTTGATCACCACCTTTAGTCTGGGACTGTAGCCATGAGAAATAACAATCGGAGCATTCAGGATCGTGTGCCAACCAATCCCATAGTGCATCCAACTGCTCAAGTGTCAGGCGGAAGCTCTTGGGCGAACCGACCAATGAAAATATAGATGATAGAAACTGCAAACGCACTGACACTTGCGTTTTGTGCGTATAGACCTGCAATCCCAGTTGTTGTTGCTGTTGGTCACCATTCTGGTTTATTAGGAGCTCTGCATGCCTTTTTGCATAGTGCCGAATGTTGTTAAAAAAGCACTGCATCATGCGATGATTTCGGTCTGCCCATAATGTCATTGAGTGTGTGTCGGATGGTCGAAATTGCTGGAATGAAGCAAACAGTTTTGGTAACAATCTTAGGCTCACTATTACACTGCGATTGTTTGCCACGTTCTGCAAACAGCCTTCAATAAATTTTGTGCGAAGTTGACGGTCCATGCTAAAACACAGCAAAGTGGCAAGGGCTTTTTCAGCTTCTAACGCTAAAGATTCACCAAGCTGAACCTGAAGGAAATATACAGGCAGGCAATGATTATCTTAACTTAAATTCGGTAATAAAGTTTTGAATGGTTTATTTGTACATACTATTTTATCATCCTGCAGCAGATCCCAGAGCAAGGTATTGCCAGGTTGACAAACGTCGTTCAGCTTGAAGGAAGGCTGATTATTGCTAGATGTCGTGCTGCTGTTAGCCTTGGGTGATTGCTGCAGTTTATTGGATTGCACATCCATCAAATCGATATCTGAATCAGATTTTGATTTAGCTGCCACGACAGCAGCAGCCACGGCAGCTGCATTGGCCTGTTGTCGCATAGCCACTAAGGATTGTTGCGCGTTACCAGTGGCAACCGCAGCAGCAGCAACTGCTGCTGCAGCTGCAGCGACATTAGTTTCGCCGGACTTTTGCATAGCCATCGCCGATTGAGCAGCCATTAAAGCAGCTGCTGCGGCGGCAAAAGCCGGTGCTACGTCCCTACAATTGGCCGTAACGCGTGCACCGTGTGAATTAACAAGTTGCGATAACTCCTCTTCACATGGGGAAACATCCTCATCATCGAAATCTGCGAGATTCTTTTCTGATTTGTTGCTCATTGGTGATGAGTAGCTACCATCATTTTCAGCACCGCTTAGAAGCTCGCTTATATTTGTTTCCGCAATTGCCCTTATATAAGGTCCTTCGCCATGCAAATGCTTTAGCACAGCTGCAGGTACCAGCTGGTGACCAGCACCGTCGCTGCAGTCATCACTGTCAGCCAGTAGTTCTCCATCGCCATCGGCATCTACTTCATCGCTGCTAGGTACATCCTCGGCGCCATCCCATATTTCCACTAACTTATGGGGAAGAAGCAGTTGCTTATTGGTAGGTTTTGGCCGGCGTCGCTTGTTGCTGGTTTTTTTGCGGTGCATCTGCAGCTCAAGCGTAGCACGTGACTGTAGTTCTTCCTCGCTGCTTGTGTTGTCAATAATATTGACAATACGATGATTTCTGTAAAAATGACAAATCAGTATAAGTAAAATTAATCTGGCTGAGATAAAGTTACAATCTTACTTAATATCCACTTTGCCTATATCCTCACCACTTATCTGCTTGGCCTTCTCTGTAGTGGGATCACATATATGTCGCCTATGTCGAGCCTGTTTACAGGGTGTTACACCATCAATGGGACTTTTTTGACCACCAGTGCCACTGCCACCACCACCACCACTTGCAATGCTGCTATCATCGGCTCCGACGTGATCATCTTCAGTATTGCTCCCTTCAATGCTGCCGCTATCTGAGCTTGAGGCCGTTACATTTGCACCAAGCAAATGGTCCTGCATTAGGTTCATTTGACCTCGTGAACAGTCACGTGTCCAAATCAACTTTGTTAAGGCTGAGGCAATATAAATACTCTGCTCAGTGTGATCTTTTGGGTCCATACGGCAAAGGAGCGAATACAAATGCATGGCCGGACGTGGTGCTAGATTTTTTACAAGTGCCGGTAAAATATCAAATATAGTTTTGGAACAGTGCTTAAGTTGTGTGGCCTGCCAGATAAGCTTAATATCCTCCTCAGAAATTTGATTCTCCACGGCCAAAAAATTAAGTAGAACGTGTGCCTGCTTTACAATCTCTACATGCAAATTAGGACCAAACAAATGTTGCACAATTTGATTTTCTGTTAGCCAATTAGCAATTCGTTGTCCAAACAATTCTACCTCATTAACAGTTTCAGTTGTACAGATTTCATTGAATAAATTTATGTGGGCGTTAATCTGGGCCATGCCTATTAATAATCGAGTTAAGACAGAACTTAGGTTGTTTCTTGTATTTATATATAAATATAATTATATAGAAAATAACGCTGATGTGAGATGAGAGTTGGAAAATTTTAAAGCTTATTTTTTTTTTTGGTTAATATAAATTGGTTAATAGTGCGAATCTGAAATAATATTATACTAATTAATTAAGTTGAGATACTCACCTGCCAAACGCATAGTGAGCGTTGTCGATGTAAAATACTTAAATGCTAGCGCCAGACCTTCGGTGTCAAAGTTGACGGCCACGTCAAGTGGATCACGCATGGAAGACCATACAAAGTCAGCCATGGCACGGGTGGCCACCGAACGCAGATTTTGATCAGAAAGCTTGCACATGTATTGTAGGATGCGACTGCGCAGAGGCACAAACAACTGTGTGTTGCAATGATAGTTGAGCCAGAGTTTTATATTGGAAACTGTAGCTGTTATTGAATGTGCCGTAGATACGGGCAAATCTGGATGTTCAAAGCATAGTGACATAGCGCCAAAGCCTCCCGAGTTGCAGAATAAGCTTACGTTACGCAGCAGGTAAATGGGAAGATCGTTATCGTGCAAATCACAGATTAGAGCCAGGTGGTGTGCTTCTTCTGCTTGTAGATCGTCTAGGCGCGAATGCGTTCCATGTTTATGTGCAAGATATAGCGGAAAGTTTAATAAAAAAACTTTGGACACGAGCACCAATAACTTTTCCACCTCTGGCAGGATCCACGGCTCTTCGGTGTATTGTGGTTGTGTTTTGCAGCTGGTATGCGAGGATACTGGTACCGGAGTGGTTGGCGGTGTTGATGGCGGATTTTTGTGCGAAACAGGGCCATCACCAGAGGCTCGTTTTAGCTCGTCGTTGCTGGTTTCAGCAAGCACCACGTTGTTATCTTCAATATCGCACATAGTTGGGGGTGCAGAAGAGAACGAGGGTACACATTCTTTGAGCTTGTTGTCGATTTCGTTGTCATTGTCGTGGTGGGCCGCTTTATCAGTTTTTTCGCGTTTTTCAAAATTATTAGCTGAGGGATTTTCTTGGGCCTGAGCAACAACCTGTGCTGCACTTGCTGTCAGCCGCTTATAGCTTTCGATGAGATGGTCAATGTGCTTTAAATGCTGCACTGTGAGACAAATGAGCGATTGCACCACCAAGTTAAAGCGATCATAGTTTTTATTATCCCGGTACAAACACATGCACTGGCGCTGGGGCCATGATTGTATGTAGTTGAAAGTCGTCTCGATTTCGCTCTTCACTAGTAGCTGAAACTTAAGCTCCGAACAGGCCACGCGCACCTCATCTGCAAATTGTGTGTATTTGAAGGGGGAGGGGTGGAAAGGTGTAAATTTATCACTGTGAAAATACCGACACAGTAACAGTCAAATTTTTTTGGTACTTACAAAGCTCCAACAGATTTTGAAAATCGACGCAAACCTCACACATTGTTGTTGTCGTTTCTGTGGTTGCACCGAAATCAGTGGGTGCTTGATTTACTTCTTAAGATCCGTTTGCTTTGCCTTCGCCTTCGCCGTCGCCTTATACAGTTGTCGGGAAGTGCAATTTGTTGGTGGGCTTTTATTTGATCTATTTAGTCGTTTGTCGCCTCCGTGCAATTCCATTTACATTGCGCACTCAATGCCACTCTCATGCACTCAACGCGCACTTGCCTAGCATTGCATCTAAAAGTACTCTTAAATTCTAGTTAATTTTTATGAATTGATATATTTTCTAGATATATTTTCTGTCGATAAGAAACATCGCTACTAGGTAGCGATATATAGCTTAAGGTTATGGTGGTCGGTCGATTATTTTCAGTGCATCTTTTCAAAATTATGTATGGCATGCAATGCTTTTATTCTTTTTGCCGATATATGATAGAAATTTCGATAAATTGTCGCAATTTCATTCTAGCCGCAACGTTCATTTGTTTACATTAATTTTGAATAAAAAATTTAACCAAAAGTATATTTTTACATGGACGTTTGCGCTATGGAAGGCACCTCACCCACTGAGACCAACACTGAGGTCAATTTTAACTTGGATGATGAAAAAATACAGATACAAGAGCAGCGTGCATCTGCTGCTATTAGTAGTGGCGGTGCCTTTGCCGCTGATAGTGGCGACAAGCAGAATGCAGCCGGTGTTTGTTATTGGTAGGCAAGTGAGCAAATGTTTTATTATTGTTGTGTTTACTTTTTTTTTATTTATATTTGTAGTGGAAAGGAACGTAACCTTAATATAATTGAACTGCTATGTGCGACGTGCTTACGTTGGATTCATGAATCTTGCATTACTTACCCGTTGGGAAAGGGTAAACTGGTGCCTTTTATCTCGAACTATATATTTGTTTGCAAAAATTGTTCAGCTACGGGGCTAGAAAGCTTTCGCAAAAGCCAAGCCAGTAAGTGTATCCGTGCTTCTGTAAGCCGATATTTATTATTAATTAATTAAATAATATATTTTTATTTAAAGCAATATCTCAAATGTGCTTGTGTGCTATAGCGAACATGCAACAATTAGCGCTGCGTGAGGGCAAACATCAAATGCAATTTAGCAAAGATAAGGAGATTATACCATACATTGAACAGTATTGGGAAGCTATGACAACAATGCCTCGTCGCCTAACACAGTCCTGGTACTCTACTGTGCAGCGGTCTCTTGTCAAAGATATTAACACATTTACCTACGAAGAGCATTTTGAGCATGGTCCCTTGTATGGTCTCTTAAATCAGGATCTGCGTTTAATTAAACCCAATTACGAGGTAATGAGCAAAACTGGAGCTCTTCGCCTTACCGAGGATGGTTATATACAAGGTAAGATACCAGTTCGTGTCTTGAGCGATATGATTATAAATAATTTTAAGTTGTGGGAATCAGATCTAGTGCCTATACGAAAAATGAAATGACCTTTCTAATAATATATAAGGGTGTTAGCAATTCGAATTTAAGATTATTTCTTTTGCAATTTTTCTAACAAATGTAACAGCTGATCACGCACAGTGGAGCAAGTGTTGTTAAAATATTACAAAATGAATTTAATATAACAATAAGCAATTAGCTTTATCGCATTCTGCCATGCATAGTCTTCCAAATGAAGCAAATACAGCGGCGTGGTCTGTTGTCTCTGTCTTTTTCTTTGCTTCGCCTTGCTTTGCTTTTTAGTTTAAGTTACGCTCTCCCTACGTTTTCGCTATCGCTGTTTTTCGCATTTTAAACTACCGAATCGAAAGCTGATCGTCATCATTGCGCTTTGCGGTAGTATTGTATTTCTCCCACTATACACTCACATAACTAAAAAATAAACGAAAGATTACTGATGCCATAATCCGTTTATTTTAACTACGTGTGTAGTTGTTGGTTGTTAATTTAAACGTGTTACATTTTTGTTTAACTTTATATTGTCCTTCCGATGACGTCAACATTATCCATAGCGTCGTTTGTCATTAATGAAGACGATTGTAAGTGAGCTAATTATATGTTACACACCCATATTAATCATAATCACAATCCCATTCAGATTCTTTACGTTACACGCCGGTAGGCACGTACATTTTATCAGTCTTCGTTTTTTTTTTTTTATATATTGTAGCTACGCTTGCGAAAAACAATAGGCAGAAACGTAAGTTTCCAGGCACTGATGCGGGTCCCACAGGCAAAAAAGGTCGCCCAAGCTCAGATATAACAGCAAATGTGAAGCTTCCACCACATGGTTATCCTATGGAGCACCCGTTTAACAAGGATGGGTATCGGTACATTCTTGCTGAACCTGATCCTCATGCGCCTTTTCGACAGGAGTTTGACGAAAGTTCTGATTGGGCTGGAAAGCCCATACCTGGTTGGCTTTATCGAACTTTAGTACCGCATGCAGTGCTGCTGGCGCTGCACGACCGAGCACCACAGCTAAAAATAAGTGAGGACCGACTGGCAGTTACTGGTGAGCGTGGGTATTCTCAAGTTCGTGCTACACATTGTAAGTCAAACCCAAAAATAAATTTTGACATTCTCTGATCTGTGAATTCTTGTTTATAGCTGTGAATCGAGGAAGTTGGTATTATGAGATTACCATTGAAGAGATGCCCGAAGGCGCAGCCACGCGTGTTGGTTGGGGTCGGGAGTACGGCAATTTACAGGCACCACTGGGCTATGATAAATTTGGCTATTCGTGGCGCTCGCGTAAGGGAACTAAATTTACTGAGAGCCAAGGAAAGCATTACAGTGAGCCGTATGGCGAAGGAGACACGCTAGGATTGTTAATTGAGTTGCCGGAGCTAAAATCAATTGACTACCTGCCCAACACATTTAAAGATCGCGTAAGCTAGATTTCTTCTAATTATCAAATTATTTCTTTCATATTCTTTTATATATATTTTTTATTAGCCGCTTGTTAAATTTAAATCTCATTTGTACTACGAAGACAAAGACAAAATAACAGAAATGCTTAAAAACCTTAAAATTCTGAGCGGTAGTCGGATAGAATTCTTTAAGAATGGCCAGTCGCAGGGCGTTGCCTTCGAAGACATTTATGCGGGTAGTTATTTTCCGGCAATATCAATACACAAGAGTGCCACAGTCAGTGTAAACTTTGGACCAGCTTTTAAGTATCCTGATATTATAAACAAGCGCAAGGCCAAAGGAGTAAATAAATGCATTTCCCAACCTGCCATGTTTCTGTATTATTAATGTTCTTTTTACTTATCAGATGAATGATCGCGTTGAGCAATTGATCACCGAGCAGTGCCTAGCCGATACGCTATATTTTACAGAAAACGACGGTCGACTGCGTTTGGATAATTTATGTGTATAATAATATACTAAATCTTTCCATATATTTGCACCAGTAAACATCTCTAAACTCTTTTAGTGAACTAATTCTTATTTCAAACTTTGAAATTTATTTCAACAACTTTTTAGCCCCTTTGCCTTTTTGTAACAAGTAAGAACTCTGTAGCGCGCTCTATAGCGCGGTACCTAATGTTGTATAACTTCCGTGTTTATTGTTCAATCTTAACGAAGTTAACAATGTAGATCAGAAATGGTCTTATTAGTACGTGTACAAAAAAGAATTTTGATCGGTTAAAAATTGTGTCTTATAATCAATTTTTTCGAATTGCGAGGGTCAGGGGAGGAAATTCGAAAATCTAAAACAAACAACGAACATAGCAAATCTATATTCCAAATTTTATTGCTCTAGCTCTTATTTTGCGCGCTCTACTATACGCCACCGGACCCAATAACGCCACTTTTGATGATGTATAACTTCCGAGATTTTGGATCAATCTTACCCAGATTCACAACATCGATCAAGAATGGTTTAAATATGATGTGTGCGAAAAAGAAATTCAATCGGTTGAAAATTGTGCTTAATAATCGTTTTTTTCGAATTGCGTGGGTCAGGGGAGGAAATTGAAAAATCAAAATCAAACTCGTATAACCTACGAACATAAAGAATCTAAGTTTAAAGTTTGGTTGCTCTAGCTCTTATAGTCTCTGAGAAACAGGCGTTCATACAGACGGATTTCCTACCCCGACCCCCGTTATATTCTTTATGTTCGTACGCTATACGAGTTTGTTTAAGTTTTTCAAATTTTCTCCCCTCGCCACCAGCAATACGAAATAAACGAATACTAGGTTGAATTTACCACCGATAAAGTTTCTTTTTGGCGCACATAATTAATTATTACCATTCTAGATCTACGTTGTGAATCTCGTCAATATTTTTTTTTTATTTAAGGGTCGGGGGAAGGGCAACTGCGGGACTGCCGTCTGGGTATACTTTACGGTCCGTTGGGGGGTGGAGGAAGAATTGTGTCTTGTTGGCATAATACCAACAGTTCCTCTGATCGGCGCATTCTTTCTCTGCGGCGCAAGTCTTTCATTATTGTTGCCTCAATGTTGGCAACTGCATCCCAGTCTTCTTGGCTTCCAAGCATTTGCCAACTATATTTTCTGGCGTCAACCATTCATATTGGGCCCGTATACCTTCATATAGTGGGCATTGGAAGAAAGCATGCTCAACATCTTCATCTTGGTCACCACAGTGGTCACAGAGTGGGATTCTTTTTAGCTTAAAGCGGTAGAAGTAGCTTCTGAAGCAGCCATGACCAGTCATCAGTTGGGCAGTGTAGAAGACTACCTGCCCATGTTTCCCTAGTATCCAGGGTACTAGATTTGGTATGAGCCTCCTGGTCCATTTGCCACTAGTTGCACCAATCCATATGTCTTGCCATCGGCTTAAAGTTTCCCATCGCAGGTGGGCTCTACTTACAGGACCGGTTTGCGAGCGAGTTGTTAGCAGCTGCAGTGGAGTCATACTGGCTACCACTAGCGCAGCATCCTCGGATACATTTCGATAGCAGCAGGAGACGCATCGTCTGATAGCCCTTGGTTGCCTGTCAGTTCGCTTTCCAGCCGGTTGCACAGAATTCTCTATAGAATTTTTCCCGTGGTATCTAGCAAGCATAGCGGGCGGTATGATGAGGGGATGTCGAGCTCATTTCCTGGTTTTGGTATGAGTACCAGTTTTTGTATCTGCCACCTGTTTGACACCACACCTTCAAATAGGCACCGACTGAAAGTGTCTACGAACAGGTCTGGGCGTGCGGCAATAATTAGTTTGAGCGCGCGGTTTGGCACGTTATCCGGTACAGGTGCTTTGTCGTTTTTTAACCTGGTTGCTATTTCTAGCACATCGGCGGCTATAATCGGTTCTATGGTCTCCAATTGGTTGTTGTCGCATGAGTATGCTGCATTGCTGGCTGGGAAATAGTGCTTGTAGTATGTTTTTCAGCATATCTGGGTATTTTGGAGTTGGCTGTTTGGCAAGTTTGCCCATCACCAATTTGTATGCCAATCCGAATAATTGTGCGTCGGCTGCGTTGCAATAGTCTCATTTTTTTTGCATTTTGCTTTGCTACATTAAATGAGTTCCTTGAGCGTTTTCCTCTTGCCCTTTGGCTACGTCTCCTTGCAGCTAAACACTCTTTGCGAGTTTCGGCTATGGATTGGTTCCACCATCAGGATTCGCGTGCCATATGCCCTCATGTTTCGCCGTGTACTGCTCGCATAGTATAGCGAAGTCTATTCTTTCTTCATGGACTGTCTGCTTCAGCAGATCTTGGGCCGCACTGCAATGAGTTAGGTTAAGTTGCAGGAACTTAACCAGTTTTTATAATTTTTAGCGCCCGTAGCCCATGCATCTGTAGCAGCGAGTGTGTGCGTTTTTTTTCCATGTTACTGATGTAATGCGTTTATGGCGCCTACGTACTAAACCGACCCCCACAGTCTCATCACTACCCCTGAGGTACACCCGTTAAGTATTACTTCACAGGGGCGGATGGCCTTATGGTTCACCTCGACATTCCCTTTCGGATCGTCTCATATCGCATTGGATGGTGACTATGCTCTGAGTCATGAGCATCCAGGCATAGACCCATTTAGGTTTTCTGCTGGAGGTATTTCCTCCACTACTGTCCTATACCTCACACACTGGTATAGAACATGCTCCACATCTTCATCTGCGTTCGAACAAATTGGACAGGCTGGGCTTTCTTGATGTCTAAACCTGTGAAGGTATATCCTATAACCCCCATGACCTGTAAAAAACTGAGTTAAATGGAAATTTAATTCTCCCCCCTTGCGTTCTAGCCACACTGTTAATCTGGGAATTAATCTCTTACCTGCCATGCAGCTAAGAACGCGTGGCGTTTCGATCTGCGAATAACACTAGTGGTTGAAGCGCCATCATTGATGACGCGCCACGCACGGATCATCTTTATTTCGTTGGCCAATAGGTCTATTGGCAACATGCCAGCAAATCAATCAATTTGTTTCCTTGGCGACTACTACTACATCTAGGTCATCTGCGAACCTAATTAACCTACAACGCTGTGGTAACTGGAGCCTAAGAACTTCGACGTACATTAAGTTCCAAAGGAGTGGTCCCAGTACCGACCCCTGTGGAACCCCTGCAGTGACACTGTATCCTGCGTATCGTATTCTAGTACCCGTTTGGATAAATAATTGGATATTATCCTTGACAGGTACGTAGAAATTACGATGTGGTTTATGGCTCCTCGGATACGAGTCCAACTTGCTAAGTTAAACGCATTTGGGATGTCTAGCGTAACAACAGCACAGTACTCCTTGTCACCCCACTTCCAACGAGTTCCCTCAATTGCCTCGGGTGCTATATCGACAACAGTCTTAATAGCATTTACGGTAGACCGAGCCTTTCTAAATCCGTATTGTGATTCAAAAAGAGCCTTTCCTCGGTTATCTTAAGGATCCTATCATACACTATTCTTTCCAACACCTTACCAACTGTATCCAGGAGACAGATAGGCTTATAGCCAGATGGTTCATCTGTAGGCTTGGTTCCCTTTGGAATAAGCATCATGGCTAGCTTAAGGGTCCTATTTGGAATCCCATCAGGGCCAGGAGCTTTTCTATTCCGTATACTCCTATAAGCTATTTCAAACTCCAAAGGGTCCTAACAATATTGCCAAGAGTGTCTGGGCATGACACATGCGGTGCAAATTGGTTTATATGCTGTTCCCCAACGGTTAACATCAGCATCGTCAAATATTTGACGGAAGCAGGCGGCTTTGCTCCTCTTAATGCTATGTTTAAGTGCCTTTTGGCAGATCAGAAGACCGCTATATTAATCTCGAAATCTAGACGCCCCTAGTCCTTTGTGATTTCCTTCTTGCTCTAAAGCAAGCTTTTCTTAAGTAGCTGAGCTCTTTGTTCCACCAGTAACATGGCGGTACTTTTTTACTGTGTTTGCGTCTCGGCAGAGAGGCATCACAAGCATTTGTTAGTTCATTAACAAGCTGCTTGGCCATATCCTCAGCTGTGTACCCATTCCAAGTTGATTGGTCTGGGCTGTCCGCAAAGGTTTGCTCATCGAAACGATGCTCATTCCATTTAGGACCTACTGATTTGGGCATTTGATGTCTTTTTGTCGAGCCGCCCCGAACTTCGAAGTATATAGCCTGATGATCACAATACGTGGAATCCTTGCTAGCTCTCCAAGAAGTTTTCCTACACAGTGAGCTACTAACTATTGTGATGTCTATAATAGACCTTCTACCCGCTTTGTAGTATGTAATCTGTTTTCCGTTATTGGCTAACCCAACATCTAAAGGCAAAAAAGCCCCTCAAAGACAGCTTCCCCTGGCATTTGTCTGATTGCTACCTCTTTACTGCACAGGCATTAAAATCTCCTGCAATAATAACCGGGGATCTACCACGAGTATCCTCTGCAATCTCCTCCACCATGCTTTGAAATTGGTGCAATTTCCAGCTTGGTGGTGCGTAGCAGCTGTACATGGTGATTCCATACACCCTTGCCCTGACATAGCCTTCGTGATCAGAATATGTGTCCCTGAGTAATGTTCGCAGAGACCATATGGTTGCCCTACCATTTTTACTGTTCACCCATCCACTATCTCTGATGGGTTTAAAGGGTTCACACAGAGAGACGATACCCGTCTCTTTTTCTCGAACCGACTGCTTCAGGAGATTATGAGCAGCCTCACAATGGTTGAGATTATCTAAGTGAAATTGAACATGATTTCCTAGATAGAGTTGTCCTAAATACAGGGCACCTTCCACTCCCAGTTATGTGCTTGGTATCTAACTGGCCGTTTTCCCTACAGAAAATACAGAGAGGGTCTTTTGCTAGCTTAGTGCTGGATGGCCCCTTACGTCTTTGGTTCGGGAGGTCCGTACTCCTTTTCTTGCTTCCTTTTTTGCTCCACCCCTGTTCTGAACAATGGTGAGGTCTGGGAAGCTTGGCTGGTTCTAATCACCGCCTTAGCCTGCGTATCCTGCAATTGAATAGCAGCCAACTCATACAGAGCTCGGATGCTTGCAATGCTGTCCCGCATCGGCTGGTGAATAGAACGGCGCTTGCCATCCTCCTGCATTTTAACCAATTTGGAATTTCCGAAGTGTCGGAAATTTTGCTGGACGGCATGTTCTTTTGGCCCTGCTCCATTTGAGGTACCAGCGGTTCCATTAGGATTCGCGTGCTAGATGCTTTCATGTTTCCATACGCTCTCCTCATTTTGGGTACTGCCTCTATTTTGATCTCTAGGCTCGCGGATAATGCATCCATCACTTCCTGGTACGTGCTGTCACCTTCGATGTCATACACCTCTACCAGCAGTTTCTCATTCGCTTCTCTAACCTCGGTCTTGCCATTTAATATGTGTGCGTATGTGTGTTTTTTTTTTAGCCCCTTTGCCTTTTTGTAAAAAAAAGCAAAGCGGAGCTATTGGAAATGTGGAAAATCGAAATGTATGTAACACATAGAAATAATCATCGGAGACCCCATAAAGTATATATATTCTTAATCAGGACGAAAAGTGCATCTAGCCCTGTCCGTCTGTCCGTCCGTCCGTCCGTCTGTCCGTCTGTCTGTCCGTCCGTCTGTCCGTCCGTCCGTCCGTATGAACTCGGAAGTTATACATCATCAAAAGTGTTGTTATGTGGACCGGGGGGTATAGTAGTGCGCGCAAAATAAGAGCTAGAGCAACCAAATTTGGAACGTAGATTCATTATAATCGAACGCTATATGAGTTTGTTTTAGATTTTCGAATTTCCTCCCCTGACCCCCCAATTTGAAAAAATCGATTATAAGGCACAATTTTCAATTATTCAAAATGCTTTTGAGCACATATATTACTAAAAGCATTATTGATCTACGTTGTGAATTTCGTTAAGATTGAACAATAAAGACGGATGGTACAGAACATTAAGTATCGCGTAATAGAGCGCGAAGGCTAAAGGGCTTAAAGTTCGTGCAGAACTGTGTGTGTATGGCTGTATATGTAGGCAAAGGGGCTCTCGTAGTCGGGTACACTCGACAACAGACTTCTTACTTATTTTTTTTTTATTACGAACTTGGGGGTTGCATTCATCAATGATACCGGTGGTCCGTACCACCGGCATGCACGACTCACCATTCCATGTTACTGATATAACGCGTTTATGGCGCCTACGTACTAAATCGAACCCACCACAGTCTCATCACTACCCCTGCAGTACTCTCGTTAAGTATTACTTCACAGGGGCGGACGGCCTTATGGCTCACGTCGACGTTCCCTTTCGGATCGTCTCAGATTGCATTGGATGGTGACTATAATCTGAGTCATGAGCATCCAATTTACCTCATCCTCAAGCATAAACCCAATTAGGTTTTCTGCTACAGGTATATCCCACACTAGTGTCCTATATCTCACACACTGGTGTAGAACATGCTCCACATCTTCATCTGGGTTCGGAAAATCGGACAGGTTGGGCTTTCCTCGTGTCTAAACCTGTACAGGTATTTTCTATAACCCCCATGACCTGTAAAAAACTGCGTTAAATCGCGTCCCATCTTACCTGGACGCTTGGATCTGCGAATAATTGATGACGCGCCACGCATGGATCCTCTTCATTTCTATTGGTTCTCAAGAAAACATCTTATGCGCATACGTACTTAATTCACCCACACCACTTTCCCCACGGGATCAATTGGTGGGGAAAGATTGCCCAAATTTGACACTCTGCGCCAAATGTAACTCCTTTTCCTTTCAGCTCACTCTGGATGCTTGTTATTAGCTGGTTGATACTCACACACTGCTGAATCTGTGCAGATACTTCCTATAACCGCTATGGCCTGTCAAGGTCAGGTGGTAGTTGACTTCACCCAATCATCGTCCAAGCCAGTTATCAATGCAGGGTATCAGCCGAAATGTCTATCGTCCATTGATCCCTGCTTCCAACCTCGCTTGCCGTTTAGCCACAAAGTAGACATGTTCCACGTTTCGGTCCGCCAATGTTGGGAAGCATCCCTGCATTTTCAACGCGTTCTTATTGACGTAATCCATGTGTAAATGGAAACTTAGTCTGTTGTCTAGCATGACACCAAGATACTTGATAAACGGTTTCGACCTTATTGTTGCATCGCCAACCTTAATGTTGATGAACTCAATTTTTTTTCTGCTCGTTATTAGGACAGCTTCCATTTTATGGCCTGCTAAATCCAGTCCGGCCCCTCCATACAACTTGATATAATTCCAATGGATGCAGTTGCAGCAGCTTCCACTTCTCCTATCTTCTTTGCCACTTTCACCAGTGCAAGATTGATAATTATAATGCTCGCACATCGCGCCGAGTTAAAGGCATATCGTATATCCAAAGTCACAACAGCACAGTACTCTTTGGATCCTCCTCGCGACCGCACACCATCACACCATTGCATTACTGGCGATATTAACAACTGCCAATATGGCGTTTACTGTTGATCTTTCCTTGCGAAGTCCATACTGAGACTCCAATAGCGCTTTCTTTTCTTCTATAACAGTCAACAGCATATTATAGATGATTTTTTCTAGGATCTTCCTAGTCGTGTCCAGCAGACAGATTGGCCGGTATCCTGATGGTTCCTCTATGGGTTTATTTCCTTTGGGGAGATGGATAAGGCGCTGCCGTTTCCATTGCTTGCGAAAAACTCCTTCTACTAGACATTTGTTGTACGTTTCCGCATACTAAGCTGGTGTAGTAAGAATGACAAGCTTGAGAGCCCTATTGGGAATGCCATCTGGGCCGGGAGCTATCATATCACCGAACTGCTTGGCTGCTGCAATTACATCTTCTTCGCATATCGGATGCCATGGCTCATAGTCAACGTCGGGGCTCTCTCCTGTAGTTGCGTATACTGAAGGAATAGCACCGTAATTATATTTCTCAATAATTTTGGGTAAGTCAGTCTTGACGTGTTCTGGCTTCTAATTGACTTCGTGACTACCTTATAGGCAGTGCCCTAGGAATCAACATTTGCATCCTCGCATATGTTCCTAAGGCACTCGGCTTTGCTAGTGTTTATTGACTGCTCAAGCGCTCGCTTGGCCAGCCTAAGATCTTCAACCCGCGCACCGAAGATTGGGCGGCCTCGGGCTATTTGACAGAGTCGCCTTGCTCGCAGGCACGTCTGCCTGAGATGGCTAATGTTCTCCGTCCACCAATAGCAGGGCGTCCCGTGCATGCATGGTTTGCGACTGGGCATAGCTGCGTTTCACGCATCGACTATCCTCGCAGATAGATTTTTACCATGTCCTTTGCTCCGCTTACCAGGTTCCACTGCTTTGTAGGAAAAAGTCTTTGAATATCGCGGTGTCAAAACAGCTGTCTTTCCGGTCACGCCGCTTACGATTTGCCGTTGGGCTCTACGCCTTTTCCCACCGATTGCAAAGAAGATCGCTTTATGGTCGCTAGCCGTGAAATCTTTGCTTACCTTTCAGACAGATTTTCTGCATAATGAGGCGTTCAGAAATGTGAAATCAATGATAGATCCCCTTCCGGCCTTCCAGTAAGTGAGTTCATAGCCGGTATTTGCTACTCCTAGCTCAATCACTGAGAGTTGTTCCAACAGGATGGATCCTCTGGGTATCGTCTCTTTGCTGCCCCATTCGACAGCCCACGCGTTAAACTCACCTACAATCACTATTGGTTCACGGCCTCGACCGTCTTCGGTAATGTTCGACAGCATTTGCTTAAACTTTTCTAGATCCCAGCTTGATGGAGCATAACAACTATACAACGTAATTCCCATCAGCTTTACTCGTACGAATCTCTCAAAGGACGTATCAACTTCTTGAGGTGGTGTTTTGATACACCAAATAGCGGCTTTCATGCATTTACAGGCATCCCACCCACTTCCTGGGATCGGCTTACAGGGCTCGCACAGAAGGGCGACGTCGGTGTTGTGTTATCTGACGGTTTGCCGCATCGCAGTGGTTAAGGTTTAACTGGATGCACTTCATAGTGATTTTTTGGAAAGAGAGCTCCTAAAAAGAAGGTACTTTCCACTTCGTGCAATGTGTTTCCAGTCCTTGCAGAACATGCATTGAGGGTCTTCGTTGCAATCCTTCGCCAGGTGTCCCGCCTTCCCGCACTTTCTGCACATCAACTATCAACTTCACTTTTGCAGTGTCTGGCCATGTGACCGAAGTCCAAGCACAGGAAACATTTTATGATGCTTTCTCGTTCCCGGAGCCAATCTTAAGTGTGCCAATCTGCAATGCCTTTTTTGCACTCTCTGCAGACAGCCTTATAGTGGCAGTTTGGGTTTCGCCATACACCTTTCGCAAGGTGATGTTCTTTGCAGCAACATCGGTCAGTTTCGCCTCCAATTCTAGTGCATTTAAGACATCATCTGTTGTGGGGATCTTATCGAAATCCTTGCAATCTATAGTTACGCTGTGGCTTAGCGATCGCACAACAGCTTGATCACCCATGGTCTCGTCAACAAGGGTCGTAAAGACAGCCGTCTGTTCTTCAGATATATTCAGCTGCAGTTCGCCTTTCTGGGCTCTCCGTATTTTAGAAACGGCATCTCCAAGTGCTTTGAGTTTTCCTTCTGTTCTCACCTTCAGGAGAATATCAGAGTAGCTGAGCTCGCCCTTTACTGCTACAACAATCGCATCATATCTTGGCTTTTCGTTATGCACCTTCGCTTTCGTCGGCTTCTTTTTTATCGTCGTCTGCCACTCTGACTCCTTGCGCTCATTTGGCGCCTGAGTTTTTACATCCACAGAAGAGTTTGCTACTTTTACTAATTGCTCCTCAGTCTGCGCCGCTAAATTGGGATTTTCCGCTTAGTGCGTGGCGTTGGAGCCTTGATGTGCTGCTTTCTGTTCGACTCCACTATTGTTCGGAACACTGGTGAAGTTTGAGAGGACTGGTTCGCACGGATCACCTTCTTTTCAGTATTGTCATGTATCTGAATAGCTACCAGTTCATATAATACTTTAGTCTGCTCGACAGCATCTCGCATTTCTTTGTTGATAGACCGCCTATTTTTGTCCATCATCGCGTCCACCAGATAACGAATTTGCCAACCGAGGTCAGCAAAAGCGATGTTATTCGACGTTTCCTCTATAGCCCCCGACACTTAGACAGTGCTTGGTGTCGCGTCGATTGGAGATCTTGCAAATTTTCTGCTTTTAGCGAATGGGTTCTCCGTATAATTTAGTTGTGGGGTTTCATTATTAGTCATTTTGTTGGGTCCCAACTCTTAAGCCGTTATCCATGATCCATGTGCAGTCGCGTATAAAATCCCATGGTTATCTTTTCAAGCAGGGAAGTCATGCAAGGGTTGACTCACAACTTTATGAGTACGTGACTTCAGAGACGATACAAGGAGCGTGCTTTAGAGACTTGCCAATTTTTAATGGGACGGAGGCGGTACCAGCATTAGACCAGTAGCCATTTCAGCCAGATTTCACTCTGCTTACTAAGATGCTGGAATACTGATAACCGTCAGCCCAGGGGTCTTCTTGTACAAAAAAAAGGGGGTTTCCAGTGGTTACATCTAGAGTCTTACTGGTCTCCACTCTATTCGTCTTCATCCATTGGTTAGTCGTATCACCGTATCACCGAGTATTACGACTATCCAGGAGATATCTAGCATCTTGTCGGAGGTTACGAGCTGCCAGAGGAGCCATACATATCTGATTACCAAGTTCATGGTGACCAGGGTGATATCGCCCACTAGAGACAAGTCATCCAGTGAAGTCTTGCGGGAGGTTGCGCGCTGTTTTGACTGCTAAGGAGAGTTCTAAGCCAGTCTTATCCAAATCAATGGCGACTAGCACATACAGCCCACTAGGGGCAGCTTTCTTAGTAGTAACTTCCCCTTGACATAATAATCGCCTTTTACGACAAGCAATGCCGGCTGAGGTGGTATTCTACAACCGCTCACCACACGGTGTGTGCGAATGTGTATGTGTGCGTATGTGTGTGTTTTTCCCCTTTGCCTTTTTGTAAAAAAAAAGCAAAGCGGAGCTATTGGAAATGTAGAAAATCGAAAAGTATGTAACACATAGAAATAATTATCGGAGACCCCATAAAGTATATATATACTGAATCAGGACGACAAGACGAGTTCATCTAGCCCTGTCCGTCGTCGAATTTCCTCTCCTGACCCCCGCAATTTGAAAAAATAGATTATAAGGTACAATTTTTAACTAATCAAATTTCTTTTTCGCACATATATTAAGTAGACCATTCTTCATCTACGTTGTGAATTTCGTTAAAATTGAACAATAAACACGGAAGTTATACTTCTTGCTTATTTTTTTTTTTAGTACGAACTTGGGGGTTGCATTCATCAATGATACCGGTGGTCCGTACCACCGGCATGTACGACTCACCATTCCATGTTACTGATGTAACGCGTTAATGGCGCCTCGGTACTAAGCGACCCCCCAACCTCAAGCATAAACCCAATTAGGTTTTCTGCTGGAGGTATTTCCCCCACTAATGTCCTATACCTTACACACTGGTATAGAACATGCTGTACATGTTCATCTGCGTTCGGACAAATCGCATGTCTAAACCTGTACAGGTATTTTTTATAGCCCCCATGACCTGTAAAAACTGAGTTAAATGGATATTTAATTCTCCTACCTTGCGTTTTAGCCACACTGTTAATCTGGGAATTAATCTGTGTGTCCACCTACCCTTCATTGACGCGTCCCATCTTACCAGCCATGCAGCTATGGACACTTGTCGATCCGCTCGTGGTTTTAGAAACTTAGCCTATTGTCTATCAAAACTTCTAAATACCTAATAGCTTTTTTTTTTTTTTTTTTTTATTATTATTATTAAGGAAGCCGAGGTCCTAAGACCTCTTTGTGTCCTTTTTATCAATAAATTAAACCCAATTGGGCGCACCCTAATAGCTTCTTTGAATTTAATTGATACATCTGTTATCTTAATAGTCATGAACTCAGGTTTTAGCCCCTTTGTCTTTTTGTAAAAAAGAAGCAAACCGGAGCTATTGGAAATGTGCAAAATCCAAAAATCCTGTCCTTCTGTCTGTCTGTCCGTCTGACCGTCTGTCCGTCTGTATGAACGCTTGCTTCTCAGAACGCTTGTTTTTCAGCCTACTACCCCCCATGCGTATGTGTGCGTGCGTGTGTTTTTTTTTTTTTTTTTGTATAGGGGAGAAAGTATTTAAAGCCGGACTTACACCTACTAAAACCTAACCCTACTCCCGTTCCCACCCGAGGTACCGAACCGATAGGTAGGACTTCACGAGGAGGAGATGGCATAAAAGCCTCGTCTAGTACTCGTCTAAAGTCTAAAGTTTAGGTTACGCTGTCTTTCAGCGCGACGCAGCGACTTAATGATTACCGCACAAGTGTCGGTAATCGCTAGCCAATTATTTTCTGAGCTAAGCAGGATGTCTAGAAAGTCAGTGACTATGAAGGGTCTCTCGATTATTAAGCTTAGCTCTTCCCGTTGTGCAGTAAATCATGGACAGACAAAAAGGACATGTTCCTCGTCTTCAATTGTCCGTGCACACTGTGTGCAAAACGAACTATCCACATGGTGAAACCTAAACAAAAAAGCTCTAAAGCATCCGTGTCCTGTCATCATTTACGTTAAGTAAAACTCCATCTGTCTATGTTCCCCATCTAACCACCGTCCTACTTCCGGAGTAATCATTCTCGTCAGCTACCTCTCGTTGATTAAGGTCACCGCTGTTGCCAATGCTGCAGGGTTATCTGTCGTCTTCTTTCTGTTGCGTCTTCTGGGTTCTTCGACTCTGCCGCTAGGAGGTCGATCGGGATCATAGCTGCCGGTACCAACACTGCATCATTGGATACTGTACGGAAGTCACTGGGGACCCGTAGGGCGCACGTGCGGTAATTGGCCCTACATGCCAGCCCGAGAGTTTTCGTTGCCATGCCACATACATTATTAGCGACCTGACCACTGGCATTATGGGCCAACGACTTCGTTGACGGGGACCTCCATGAGTCGGCCGAGTGCTGTTGCTGCTTTGGCTGCTTTTTCAGCAGCATACTGTAGGTGGTACTTGAAAGATAGCCGATATTCTATCAGGCTCCTCAGGTACTCCGGTATCCTAAGTTGTTCTAAGGCACTGATTATGCAATGTCAACTTGCGGAGTTGAAGGCATTGAAGGAATTGTCATTCACGTCTAGCGTCATGATTAGGCAATACTGCATTGTGCCACGTTTCCATCGCATACCCTTTATGACTGCGGTAGCGATGTCCACCACTGCATTCATATGGATGGTGCTTCTCTTTTTCCGGAACCAAATTTACCAGTTACAGAGAGGTCTGTTTGCTGATGGGTCCTCCAGTGGTTTGTTGTTGTTTGGGAGCAGTACCAGCCTTTGTAGCTTCCACCTTTTCGGGAATACCCTTTTACCTATGCACACATTGAAGAGATCAGCAAGCAGTGCTGTCTTCATAGTAGCGATGGTTTTTACCGTTTGGGACGGCACTCTATCGGGTCCTGGAGCTTTCCTGTTTCGGATCCGCATTGCTGCTTCCATGATTTCCGTCACATCCGTGTATTTCACTATACTCTCGGCAGACTTTGTTTGGTAAGTGACTGGTGGTTGTCTCGGAAATAGCGCCTCCACTATCGAGTTTAGCTAGGAAGGATCGACTTGCATCGGGCGTCCACATAATCTTTTCAGGATTATTTTGTACGCCGATCCAAATGGTTGCAATTCGGCCTCATTGCATATGTCCTTCCATCTTCGGTTCTTGCTATCTCTTATTGTTATGGCGAGTGTGCGTTTTTTTTTGCGAAAGGTAGAGATTAAAATTGGGTCTGCCGCATGAACATTTCACTAGTCTCCTCACTCTAAGGCATTCTCTTCTGGCCGCCGCTACGTCCTGATTCCACCAATAGACTGGCTTCCGCCTGGTGTTACCAGTGTGTCTCCTTAGCATAGATGCGTCACATGTGTTAGCTAACGCACCGGCAACGTTATCGGGGTATGAGTCCGGGTCCGTGCTTGGCTCGAACTGTGCGTTGGATATGGACACCCAGAAGGCTTGTTCATCCATTGCTTTTTGGGACCAGCGCGCGTGGCTGTCTTGCTGTACTCGTTGGTGTTGCCGTTGCAGTGACACAGAGAACACTATAACCAGGTGGTCGCTGTGAGTGTATAGGTTAGACACTTACCAGGTCGCCCCCCGTGCTAGGGCAGGACTAGCGAAGGTGATGTCTATAGTTGAGTATCTCCCTGCTTCAGCAAAGGTGTGCTCAATGCCATTGTTAAGAAGAACCACATTGAGTGATGCCACACTATCTATCAGGATCCTGCCCTTAGGAGATGTCCTGGCACTCCCCCATTCGACAGCCCATGCATTAAAATCTACATCTACTACTACTGGAGAGTGGTTTCGCACATCGTGTAGCATGTCATTTACTGATTAAAGTCATCGATGGAAACGCTTGGGCTATGTAGCAGTTGTAAATGAATATGCCTCACCACTTAGCCCGTACATAACCATTAGCACACGCAATCTCTGTGAGTTGATGTGCTGGTTGTCCACAGCTCCAGATTGCCGCTCCCGCGCTCGTGCTTTGGGCCCAGCTACCATCATCCCTGTACTGGTATGGTTCGCTTAGTATGGCAAGATCGACTGAGTGGTCTCTAACAGTCTGTGCGAGGATATCTTGCTTTACGTTATGTTAAATTAACTTAATTGTGGCGTTTGGTGGTGGCCTTTAAATACTCCGAGCACATTTAGCTTAAGGTATGGTGTGCCTGGTTTTTTCCTCCTTTCGGGGTGCAGACTATGCAGCATGGCTGATTTTGACAACCTTTGGACTCATGGTTGTCGCTACCGTACTTGAAGCATAGTTTGGAGGCATCATCTTTGTTTCTGCATCTAGCTGCTATAAGTCCAAACACCAGACATTTATAGCACCGCCTAGGCTTTACTTTGCTGCGAATCCTGCAGACTGCCCAGCCTACTCGCAAACTTCCTGCTTTCTGTGCGTATGTGTGTGTGTGCGTATGTGTTTTTTTTTTTTTTTTTTTTTTTTTTAGTATGCGAACTTGTGGTTGGAATCATCAATGATACCGGTGGTCCGTACCATGACATGCACGACTCACCATTCCATGTTACTGGTGTAACGCGTTTATGGCACCTACGCACTAAACCGACCTCCCCCCACACTCTCATCACTACCCCTGCAGTACTCCCGTTAAGTATTACTTCACAGGGGCGGATGGCCTTATGGCCATGGCATATGATCCCTTTCGGATCGTCTCAGATTGCATTGGATGGTGACTATAATCTGAGTCATGAGCATCCAATTTACCTCATCCTCAAGCATAAACCCAATTAGGTTTTCTGCTACTGGTAGATCCCACACTAGTGTCCTATATCTCACACACTGGTATAGAACATGCTCCACATCTTCATCTGGGTTCGGAAAATCGGACAGGCTGAGCTTTCCTCATACCTAAACCTGAAAAGATTTTCTATAGCCCCAGTGACCTGTAAAGAACTGCGTTAAATGAAAATTTAATTCTCGTTAGCCTGGGGATTTACTTGTGTGTACACCTACCCTTTATTGACGCGTCCCATCTTACCTGCCATGCAGCTATGGACGGTTGGCGTTCCAATTTGCGAATTATACTGATAGCGCGCCATGCATAGATCCTCTTCATTGCATTGGCCAATAGATCTATTGGCAACATGCCAGCTTAAACGAGAGCTGCGTCCTCAGAAATAGTCTATAAGCCTGAGATAGCCCTGAGCACACTGAGCCTATAAGGCGAAGTCAACTTTCGCCGAAGCTGCTTATTGCCATCGAGCGTTGACGCTCACACTGGTTCGGCATAGATTAGGACCAAGGCTACCACTCTTGCAATTAGTAGCCTACTACCCGATTTAGGCCCCCGACATTAGGCAGCAATCATGAAAGTGCCGCTTGCATTCTAGAGGCTTTCTGACTCTCGAACTTTACGTGGTTAACCTATTGTCTATCAAAACTTCTAAATACGTAATATCTTCTTTGGATCTAATTGATACATCTCCTATCTTAATAGTCATGAACTCAGTTATTTTCCTACTGGTTATGCGCACTGCTTCGGTTTTGTGTTCGGCTAACTGTAGGCTTGAGTTCTGAAGTCAATTACCAACAATTCTTATAGACTCATTCCTAGCTTCCTCAATCAATTTGAATTTCTTGGCGACAACTACTACCTACATCGCTGTGATAAATGGAGCCTAAGAACTTCGACGTACATCAAGTTCCAAAGGAGTGGTCCCAGAACCGACCCCTGTGGAATCCCTGCAGTGACACTGTATCTTTTGGGGCCTCTCTCCGTATCGTATTCTAGTACCCGTTCAGATAAATAGTTGGCTATTATCCTTGACAGGTACGTAGGGATTCCGATGCGGTTTATTACTCCTTGGATACGAGGCCAACTTGCTGAGATAAGCGCGTTTCGGATGTCTAGCGTAACAGCACAGTTTTCCTTGTTACCCCACTTCCAACGAGTTCCCTTAATTGATGCTATATCAACAACAGCTTTAATAGAACCCACAGCAGACCGGTCTTTTCTAAATCCGTATTGTGATTCAGAGAGTTCCCTTCTTTCCTTGGCTATCTTAACGATCCGATCGTGCACTATTCTTTCCAACACCTTACCAACTGTATCCAGGACACAGATAACTCGCCAGGTGTTACTGGTGGAACTGTCTCCAGGTTGGAGGGATAGGTCACATCAGCACCAACGATGTGACACGGAAAAAGGGTCCTAACAATGTTGCAAAGGGTGTCTGGGCAGGACACCCGCGGTGCAAATTGGCTCCTTATATTTTTTGTTACCATATTATACGCTGTTCCCCAAAGGTTAGCATCATCATCGTCAAATATTTGACGGAAGCAGGCGACTTTGCTCCTCTTAATGCTATGTTTAAGTGCCTTTTGGCAGATCAGAAGACCGCTATATTAATCTCGAAATCTAGACGCCCCTAGTCCTTTGTGATTTCCTTCTTGCTCTAAAGCAAGCTTTTCTTAAGTAGCTGATCTCTTCGTTTCACCAATAACATGACGTTAAATTTTTTCTCTACTTGCGTCTGCCTTTTCGCCGAGCCGAGCCGCACCGAACTTCAAAGTATGTAGCCTGATGATCACTATGCGTGAAATCATTGCTAACTCTCCAAGAAGTTTTCCTACACAGTGAGCTACTAACTATTGTGATGTCTATAACAGACCTTCTTCCCGCTTTGTAGTATGTAAGCTGTTTTCCGTCATTGGCTAATCGAAAAGCCTCAAGAAGACAGCTTCCCCTGACATTTGTCTGTTTACTACCCCACTCTACTGCACAAGCATTCCCAACTTGGTGGTGCGTAGCAGCTGTACATGGTGATTCCGTACACCCTTGCCTCGCCATAGCCCTCAATTATTGGAATATGTGTCCCTGGGTAATGTTCGCAGAGACCATATGGCTGCCCTACAATTTTTACTGTTAATCCATCCACTATCTCTGATGGGTTTAAAGGGTTCACTCGATATTCGTCATTTATTCTCGAACCGACTGCATCAGGAGATTTTGAGCAGCCTCACAATGGTTGAGATTTATCTGAGTAAAATTAAACATGATTTCCTAGATAGAGCTCTTCTAAATACAGGGCACCTTCCACTCCCAGTTATGTGGCTGGCATTTACCTGGCCGTTTTCACTACAGAAAATACAGAGAGGGTCTTTTTGGCAGTCTTTGGCCAAATGGCCTGACGACCCATATCTCCTGCAGAGTTTAGAGCGGTCTATCTTACTATTTCAATGTCTAGCTATGTGGCCGAATTCCAGACACCTAAAACACCTTGTGATGGGTATTCTCTCCCGAACTCTAGAGTATACCCATCCTACTTTAACCTTACCTACACTAAGGACGCTTTTAGCAGTATCTGCAGATAAGTTTACAGACGCCGTTTGAGTTTGTCCATACGCATTACGCAGGAATATATCTTCCAGCGATATATCGTCCACCTGCAGCTGTATTTTGAGAGCTATTTGAATTTCCTCCTTAGTCGTTACCTCCTCTAAATCCGTAAGTTCGACCACCACCCTATGAGAGAACTTCCGCACTTCTACATCCTCTCCTAGCGCTTCTCCTACCACAGTGCGGAACGCTGAAGTTAGTTGCAGTAGGAGCTCACCTTTCTGAGTCCTCCGTACCTTCGCAACTGCCTTCCCTAATTTCTCCAGCTTGCTATCTCCCTTTGCTTTTTGGAGGATGTCGGAGTAGCTGGTTGTTCCCTTTGATGCGATGATTATCGCATCAGGTCTGGTCTTCCTACCTAGGATTTCAAATTTGGTTACTCTATCTCTTATAGTCTCTGAGAAACAGGCGTTCATACAGACGGACGTACAGATGGACATGGCTAGATCAACTCGTCTTGTCGTTCTGATTCAGAATATATATACTTTATGGGGTCTGCGATGATTATTTCTATGTTTTACATACTTTTCGATTTTGCACATTTCCAATAGCTCCACTTTGCTTCTTTTTTATAAAAAGGCAAAGGGGCTAAAAAACGATTAATTTCTTTTTCGCACAATTAATAGACCATTTTTAAACTACGTTGTGAATTTCGTTAAGATTGGATAAAAAACACGGAAGTTATTCAACATAAAGTATCTCGCTATAGAGTGCGAGGCTAATAGGCGCGCGTAATGGCTTATAGTACGTGTGAAACTGTGTGTATGTATGAGTATGTGTGTGTATGGTTGTGTATGTAGCCAAAGGGGCTCTTGTAGTCGGGCTCACTCGACTACAGACTTTTTACTTGTTTTTTTTTTTTGCAACTGTGCTTCAAAACGCCGTTCTTTGCGTTGCGCTCTCATAGATACTTTAATGGGTTGTCTAATTAATCGTTCGTTTTCCTAAACTTTATTTTGTAATTTAAATTGTTACTAGGTCTGCCAATCCTAATTGAATATCACTATCTAATCGCATTAAGGTTACGCTATAGAGGAATTTCTCCCTGTCTAATGTTAATGATATGGTATTTATTTTTAGTATATATAATTAAGCATTAAGTATGAGAAATGTAAAAAATTAGTACACAATTAAATAATTTTTATGTACGATAACTTTTGTGGCACACTGTTCATAGTTCCTCAGGTTGCTATTACACATTTGCGTGCGTTGGTCAAATTTTATTGCTTGTTTTTGTTAAGAGGATATATTTTTAACTACTTAAAGGCTTTAAATTGTGAGGCACTGTATGGTATGTAGAAGGCACTAGTAGTGATGAACTGAGAACGTGGATTATGGATTGCAGCTGATATGGAACGCCCAGTTGAAGGGGTATTTGAATTTGTTGCAAACTGTGTCAGACCGGACCCGTATTGAGATTGTATCTTGTACCCACTACACCATCGTGTTAAATTTGATGAACTGTTACTATTATTTAAATTAGCAGTTCGCCTGCTGGATATGCTCTGACTGGATGTGGATGCTGTTGTTGTAAACTCCCCGTGATGATTCAACGCAGGCAAAACAACAGCATGTTTATTATTAAATCGGTTAACTACCCTAGGCATATTCCAAGCTGATCGAATACCTCCTTGGTTTCTTTCTGCGCTGGTCGCATATGTTACTGCTGCTGATTTTGGCTGCTGAACTTGCGTCAGCTGTACAAAGCTCTGATTGTTAAGCAGCCCACGAAAACGCCGATTTGATTCCAGCACATTGAGTATGGGTGGCATTCGAAGGCGCGATAGGGGTACTGTAACCGGTTGCGGTGTGCTGTGTTCCGGCAGATGTTTATCACGTTTACGCAGTTTAAGCGCCACCGACGTTATATGTAAATCTCTGTCAAGTATCGCTACAAGATTTTGGCTGTTACGCAAGTTGCGAGATGATGTTTTTATCTGCTCTTGTACAGTGTGAGTTGGGCGCCGACTTTTAGGTGTTGGTGTGAGAAAACCATCTCCGTCTTCTTCTTCTTCATCGTAGTCATCAAGGGAATTTATACTAAGATCAGATATTGAATTTATATCCATGGCATCCTCACACGTTATTTTTTTCATCAAATCAAAAGTTTGGTGTTGAAGTGGTCGTAATTTACGAGCCATTAAGATTGGAAATTTGCGCTGCCAATCAGCTACTTCACTACGTAGTTCTGTTTGCCCATCTTCTGGCCCATCCTCTCCTCGAAGCATTCTATTGACACGCTCCCAGTCCAACATATTCTTTTTGATAGCATCGTCCGCCCACGGTATTGATCCTATTGAACTTCGGTCAATGCTACTGGACGAGTATGGCACATCTTGCAAAAATTCTGAGTCGTCATCTTTGTCAGGATCTCGTTCTTTAATATTTTCATTCCCGTTTTTGTTGTCGTGAAAAGAACACAAAGGCTCATCACAACGACAATTGTTGCCTACGAAGCCGGAGTTACTGCATTGCTGTTCTACTCCAAAATAGTAACTTCTAGCAGACATTTGACAATAAACAAGATTCGCAAACTGGTTGTACTAGTTACAAGTTTTTTTATATTTAGTTAAAGATGTGAACGCGTCTAGCTAACGGTAATCTTGATGGCGCAAATAATAAAGACCCAGTGGCAGCTGGGACCAGCTTGTTATGTTGTGGCTTATTCCAGTTTTGCTGCTTTTCATTATATTATGCTTCCGTTTTCACCCTATACTCAATTAGAACGCATGCGCAGTGTCTAAACTCGTTAGACATTTTATTGTTTACTTATATGTTCCTGAGTAATATATATGTATATATATACATGTGTGTATACATTACATTTTAATTAATTTTATGACATCGTTCATTTTAACACTTCAAAGCATTAAAAGGCTGTTTTTATTTTAGTTTCAATTCCAGTTCCAGTTCCAGTTTCAGTTCACATTTATAAAGCGGTCACTTTTGTGTACTGTACAACACTGTAAACTAAATATGCAGAGCCATTAAAAAATAGAAGATTCTTGCCGGCCGAACTTGTGTGACTTATGTGAAAAGTTATTTTATTTTTTTTATAAATTGTTTTCTTGTACTTAAGTAAATTAATGGGAAATAATGTGGCACGAAGCTCGAAAACAGGAGCGCCGCATACGTGGCCTCATCGTCGATTATCGCAAGCGTGCTGAACGCAGACAATATTTTTATGATAAAATTCAAGCGGATCCCACGCAGTTTCTGCAATTACACGGGAGAAGAAGTAAAATTTATTTAGATCCAGCTGTAGCGGCCGCCGGCGATGGCGACGCAATTATGCAAGTGATATTGACTTCATATTTTAATTAATATAGTTGTGTATTAGTGTATATGATCTTCTATGCATTTCAAAAAATTTATTTTATTTTGAGTGTATTATATTATTAGTGCCAGAAGTGGGAATGTAATGTATATTTTTTAAATTATTATTTGCAGTGTTCCTTGGCAGGGACAACAGGATAATCTTATTGATCGTTTCGATGTGCGAGCACATCTGGACTACATTGTTCCCGCAGTAAAAGCCAGCAGTGAACCCGGGGATGCAGAATCGGAGTTAACAGCCGAAGAACGTCACTTGAACTATGAGCGTTATCGTATATTGGCTCAAAATGATTTTCTTAATGTTAGTGAGGACAAGTTCCTATATCAGTTATATTTGGAAGAACAGTACGGAGCGAATGCACAACTGGAGGCAGAACGTAATATGGGAAGGAAAAAACCAAAGAGTAGTGGCGGGGGTGCTACAATTGGTTATTCCTACGATGAAGCCGGAGATACGGCTACAGTTGGTTTTGGGCCACAGCCTTTCGTACCCTCATCAAGTTCAAGTAGCGTAGGAGGAGCTTCTACAGTTGCAGTTCCAACCGGGGATAAGGTTACTGAAAATTCCGACGAATCTGATTCAGATATGGACATGGATGTTTCAATAGATATTGTTAAGCTGAACACAGCGCAGGCACATGAACTAAATGCTTGTGGACGGAATTACGGCATGAAAAGTAATGACTTTTTTTCGTACCTGACTAAGGATGCTGACGAAGCTGATGCTTTGCGTATTGCGCGTGAAGAGGAACATGAAAAAATGTTATTAAGTGGACGTAAATCGCGTAGAGAACGCCGAGCTCAAAAGGAACGTCGCATCGCAAATAGGCCTTTTAGTCCTCCTAGCTACGCGGCCAAGGAGGAACATGGGAAAAACAAGGACAAAGATGAAGAGTCTGAATCTCGCTCGCCATCACCAGCAGAAGGTGGCGGTGATAAAATTACATACATAACTTCATTTGGTGGTGAGGACGAAATGCAGCCTCATTCAAAGATTACAATAAATTTGACTAAGCCTGGTCATACTTTGGGCGAGTCCTGTATTAATGCCAGCAGTGGAGTAGGTATCGCCGCAACGACATCGAATTTAACTTACGCTCAAAAAGTAAAGGATAATCTAGATAAAATAAAACTAATGAATGAAAATGAAAAACGCAGTAGACGACGACGTTCGCGCTCTTCCCGTAGTGGAAGCCGTAGACAAAGTAGACGACGCAGCTATCACCGTCGTAGCCGCACCCGCAGTCGACGACGACGCCGTTATTACTTAAGCTCCAGGAGTCGTACTCGAACTCGTAGTCGTACTCGCTCCAGATCTCGTTCACGTTCAAGTTCCTGGAAACGTTACACATCACGTGGTCCCGACATTAAAAGATCACGGAAACGCAATTCTTGTTCATCTCGCAGCTCAAGCGGTAGCTTTTATGCGGTCTTAAGAAGGCGATCAGTTTCTAATGCCCGATCCAGCTGTAGCCGACGCAGTCGCAATCGTTCAAATATTAAAAAGTCCACACCACCTTCTGCGACTCAAAAATCTGCACTCCTTAACACATTATCACCAAGCACAGTAACTACCACATCAACGCAAATAGCACTAAAACAGGTGCATCAGCCGCAGCAGCCTTTCAAGCCACCAAGTGAAATAACTTCGACAGTACCAATGATCAGTTATCCGTTAACTACACGTGTCCTTAACCTGACTACAGCTACGCTAACTCTTAGTAAAACAATATCAGCGGTTTCACAAGTAACAGAACAACAAGTTACGGAACCACCTCCGCCTCCACTAAAGCGATACTATGGACGCAAGCGTGGCAATGATACTACATCATCATCGGAAGAAAGTAGTAATCTAAGCGATGCGGAGGAGACAGGTGCCAAACAGCCAGAAAAATTTTTGCGTTCTAGAGAATGCGATGATTCCGATGAATTGGATGTGGATACCGCGTAAGTGATAGGGGTGTGGTAAAGTTGACTAACCAACAATTTTTTATATTTAAATATTTTCTGTCTGAAAATTAAATAAGCTGATTCATGCTTTTTTACAGCTCGGAGCACTCGCAGCCCTTAAATTTGTCATCCAGCACGGGTAATCAAACAGGCAAATATAGTTCTGCTACCGAAAACAAAGTCAGTAAGCAAAACCAAAGTGTCTAACTGTCCCAACTAACTGGAGTACACCACAAAATTTCACGCCTGTAACCTAAAAATTTAAGCCAACGTGATCCCATATCAATATTTAATTTAATTAATTATTAACCAGGACCGTCAATAACTGTGGATCGTCCCAAACGGGGATATTGTATATCCTTCTGTTAAATATTTCTAAAAAAAAAACATAAGTCTTTCCCCCAATATTTATGTAAACTTGACAACATAAAATTCTTTACGTAATGGAGTACTTAATAACTATGAAATATCTATATAACGATATATAAGTTAAATATTTCTGATAGCTGAGAAGAAGTCAAAAGTTTATTTATTATAAGATTATTTCATGTACTTTACTATTTATATATATGTATATATTTATATATATATATATATATATATATATATATATATATATATATATATATATGTATATCGCGACGACACTTTAGACCATATTCATGACTGACTCCAACATTTATAGAACATATTGTTACCAAATATGCTAAAAAAAATTTTCGATAAACTTTACAGGCATCTGGATTGCTGAGTAACAGTGGGCGGCTTAATCTACGGGAGCGTCTAAAGCGCAAGATGCAAAACTTGCTCAACAGGCAATGTAAGCCAGTGATTGTAGCGTGAAGTTCAATAATTATAGGTTAATATTTGTCTAGAACCGAATACCAAGCTATATATATTTTATTCCAGACAAGGCCGATAAACGTGCAGAGATTGAGAAAACCGAAAGGGAGCGACAGCTACAGCAGGAGCGGGAGGACGAGATGCGAGAGTTAGCGCTAAAACTACGGCGCAGGTGAGTAATTAGTTGTAGGTGGCGTATTAGAAGCCCTCTCACATCTCTTTATTCACAGACGGCGAGAGTTAAGACATAAATACGGAACGCCATCTAGCGGCAAACTCTCAGATACTGACGTGGAATCAGTTAAATCTCAAGCGCAAACACGCTCGGCCAAATCATCCGTTCGTCGTAGCAAATCGCGTAGTTGCAGTCCTAGCCGAAAGCGTAGATATCGTTCGCGTTCCCGTAGCCGACGTAGCAGCAGTCGTATTCAACGCAAACGGAGATCAAATAGTCTCAGCCGCAATCGACGGCAACGATCGCGTTCTCGAAGCCGACATAGCGTCAGTCGTGCTGAATACAAAAGGAGATCAAACAGTCGACGTCGAAGTGATAGTCGTGATCACCGACCATCGCACAAGCGACGCAGCCAATCTCAACCTAGAAGACGTCGACAAGGTGATCGCAGTTCAGAAAGAAATAGGGATCGAGATAAATACAGACATCATCAATATGATCGCACACACAGCGGTCGAGAGGACCAACATGCACATGGCAGCAATTCCACCAGCGGAAATAGGGGTCGTGTTGTTATATCTGCACCCCCAAAGCTTAAGAAGCTGGTCGATTATTAATAAAATTAATTTAAATTTTTCTAATGAGTATAGAATATGCGCTTATTTTTAAATTCATTAGATTACTGCTCGTATTTCTTTTTAGGGTAAAATCATATTTTTCTATTGTAACGTTAACTGTGTTTAGCATACGTCTACTTACAATTTTATTAAACACTTTATAAAACGTAAATTTTTATTTTTTAACAGAAAAGTATGGATCAACGTTGTGAATTTCTTTGAGTGTAATAGTTTATAGTGGATATAAAATGTATTTGTGTATGTAGTTAGCAAAGAGGTACACCGACTCCATTTTTCATGTTTTTTTTATTTTCTAATTTGCTTTGAAAAGTTATCAATATATGTTTTCCTTCAGAAAAAAGGTTAAACTGATATTTAAACCTAAAATTACAAAGGGAATATATTAAAACATTCAGTTTTAACCTTAAACCATAATAATTTTTTTTAAAATATTTTTTAAAGATTAAACTAAAGTAAAATAGATGCTAGTCAAGTATAGTATTTATATCTTAAAAATATAGAACTTTACAATCGATTAATCGAACTAGTTCATATTCACTTTCACGCCATACGGCCATTTATTTATGTAATTAAAGTTGAAACAGCTGTATAAAATAAAGAAAATGATTGGACTAAATTTTCGTCACACCTGTAAACAATCTATGCAAAGTTTAAATCAGATATTGAGCACAAGCGGCAAATTAGTCAATATTTTTTCCCAAAAAACCATGACATATGCGCCGAAGTATCCTCCGATAGAAACGGCCATGAGGAAAGCGTTAATAACAGAACTTAAACCGGTGTTTTTAGACGTTTCTAATGAATCGCCTATGCATAACACGCCGAAACAGGCGGAATCCCATTTCCGAGTGCTGGTGGTATCAGAAAAATTTAATGATTTGACACTTATCAAGGTAAATTAAAAATAAATAATTGTATACATACAGTGGAAAATCAAAGAACAGCATTTTTTTTTAAAGCGCCATCGTTTGGTCAATGATACAATTAAAAACGCATTAAAAGCAGCTGGATTTGAATTTATGCATGCACTCTCAATTGAAGCCAAAACACCTAAGCAATGGCAGCCGGATCAAAATCCGGAAAAAAGTCCACCCTGTTTGGGCGGTTTTGGGAAATAATCAATAAATAAATTTGCAAAATAATAAAATCTAATGTACAAAAGAAAATATGATTTTTACGCTCAAGAATTTAAATAATACATGAAAAAACTTAGTTGTAACGAAAATAAACATTTTGAAAATAAAAAGGTACAATCTCAACTTCCCAACACAGGCATTATATCCACCTGCCTGCGCGCTGACAAAATGACATCATTGATTCCAACGCCGTCATACGCGGCGCCACAAAGTGACAATGGGAGATTATAGCGTTTAATATAATTCCTTAAGTTATCAACTCGTCTTTTGTGTCCCACGGTGTACTGTGGTATGCACTTGTGCAAAGTGTGAATGCGGCTGAATTTTGGGTCTATGTTAATATGTAATATTTGCCGCACATATTTTTGTGCAATGTCTCGGATTTCTTTTTGGCTGGGCTGATTACCGAACCATTCGTTAAACCAGCGACCACCCATCATAACAGTAAGTATTGTGTTGCCAGCCATATCAAAGCAGCAACTATCAAAAATAATACCAAGTATAGGTAGCTTTTCGGTAGGCGGTACCAGTAACCCAAATCCAGGTTGCTTCAGCAATTGATCGCTATTGTATTGCATGTTTACTACTATAACATCAACGTAGGGAATATCCAGCAGTTGAGCTGACAGCGAAGGATGCTGTGCTTTTACCAATGGTGCTAGTTGGTAGGCAGGCAGAGAGCTTACTACGTGCTTCGCTTGAACCTCGGCGTCACGCAAACCAACATGAACTTCTTCCTTAGTAAAGCTCAGATTATGGCACTTACTCGTTAGTTGTACGTTTACGTCGTGCTCGGCAAGATATTTGCGCAATGCACGTGGTAGTTGCTCTAACCCATCTGCAATACTATACATTGCCCATTTTTCTTTGACACTCTGTGTATACATTTTTGGTTTGTGTTGGGCAAATAATCCATCCTTTTCCTCTTTTACGTCGTTCTTAAAACGTGAGAATAAAATACCTTTCAAGACGCTGCCGTACTTTTGTTCTTTTTCAAAAAAACTTTCCATTAGAAACCTGACACTAATCTCGCGAGCATCACCTGCACAAATACCACAAATCATGGGACTGATAGCATAATCGGCTATTTCCTTGCCGAATCGCCGTTCAACGAAACTATAAATAGATTCGTCCCCGAGCTTTACTTTTTTGGTAATTGCAGTTAGGTCGTGAAAGAGAGCTCTGTATAAGGGCTTTGTAAATGGTGGTACAGTGGTAAATAAGCCCTTGGGACTGTTTGGCAGCATACATATCTTGCCTTTAGCATACAACATGCGGTTTCGCGCTGCTACATGGGTACTGGGTATTGGCTTAATAGTCAGATTTAATTGTTCCACAAGTTCTAAAGTATTAGCACCTGCCAGACCCTTTGGGCGTATAGTGCGTGGTCCACTTTCAAACAAAAAACCGCGGTCTCTGTGCCATTCTGAGCGTATCCAGCCACCAACACGGGGAGTTGCCTCATAAATGGTCAATGGTTTTCCAAAACGACGCATTAAATAATAGCCGGCAGCCAAACCACTAATTCCGCCGCCTAGAACGGCAGTTATCATTGTGTATCTGTATTTGTTTTATTGTGTGTTTAGTTTTTAATGCTTTAATACTAAACAAAAGATTCCCCGATAAATAATTCAAAGCCACTTAGTATCATAAGTTACGTTTTAACTATTTGATAATATTTGATAATTGGGATGGTGGTTCAATGATGTGATGTAAACTAGGGCTGCATTTCCGGATTTAAAATTCACCGTTCTTTGGAGTTACTAAATGTTTCCTACAATATTTAATCATATTTTCTAGTGTATTGTTGTATTATTAATATTGTTACCCTTAAAACTAAAAAGGAGTATTCATATTATTAATTTTATTTATTTAATGGGTAAAATTTTTACATTTTTGATTTAAGGCCTTTGAAGTAAGTAAAGATTTTTATTTGAACTCAGCAAAAAATTTGTTACGGATAATATATGTTTGTTTGCACAAAGGCACTAATTATTTAAAAATACAGCTCAAGGCCTTTGCAGCCAAAGCTCCTAACTCTCTAGTTTATAAGTTTACTTATAAGCTCGTTTCATAATAAATAAATAAAATAAATATTTAAAAATATTTCATGTGCTCTTATTTTTTATTTTTTTTTTTTGCAAGTTTTGATCACTATATGTATTTTGCTACTTTTTTTTTGTTGTTCCATAACGAATGATAAATGATTAAATAGAATGGCGCCGATAAGTTTCATAAACGAAATCATACTATTGGCAAAAAACAGTAAACAATTAATATGTAAAAAAAATAATAGTAATTTAACTTAAATCTAGATTTGTAGCAAAATCTGCGTATCATATTCAGTTGCTTAAATTGTTGTTGATACTGTGATCGATGTCTTTATTTATATACAACAATATTTGCTCAAACTAAATAAAGTTAAATTTACGCCACACTTATTTATGTTAAAAAATACTATACAATATACCTTAAGAAAAAAAAATATTACATTTTAATTTTTACATATGTTTGCAGCATTATTGGGCAAATGAACAAATTATATAAAAAATAAGCGAAGTAATCCAAATTTATACACCTGCACTTCAAGCATATGCATTTAACCTAAACACATTTTTGATGCATTTTAGCGCCATTTTATTACCAGACCCCTAGTACTCTAGCACTCCGAAAAAGCTTAATAGCAAGCTTTAGTTGCAGCTGTCTAAGCTGCCATCGCGCAGATCTGTATACGCTGCAGACAAGTGAGGTTGGTAGCATGGCCTGGGCGCGTCGTGAGCCTGTGTAAAATTAAAAAAAAATTCAAATATACACATACATACGCCAGCACTCTTTTATGTACACACATACTGTGAAAGTGAAAATTTTTCTGTCAATTAAAGAAAAACCAACAAATGGATTAAATTATTGCAAGAGCAAAAAGTATTTTAGTGATTGAAAGCAGTCATGGATACCTATTTGTGTATTTGATTGTGCAAGCTTAAATGCAATACTGTGAAAATGTAATATATGGAAAAAAAATGTAAAATAAAATATTAAATGATTACATTGTGAAGAATCAGCCTGGTTTAAAAAAATGCACTAACGTGTGGTTTACTGTTATGTATTCTGTAAACGATGATTTCTTCTGTTACGAAGAGTCGTACAAGGAGGGCTTAAAGCACTTCTTCGTTCATGTATACACTTGCCTTTCGTCCTAAACTCATATATATATATATATATATATATATATATATATATATATGTGGTAAATTTGCGCTACTTTTATTTCATTGAAACGCATACCAAGTTTTTATAACGTCAACAAGAGACAAGCAAAATGACACGATGGCAGCCGTAGAAACAGTTGAATCGATGTGAGTTTCCCCTGCCTATCGCTATGTATCCGAATGAGTCCTTATCCTTTTCTAGTCATACTTCGTTCGATGTTTTTTATATTGTTTTTTACTCCTCGTTGTTAGTATTCGTCGTGCGCGATGTGTGTCATTCAGTCAGGGTCCGAGCTTGTATATGGTTACGTGTTCGTGTGTGCTGTGTAATATTGTCATTTTGTAGATACCTACAAGGAAATTATGCCGAATTCCAAATCAAATAAGCGCCTAGACTTGCTGGTACTCTGTTTACTTTCTGGATAACTAAAACTAATAAAACTTACAGGCGTAGAAGTAATTGCAGTCATAGTTAACTTTTGTTAGTTTCATACTTATAAATGTATATAAATATCAATTAATTAATGTGATAAAAAAATTGATATAATAGATATAATATTATCATTATATTATTAAATGTTATATGAATATTATATTAGTTTTTGACGTAATAGATATTTTTCGTACATACTTGTAATACAGTATATTAGGCGTTTTCTTAGTCTGTCTGACTATATATGTATATGTTTTCATATATACACAGGTTTGTATGTATATATACACGTATATATATAGTGCAAACTAAAAACTAGGGCAGTGTGCTTCCGTTTTAACGACAGGCTCTTGGAAGCGTTCATTGCCTTGCACACGATTCACGCGCACAGTTGCCACTTTATTGTCCTTCGTTAACCTACTGCCAGATTCGTCCAAAATGTACTCTGTATAGTTAAATATTTTAAATGACTCACATCTTAATCAAAGATTTTAAATGATTGCAAAAAAGAAATGTAATATAAAGCTCAGCGGTTGTTTTAGACACTTTTATATGGTTAACAAAAATTTATTTGTGCATTTAAAGTTGAAGCAAAAGCACAACGCAGATTAGGAATAATATAACAACGCATGCGTCAAATGAAAATAGCATAGACGGAAAATGAGCGAGAGAGAGAAAGAGAGAGAGGAAGAGAGAAAGAGAGAGAGAGAGAGAGTGAGAGAGAGAGAGAGAGTCAAAGAGTGTGAGAGACAGGGAGGGAAATTAGCAGAGAGTGATTAAGGTAATGAAGATTTAAATGAAGAGATAGTAAAAGAGAGTAAAAGGAAAAGATATCAACTTAACATTTTATTCCTATCTATCTTTTTTTTACTAAAAAATTTGCTTTGGTCTCTTTATTTTATTTATTTACGAATTTGAGTTTTCGTTTAATATCTCCAAGTTATATGCTTGGCAAGAAAGCAGGAAGGTATGCTAAAATATGGAATATAGAATTATGCTATTTATTTAAAAGTGTATTTTAATAGTACTGATAAGAAGCATATGTATGAAAGTGTTTTTTTCTACAAAGCAAATAAAATCTAATCATAAAATAATACTAAATAAATAATTTTTTTGTTTTTTATATGCATTCTTAGAAAATCGAGATAAAACAGCATAAGGAAATGATAAAAGATAACAAAATGCATTTGATTGTTGTATATTAAAATAAAAACAAAAGCAAATGTAAAACGGTTATCAACTTACAACTATCAATTCATATATTTATATATGTTATATCAATCCAGCCAATGGAATATATATTTAAAATAAACCAAACATAATGAAATATAAATCAAAGTAACACAGTAAATACATTTTCAACGAAATAACAATTCATGTGTAAAGTAATTCTAAATAACAACAAGCCAACCAACCAACAACAAATAAGCATTTGCAATAATAATTGCAAAAAATCGTCTACACTTTGATGCGCGATTTCGGGGTGTGAATGTTGGCAGCCCAGGAGCCCTGCCTCGGTGGTTTAGCCTGTACTAGGTAAGTAACACTACATATACATATATAGCTTACACCTAGCTCAGTTGTTTTTTCAATTTAAATACAAAATAAATAAATAAATATATATATATATATATATATATATATATATATATATATATATATATAAATATAATATATAATTATATATATATATATATATAAGTAAATGTGATGCATTCTGAAGAAGCAAATATGAAAACGGCTACTAATTCGGTTCTACTTGTTATTGCTAAATATAACTCGACACCAATACCAACGGCAGTAAAGAAATTGAAACCAATTTCAATTCAGCTACAATGGCCAACTGGTGTCCAAATTGCCATGAGCTGCCACCATTTTATCCGCCCATTACACCTAAGGTAAACTCCTACTTCATATACGAATAATATATACATGCTACTCAGAATATTGTAATGGCTATAGACGTGAAATCAAAAAATGAATCATTCATCATCATATATTATGGTATCATCTCTATAAAAGCTATAAGTATTTAATATCTGTAATAAGTATTTTCTACTGGGTGACACACTGTCGGGTTAAAATAAACCTTAAACATTAATATAAATATTAAATAAAAAAGTCACAAATTTTATGTATATAATATATATTTTGTGTTTGCAAATAATAAATAAATAAATAAATAAATAAATAAAATGTTATCACCGGTGGCAATTAGTGTGTCAAGTACGAGTCATAAATTGGTCAAAAAGCCGAAGGGTATTTGTCAGCTAGTTGCTTGGCACATGTCACAGACTTGTCAGCTTGGTCACTTTTATCACTCTATTTTTATTTGTCTCTCTGTTCCTTTTTATCTTTGTGCTATTCCTGACGTTGTGATCGACATGCCTTAAAGTATTACGCGTTCAAGCCCACATTTTGGCCTTTAAATCAATCGGTCGTAATTTAAATTATAACAACCTGGCTAGCAGGTGACCTCATCCCTTTCATTGTTACTCCAGATAAGGGTTGCTATGTGACAGACGAATCGTCTTAGACTTGCCTCATATATATATATATATATATATATATATATATCTTTGTACAATCAGAAAGATTTACATTTTATTATTTCAGATATTGAATTGGGTTATAATCAATCCTCCCAGTTCGTAGTTATATTATCAAAAATTTTGATTTATATCAAATATGTAGTCGGGAATATATAACTAGAACTAGCCTTTTACATACATAACATATGCATATACTTTGTATGAAGCATTCATTAGGATAGCCTCATTGATATTATTATTTGAATGGGAAGGAAAAAAAGTAAAATATTGCAATGATTATTTCTACATGTTTCATACTTTTCGATTTTGCACAAATCCATTAGTTCCCTTTTGCTCTTTGTAAAAGGTAAAGAGACAATAAATATATCTTTTATATATATATATATATATAAAAAATATCTATTTAATAAAATTTCAGTCGCATTTTAATAGAGAAGTACATTATGCTTATAATTTGTAGTTAATTTATAAGAATTACAATAGTATTTAAAAATAACTTAATGAATTGTGTTATGTTCTATTGGCTATTGGTAATTTTAAATTTGTTTAGTGACATCATCTTAATAATGAAGTGCTGAACATTGGCATTTCATTTTACACTGCAGGCATTCCAATAGCTTAGGACCAGAATTTTCTTACATTAGGTCAGCGTCCTATAGACATGAACAGTATCATCCCCACAGATTGACGCATTTCCAAAGACGAGATATTGAAATTAGAACTAATATTCTGTTGATGTACATAAAGATTTTTTTCATATCTTATTCCCAAATAAGGATTTAGGAAATAAACAGGAAAAATATTCAATCGGCAGCTCAAGCGCCATTATTTCTTAAGGTAATGCGCTTTGTCCATAGAACTGCATTTTCAACTCATTGACTTCTAAAGAAGTCCTGACTTTTGCTAGATTTAGCCGTATTGATTCTGGAATGGAGATTCAACGAAATCTTCCGATTCACTATCATCTATGCTACCTATTTCAAATGTGTCTAGACAGTACTCGCTTTCGCTATCAGTAAAAATATCCATATCATCTTCGTTTTCAAGCCCATTGATGATTCCGGTAGTTTTTAGCCCCTTTGCCTTTATTTAAAAAAGAAGCAAAGCGGAGCTATTGGAAATGTGCAAAATCGAAAATTATGTAACACAGAAATAATCATCGGAGACCCCATAAAGTATAAATAATCTGAATCAGAACGACAAGACGAGTTGTTCTAGCCCTCTCCGTCTGTCCGACCGTATGAACGCCAGTTTCTCAGAGACTGTAAGAGCTAGCGTATGCTAGACCAGTTTATTTTAGATTTCAATTTCCTCCCCTGACCCTTGCAATTCGAAAAAAACAATTATTAAGCACAATTTTCAACCGATTGAATTTATTTTTGGCACACATCATAATAAGACCATTCTTGATCCATGTTGTGAATAAGATTGGGTAAGATTGATCAAAAAACTCGGAAGTTATACATCATCAAAAGTGGCGTTATTGGGCCCGGGGGGTATAGTAGTGCGCGCAAAATATGAGCTAGAGCAACGAAATTTGGAATCTAAATTTGTTATGTTCCTAAGCTATTCGAGTTTATTTTATATTTTCGAATTTCCCACCGTAATTCGAAAAATCGATCGATCTTTAACCAATCTACGTTGTTAATTTCGTTAAGATTGAACAATAAAGACGGAAGTTATACAACATTAAGTACCGCGCTATAGGGTGTGGGGGGCTTAAAGGTGCGCGCAATGGCCAAGTACGTGAAGAACTGTGTGTATGTATGAGTATGTGTGTCTATGGCTGTATATGTAGGCAAAGTTTTTATATCCTAGATCAAAAATGGTGTAATTATTATGTGTGCGAAAAAGAAATTCAATCGGTTTAAAAATGTGGTTGATAATCGTTTTTTTCGTATTGCGGGAGTCAGGGGAGGAACTTCAGAAATCTAAAACAAACTCGTATTGCGTATGAAAATAACGAATCTAGATTCTAAATTTAGTTGTCTCTTAGTGTCTGAGACTAATACAGGTTATTGAAACCAAGCAAATTATTCCTGATCATCAATTTGGTTTCCGTTCAGGACATAGTACCACGGAGCAACTGCATCGAGTAGTGGATCAAATTCTCCTAGCATATGAGAACAAGGAATTCTGTAACGCTCTGTTCTTAGACGTCAAAGAAGCATTTGACCGCGTTTGGCACTTGGGACTTCTGGCTAAAATTAAGAATGCTCTGCCGGCGCCTTACTTCTTGCTCCTTAAGTCATTCCTTGCCAATAGGAAATTTGTTGTGCGGTTCCACACAGCAATTTCTGCAAGATATGATGCAAAAGCGGGCGTACCTCAAGGAAGTGTTTTGGCGCCTTTGCTCTACTCCTTATTCACCTCTGATATGCCTCAGCCCAGCATTGATATGGGTATTCAACCAAGCGATATGATGCTGGCTACATTCGCTGATGACGTGTGCGTCACGTACAGGGCGAAATGCGAATATAAAGCTGCTGATGGGCTACAGGAATATGCAGCATCATTTGAAGATTGGGCAAGAAGCTCAAATATTGCCATTAATAAAGGAAAATGTACGAACGTTTGTTTCACACTAAAAAGAAACACATCGCCAGCAATAATGCTTGATGGAACTCCTGTCGAGCAAGCAAATCATGCAAGGTATTTAGGGATTATTTTGGACAGGAGGCTCTGTTTTGCAGCCCATATCAGGGTGCTAAAGACTAGGATCAGGGCCGCTGTGGGAAGATATTATTGGCTTCTGAGTCCGAAAAGCAAATTATCTCTCAGCAACAAACTCACCATTTACAGGCAAATAATTGCACCAATTTGGATTTATGGCTGTCAAATTTGGGGGCTTGCTTGCGATAGCCAAATAAAACTTATCCAAATAGCTCAAAATAAAGTGCTTAGGCTTATCACTGGATGTGAGTGGTATGTCAGAAACAAAACATTACACAGTGATCTGAAAGTTGCCACAGCATTCCAGCAAATTAATTTTCACTCAAGTCGGTACAATAGTCGCATTAATAACCACAGCAATAGGTTAGCCAAAACGCTGACTAGAACTCGCCCAGGACGACGCCTAAAAAGACGTCGACCTCATAACCTCATAAGTCGAATGCCCAGAAGGAGGAAATTTGATGTTTAATTATATTTAATAAGCTACACCTTAGTGGTTAGCCGGTGCGCCCAATTGGATTTAATTTTTTGATAAAAAGGACACAAAGAGGTCTTAAGACCTCGGCTTCCTTAATAATAATAATAAAAAAAAAAAAAAAAAAAAAAACTAATACAGGTGTTAATACAGACGGACGAAACTACGAACATGGCTAGATCGACTCAGCAACTCGCTCTGGCCAAGAATATATATACCTTATGAGCTCTGAGATGATTATTTCTACAAGTTACATACTTTTCGATTATGTACATTTCCATTAGCTCCTTTTTACCTTTTTTCAAAAGGCAAAGAGCTAAATATGCTTTATTGGGTAATAGGGTAGAACACTTATGACCAGCAAAAATTTATACATAGTTACAGTTTGTAATAATAATTGATGGCATAACCCCACTGGGCTAGCTTGTTTTCCTCATGAATTGGGATTGGGATTGATATTGGGGTCCTGAAGGAAATAGTAAACAAAGCGCTTAAATTATAAAATGACAGCTAACTGGCAATATGGCGTGACTGCTCAGAGTAGGGTTCAGTTAACTTGGTGCTGTAATGTTCCGGTTGACAGCTTCAAAAAGAAATATACATATATATATATGTATGTGTATTGTGTATTGTGTATATCATAGAGAATGAAAGCAAGAATTGTTTTTGGCCCTTTGCCTTTTTGTAAAAAAGAAGCAAAGCGGAGCTATTGGAAATGTGCAAAATCGAAATGTATGTAACACATAGAAATAATCATCGGAGACCCCATAAAGTATATATATTCTGAATCAGAACGACAAGACGAGTTGATCTAGCCCTCTCCGTCTGTCCGTCTGTCCGACCGTATGAACGCCTGTTTCTCAGAGATTGTAAGAACTAGCGTACGCTAGACCAGTTTATTTTAGATTTCAATTTCCTTCCCTGACCCCCGCAATTCGAAAAAAAACGATTATTAAGCACAATTTTCAACCGATTTAATTTATTTTTGGCACACATCATAGTTAAACCATTCTTGAGAATCTGAGTAAGATTGATCTAAAAACTCGGAAGTTATACATCATCATAGTGGCGTTATGGGGCCCGGGGGGTTTAGTAGTGCGCGCAAAATATGAGCTAGAGCAACGAAATTTGGAATCTAGATTCGTTATGTTCGTACGCTATACGAGTTTGTTTTAGATTTTCAAAATTTCCTTCCTGACCACAGCAATTCGAAAAAATCGATTATTAGGCACAATTTTTAACCGCACAAATATTAATTAGACCAATCCTTATCTCATTGTAAATTTCGTTAAGATTGAACAATAAACACGGAAGTTATATAACATTACAATAATGGCCAAGTACGTGCAGAACTGTGTGTATGTATGAGTATGTGTGTGTATGGCTGTATATGTAGGCAAAGAGCTCTCGTAGTCGGGTACACTCGACTACAGACTTCTTACTTGTTTAAATATAAATATGTTGGCCTGATGTTGTTATTGTTATAATTAATAACTTACGCACACACGCTATAATAAAACAAGTAAGAAGTCTGTAGTCGAGTGTACCCGACTACGAGAGCCCCTTTGCCTACATCATACTACTCATACATACACACAGTTCTGCACGTACTTAGCCATTGCGCGCACCTTTTAGCCCCCCACGGTCTATAGCGCGGTACTTAATGTTGTATAACTTCCGTGTTTATTGTTCAATCTTAACGAAATTAACAACGTAGATTGGTTAAAGATCGATAGATTTTTCGAATTGCGGTGGGAAATTCGAAAATATAAAATAAACTCGTATAGCGTACGAACATAACAAATCTATGTTCCAAATTTCGTTGCTCTAGCTCTTATTTTGCGTGCACTACTATACCCTCCCGGGCCCCATAACGCCACTTTTGATGATGTATAACTTCCGAGATTTTTGATCAATCTTACCCAGATTCACAACATTGATCAAGAATGGTCTAATAATGATGTGTACTAAAAATAAATTTGATCGGTTGAAAATTGTGCTTAATAATCGTTTTTTTCGAATTGCAGGGGTCAGGGGAGGAAATTCAAAAATCAAAAACAAACTCGTATAACCTACGAACATAACGAATCTAGATTTCAAGTTTGGTTGCTCTAGCTCTTATAGTCCCTGAGAAACAGGCGTTCATACAGACGGACAGACGGACAGACAGACAGACAGACAGACGGACAGGGCTAGATGAACTCGTCTTGTCGTCTCCGATGATTATTTCTATGTGTTACATACTTTTGGATTTTGCACATTTCCAATAGCTCCACTTTGCTTCTTTTTTACAAAAAGGCAAAGGGGCTAATATTGTTAGTATGTATTATAGGACAGTTAGATATTTTATAAAAGAAAACAGAAGAACATTGCTTATAATCAATTATAAATAACTTAATAAAGTTATTTTTAAAGTAAATGACAAAATAAAATAAAACCTTAATTACATTAGGTTACTGCTTGGTATGTTAGGGTATATAGATTGCGGTGTTTTAAAAATAAATTTTCTATTATTTTTTTGCCAATTCATTTTATCGAAGTTTGTCCCCAGCGCTGAAATTTTTCGCGGTCAGCTATAATATAAGAGCGAGCCTGAGAGCTAGCCTGTGCCTGCGCTAGAAGATAGCTATCAGCATTGGCTAGCTGAAAATGTGAAGGCGTTTGTGGTGGACTCCACCTCATTGGTATCAGAGAGCTTTCGGCTCATTCGCTTTTAGTTGGTGCGCGGCAGTCGGACTGTTCGCTCGGTGCCTCCTTTTAGTTTAACTGGTTTTTGTCGTGCGTGTTGTGGCGTATCTGTGTGTGACATATACAATTGTATAATACGAATGAATATGGATATAAAATTATTTGGCTAATTTATTATATATATATAATTAATTAATTATATATATATATATATATATATATTTATATATATATATTTGTATATATATACATATGTATATATATATGTTAAAGTAATATTCAGTGTGATTCATTAAGTGCGTTGGCCCCATGAGTACTTATTGAAAAGCGTGCAAATCGCCTGACCCATAATTAACACTAAAATAAAGTGATAAAATACAATTGTGGCACGTTCACTGTAAGGTTAAAGTTAAAGTACTGTAATAGTTGCAGTTTCCGTAAATAGAAGTGTATATATAGCATATATATATAAATATTTTGTATACTTTTATTCAAATATTAAAATGCCGTATGCCATATGCCTGATGCTGACATCTTAGGAAAATTGTCGCCGCGATCTTTGCTTATGTGTTGGTGTTCATCCCTGTGCATGTGATTCGTGTACATTGCGAGATCACTTTAAAAATAAAAGATTTGTTTGATACTATTTTTAAAGGCGTGCCAAGTTTTAGTACCATTCGGGTTGTGTTCCGTTTTTCGGTATCGTCTCTATCGTCTCAGTTGGTGCTGTTGTGTCTTTGGTGGCGTCATTGGCCACTTGGTCATGTAAAAGCTGCCTGGGGTCTTTATGCACTTGAAATTCAAGTGAACATCAACATTATTATCGGTCTTAGTCTCACTCTCAGTCGTAGTCGCAATCGCAGTTGCAGTCGCAGTCAAAATCACAGTGTCAACCTTTGCCCCAGTCATAGCTAAAGTATATGTAATGCATATACATTGAATTAGTGTATATTTTACTGTGGCGCAATGCAATGTAAGCATCTGTAATGGCAAGCGGTTTAATCGGCACAAATATTAGCGTATTGACAAATGTAAGCAATGATTTTTATTTATAAATAGCTTAAGTTTCATCGCATTAATTCATTTGCTTATAATTTAAGAATTTAGGTATTTTTTTATAAATGTCATATGCACAATTATATATAATGGCATTGCTGTATATTATTCAAGTTTTAACTTTTTATTTTTGTTTATATTTATACGATTCGCAATAAAAATAACTTGAGCCAGAAAATGTGCTCAATTTAAATGTCAAAAATGACGTATGTGTAATACTTAGTAAATATTCACATATACATATACATTTATATTTATGTATGTATTATATTTATGTATTGTAAATGATGCCCTGTACTCAAAGTGTTGTCGCCCATAAATAATATTGCGATTTCTAGTTGTTAATTGATAATTACTTTAATCTAAATATGTGAATATATATATGTATATATATATATAAATATATATATATAATATATTACAGGGGATGTCGGGGTGTGATCAAAGCACTGTCGAATCATTGGCCGATGATCCAACAGATTCACCATTTGATGCCGATGATTGTCTCAAAGTTCGCAAATACTGGTGTTTTTTGCTATCCAGCATATTCACATTCCTTGCTGGCCTGCTCATTGTGCTGCTATGGCGAGGATTTGCCTTCATATGTTGTCGCAAGGAGCCGGACCTGGGACCCAACGATCCCAAGCAAAAGGAGCAGAAGGCGTCACGCAACAAACAAGAGTTCGAGGGAACATTTATGACAGAAGCAAAAGACTGGGCTGGAGAACTTATCTCGGGTCAAACAACAACAGGTCGAATTTTGGTAAGTCGATTTCAAGTTACATTTTAATTGTTCTATTATAATTATAATTCTTCGTCTTGAATCCTAATAGTCTATTTATTATACAATAGTAAATTCAAATTAATATAAAATAATATTGAAACTCTTTGAGCATTCTTGATTTCAACAATAAAATCCATTTAAGTATGTCTGCTAGATTACAAATATGATGTGAACTGCTCTATATATACATATATAAATTGAATAACTGATATGCGTAGACAAATGCTTTCTGTAAATATTCATTTAATCAATACTCAACTTAACCATATGTCACGTTGAGCAGCCATCCATTAAAGTTTTAGTTTTGCCTAATCCCAGTGGGATTGTGGAAGTAAACCTGTGAGAATCCATGAAATTTATTAGAAGTTGCCGACATTTTCATAAGATATTAGATATGAGCTATAATTTAAATTAGAATTTAAGCAGTTTTTTTTAAGACGTATACTCAAAAACAAACAAAATTTATAAATAATGCCAAAAGTCGCAAGGCTATATAGGGGTATTACCAATAAAATAAGTAACCAAGCGCAAAGGCTGCTACCATTATAAAAAAATTATTTTCATTTTGCAAAAAAACTCGGCGATTCGTTTCACAAACTTTTGAACTTATATTCTACTTATCAAAAAATTGCTTCATAGTTGAAAACAGATGGTAATAGCTTAGCGCGATTACAGCCGAGATGCCGTTGTTTGTGACGAATCGCCAGGGTTGTACGGGCTTAGTATTGTAATGCTGGAACATAGTGCCTCTAGAATTCACCAGGCCTGGCCTCTTCTGTTTAAGTGCAACCTTCAATCGTTCCAGTTGTTGACAGTAGGTCAGAATTAATGAGTTGGCCATTGACCAGCACTGTATAATAGATAATTCTTCTGATATTCCACCATACAGTCAGCAAAACTTTTCTAGCCGTGAATCCTGGCTTTGCTATTCTTTGAGACCGTTGAACGTGTTTGGAACACTTTCTTTTACGTTAGGTGTTGTCACATACCTTTGTACATCGACAGTGACCAACCGATCCAAAAATTAGTCGAGATTGAGACACCAATACATCAAGCTATTTTGTTATCTTTTCAATTTCAAATGCCTAAAGATGGTTTTAATGCTTAGTTGGAGCTGTTCTGCGCTGCTTCTATTAGTCACGCGACGATATTGATCCACAATTTCCATGAATTTATCTGTATCAACGGTCGCTGGGTGTTCAGTAGTCTGTCTGCAAGATTCCACAGCAGTTATTTCTTGCGTGAAATAAAAGTTATAAATTGCTTGCATTTTAGGGATTCTGAACTTTATTTCAATCGATAGTCATTTTTAGCGCAGAAACTGACGTTGCCAACGCCTAAAAAACGATACATAGAAATGCCGCAGCCTGAAAATTCAATATGCAAAAATCGATATATCTGTAGCAAGCTATCTACAAGTGCAAAGATAAATTATTAATATTTCGTTAGCACTCCTATGAATAATTGGCTGCAATCTCAGCTGATTTCTTTTTTCCTCTTACATATTAAGCAAGAAAATTGGTTATGTTTTTCTCGTTTTTTATGACTTCATTTATTCTATTTATCATTTATTTTGTTGCCTTCATTATCTGGAATATTGAAATTGTGCAAATGAAACTACCTCAGCTAGATACCAAAGATCACAAAACAATGAAAATAAGAAAAAAAATTAAATAATTTATGACTATAAATCGGTTATTGAAGATGATTAAGATATACATTTATTATTTAACGATGCGATGAATATTGCAACGCCTGCTTTAAGCCATTTTGTAAAAAAGAAGCAAAGCGGAGGTATTAGAAATGTGCAAAATCGAAAAGTATGTAACACATAGAAATAATCATCGGAGACCCCATAAAGTATATATATTCTGAATCAGGACGACAAGACGAGTTGATCTATTCCTGATCTACGTTGTGAATTTCGTTAAGATTGAACAACAAACGCAGAAGTTATACAACATTAAGTACCGCTCTATAGAGCGTTGGTGGCTAAAAGGCGCGCGCAATGGCTAAGTACGTGCAGAATTGTGTGTATGTATGAGTATGTGTGTGTATAGCTGTATATGTAAGCGACGGGGCTCTCGTAGTCGGGTACACTCGAGTACAGACTTCTTACTTGTTCTTTTGTTTCGATCGTTTCTTTCTTTTATTAAAAGTGAAAATGGGTAAAATAAAGCGTGTAGTTAGTTTAACACTAAAAGAAAAACTTAAAATTATTACGGATTATATAAATGATAAAGTTGACAAAAGTAAGTATAGTTGTTTTAGGTCAATAATAAATCGTATTATTACCAAGTAAAAATTTGTAGTCGAAGATACCCGACTACGAGAATCCCTTTTCCTAAATACACAGTTATACATACGTATATGTAAAGTTATACTCGCATTTTAAGCCATTACACGCGCTTTGTAGGCCTCCCCGCACTCCATCCCTATAACTTACGTATTTTTTATTCAATCTTAACGGAATTCATTACGTACATCTGATTAGTATGTTCGATCAGTCTAAAATGGCGGAAAGGGCTTAATCAACTCGGATAATCGTCATGATCAAGAATATATATACTTTGATTATTTATTCAAATAATTATTTCTACATGTTCCACATTAAACTATTTTGCACATCTTCATTAGCTCCCTTTTAGCGTAAGCGGCAACGAAACGATGCGAACGATTTGTTAGAGGCGGCTTTATATAAATGGTTTCAACAACAGGAATAAATAAACAGAGTACTGGGTGGGCATGCAATTTTGGCTAAGGCAAAGGAGTTAAAAATATTAAATTTTTCTTTACAGAATGTTAAATCTTATTCAACTTAAATACATAAAAGGTCCATATATTAGATACTGAGTTTTGGTTGCGATGAAATACACGTTAGTTTGGTTTTTAAGATAACTGCCTTCAAAATACAATATATTCTTAAATACATATTAATCTCATTATTTTTAATATTAATGTGTAATGCTTGTCGTGTGATAAGGCTATAGGTTAAGTATAGGAGAACGTATAGATATACGTTTGATGGATCCTCGAATGTACATAAATAAATCATGAAATAATAAATAGTTTTTTTTACTAAGTAAAAAATAAATATATTTCTGCATTTATATTCAAAGTAGAAGTACAAAGTAAGTAAGTAAGTAAGGTTACAGAGAACCATATTTATAAGAGACTAATACATATAATTTTAGTTTGTGACATTTTGTTGATGGAACAACAATCAATAAAAGAAGTGAAGCTAAATAAATATATATATATATATATATATATATATATATATTACTAATGATTAAGTACCTACACCAACAGCAACATCAACAATAGCAGTAACAACCGCAACAACAACAACATAATTTATCATTTATCAATAGGTGCTCTCTTTTCTTTCTATTAATATGTTACTTATATGCAAAGAGCCATCAAATAGTAAATAACAGGGGGAAAAAAATGTAATGTTATAACGAGGAACGAAGTGAAATAACAGTCGCTATGTAAGGGTCCAAAGGCAGCCATAACAAATACCAGCAAATAACAGAAGCTAGAACAAGGAAGGGCTAAGAAAATCGATAAAACTGTCACATTTCACTCTTAGCATAGCAAAGAAATATAAGCCTTATTCAAGGCTTTTTTGTTGAATATTTATAGTCAAGCCTACTGCCAACATGCCAATTGGCTGTATTCTGTTTTTTTTTTCTTTTTTGTGTCATTGAGCGTCGATGCAGGTGTTCAGATATATCGGAGATTTTCTAACAAAACATTTTTACATTTGCATGGCATATATATTTCTGTAAATATATTGTTTATATTTGGTAGTTGGTTAGTAGCATTTTATTGAAGTTTCCATACTTCGTACGAAATACATGCTAAACTGTTAAATTAAGTTTATGTAACAAGAAAGTCAGATACATATTTGAAGACTATATACTTAATGACATAAGGATACCATCTTAAGTGTATTAGCTTACCACATGTTGGCCAAGAATGCATTACTGCAGAAGCTCTTACAGTTATCAAAGCCTCATAATTGGCTTTTCGCTTATGGGGGCTTCGCATGCGGAAGTCCAGCTGGAGCCAGTAAGAGTTTGGTGTTTCATCCGCTTAGGCATAAGACATACGCCCACGGTTGGGTTTGATTTGTAAAATGAAAGCACATAAGTTTATCCATACAATGTTTATATATATTGTGAACAGTTGGCATATTACATAATATTGGTGGAAGTTGTTTAGAGGGAAGTTAAAGAAAATCTTAAATAAATAAATTATAAGAAATTTGCATTTAAAAATAAAACATTTTCTATACTTGGTTAATCGATGTAAAATATTTAAATTAACGGGCTTACAGTTTAAATTAAAGGGTTCAGCTCAAACATACTTTTCCTGAACTTTCCAGTTAAGTGCATGGCCCATTTTATTTTTTACTTCTAAGATCGACAAAGCAACAAACAGTCACACAACAACCCCAACAACCTGAACAATTTCAATAACAACAAAAATCATAAGTAAAATGAAAATCTACGAAAAAACTACTGTCAACACATTCATTGTACAGAGGCGTCTGTGTGGGTGCCGTTGTCATGGTTTCGTCACAATACTTTCTGCGTCTAGTTTAGTTTTATTGGTGGTTGGCAGGGGATGTTAAGTCAACTTAATAAAAAGACAACCGCTACACACTTGCGTATACGTAATATATATGAAATTTTTGCTGTAGTGAAGTTAATTAAACAGAAGTGCCATATGAATAAACCATTCTGAGCTACAACATTTTAAGCAGACCATGCAAATAACAGTTGAGCCTCTTTTCGTATTCGTTCGACACACGAATAGAACTTATATAATCATACATACCTGCTCTAACTCTGAGCATAACTCTTATTTTCTATTTGTTTTGCTCATCGTTTGAGTACTTTCAGTTGAGCTGTTATTCTTAAAAGTCTTCAAAGTCTTATAAGGAACTGAAAAATTTTAGTGCTCGCACACTGAGAGTTAATAGGGACAGTTAATATGGAAAAATTTTATGCTCAATCCAAAAAGTCCTTTGCCTTGGTAAAAAGAAAACAAGTAAGAAATCTGTAGTCGAGTGTACCCGACTTCGAGAACCGCTTTCCCTACATACCCATAAATACACACACATAGACACAGTTCTTGAGCTGTTGCTCGTGCCTTTTGAACCCCCCCCCCCCTGCTCCATACCAGGATTCAATGTTAACGATATTCACAACATAGATCAAGAATGGTCATTATCTGTGCCAAATCGGTTGAAAAATGTGCTCAATAATCATTTTTTCGTATTATGGAGCTCAGGGGAAAAAAATTCAAAAATCTAAAACAAACTTGTCCAGCATACAAAAATAAGGAACCTGGATCCAATTTCCAATTTGGTTGCTCTAGCTCTTATTATTATTATTATTTGGCCATATCACTCCAAAGGGGACAGCCTGATCCAAAATCCTTCACGCGTACCAAGCGACGCCAGGACTTCTGTTACTTGGTCTTGCCAGCGCACTCGGGGTCTTCCGCTTCTACGTTGTCCACAAACTACAGAATCAAATACTTCTCGAGCTTGAGCTTGTTATTCCATACGAGCGACTTGACTACATTAATGTTTCCGAAACGCTTATACAGCTGGTCGTTCCATCAAATACGATATCTGCTGTTAAAAGCTCTAGCTCTTATAGTGTCTGAGAAACAGGCGTTCATACAGACGGACGGAAAGACGGACAGATAGCAGACGGAAAGGGCTCTTAGATACATTAATAAAAATAAATAAATAAAAAAATTAATAATTAATAACTAAGAAATTTAATTTATATATCATATATAATGGAAAATCGTTAAAAATAAGTTTTGTAACTCTTGTGGTAATTCATAGGAACTTTAACTGAATTTTGATAGTTGCGTTTACAATGATTGTCTTTTAATAACTATTATTTACCAATTACTTACAGGTCGTACTCGTATTTATACTCAGCATTGCATCTCTCATTATATATTTTGTTGATGCATCTAGCGAAGAAGTGGAAAGATGCCAAAAATGGAGTAATAACATTACTCAACAAATCGATCTCGCATTCAATATATTTTTTATGGTTTATTTTTTTATACGAGTAAGTTCAGTATATACAATTATAATTTTTATTATTTTCTGTTCTTTTTATTATTTAGATTTGTTTTATTTTTTTTTATATTCAAAAAAAATAATTGCTTACAATTTTATTTAAACAAATTTTTTAAACATTATTATGTTCTTTTATAAACAATTTCTTACAGTTCATAGCGGCGTCCGATAAACTTTGGTTTATGTTAGAAATGTACAGTTTTGTAGATTATTTTACAATACCCCCGTCCTTCGTATCAATATATTTAGATCGAACGTGGATCGGTAAGCGTATACAAGATATATATATTCAAAGAAAACATTATTATGAAATATCTAAAATAATAAGCAGACAAATCGGTTGTTCGTTGTAATTTATTATGAATTCAAATAAACTTAACGAAAGTAAACTAAACTATAGTAAAGTAAAGTAAGGCTCTTCATATTTACAAACACATACATATGCTTACACAAACACATATACTCATGAAGGTTAAAAATGAAGTAATTCAAAGGTTTAATCCCGGACTGGGACTTAAAGTCTTAACGGAAGGCTTAGGCTTAGCTTGAAAGGAGATGGATTGTAAATTTTGTTTATATCAAGTGGTAGAACAAGTGAATATATGTACTTTAAGTAAGAGCAACAGAATATAGATAATAGAACTGACTGATATAGGGCTCCATAGATGGATATTATCTACAAATATGGCAACAGATACTGTTATCAGACTATTCACATTATAAATGCATGCCCATAATTCTATCCATATCTATAGCTAGACACGTAAACAGTCACGTCGATGATATGGATTGAGACTATAAGGAGTAGCCTTATAGCCCCCTTAAACAAACGTGGTCCACCGCTGTAGATAACACCTAAGAGAAGATGATAATGATGTAAATTAGACATTCTACCCAAATGCAAAATAATGCTATTATTGTCAAGAGCTAGTTTCTTATTTAAATGTATTGTGTTCACTATTCATCTATTAAATAGACTATCAAATGAGAGTTGAGGAAATTGTAATCGGACGTGGGACATAGCCGTTAGAATAGCTGCTAGTTCCTTGGAAATTAATATAAAATAAAATTATAATAGGAAAATAAACTGGTTTTAAAGCTTAATGAAAGGGTTTTCCGTCAATGTGAAACCCTTAACACCTGATATACATGCTCCTATGTGTCGAACCAAAGGCTCAAAATAGCCAAGAAAAGAGCTATGCGAAGTGTGGATACGCTGAATGCACATACACACACATATTACTTACATCCACAGTCACTTACAGACAAACAAGAAATATAAACACAATTGTAATTTGTTTTTTATTTAATATTTAATATAATATACACTAAGGTCAAATGATCGATTTGTATGCGTTGAATGTATTTCACTCTACTGACATGAAAGTATATGTGTTACTAGTGTGAATGGCAATTTTAATTTGTGTCAATATATATATATATATATTATAAACAGGTCTTCGATTTCTTCGAGCGCTACGTCTCATGACTGTTCCAGATATTTTACAATATTTAAACGTACTAAAAACATCGAGCTCAATACGTTTGGCTCAACTAGTATCAATTTTTATATCCGTGTGGTTAACAGCAGCGGGCATTATACATCTGGTATGTACACACACACACACACAAACACACACACACACACACAAATACACATATACTTACACACACACACATAATCAATTTATTCATAATCTAAACATATTGACATACAACAATATAGAAGAATATACTTGGCACGTCTTCCAGCATACTCTGTGACAGCTTTGCAGCGTGTATAAAAAGCCAGTTAAAAATATTAAGCATTCGACGCGTTGCACACTGTTACAGAGAAGACGTAAGTCTGTTGGTTAGGAGGGCGTGCTAAGTAATTATATTGAGTGTCCGTCCAATGGCATAGAGATTAATACTCGTTTGCAGTTTGAATTGTTGCTGATGCGTGTTTGTTTGCAATTGAAAATTGCAATTGCATTTATTTAAAATTTAGCTGGAGAACTCTGGCGATCCGCTGGATTTTAATAATGCTCATCGTTTATCCTATTGGACCTGTGTCTATTTCCTAATTGTGACCATGTCAACGGTAGGATATGGTGACGTTTACTGTGAGACTGTCTTAGGAAGAACATTTCTCGTGTTCTTTCTGCTCGTCGGCTTGGTAAGTTTATGTACAAATACAAATACCTTCTCGTTTATTGTTGTTGTTGTTATTAATGATGCAATCAATCAACAAAAAAAAAGAAAAAACTACATAATTAGAAACAAAATGAGCTTGAACAATATGAAAGACTTTTTGTTTTTAATTATATAGGCAATTTTTCAGCTTTCTCTCTCTATGAATATCTTTAAATATATCTCTCTTTTACTTTTTCAATAAAACACTCTGTTTCGCCGTCTTTTCATAGAGCAGTTATATTGATTTTAGGCTAAGCAACAGCAGGGTAGTGCTCAAATGTGTGAATGACTTACGTTTCGGCTGTTGTCTAATCACTTATTTATGATATCTTCAAAATTAGTTTAGATAAAAAGTATTAAAACACTCCTAAAAAATACATAAGAGTTTACAGTACCAAACATAAATGTACAGTACACTTAACATTATTTAATCTTATATTGTGTCAAGAGTTGTCCCTTTCTTAGAAAACCAGAATTACAGTACAAGTTCTAGCGTAAGGAAAATAAAGTTCTTTTTAGTAATAATTCTGTACTTTTCTCAACTTTATCTTTAAATTAATTTAAAACTTAGTATAATTTTAGATACAAGATACGTGTATGTAAATACATAGAACGATATTTATAACGCTGCACAAATTTGGTTTTGAAAGTTTACTTTGAGACTCAGTTTTATTATAATGTTCTTCTAAGTTTCTATAGCCTATCATCAATTAAGTAAGCTTAACGCGTATTAACTTTTGTTTGAGTACTAGTTAGTTTCGTTCTATATTTCTGATTCTTTTTCTCTCTCTCTCCATCACACACACAGAGACATTTACATACTTACTCGTACAGCTGATCGTAGATAAATCATTTTTAAAATATTTTTTAGTAATCCTTTTTATTTTGTTCTTTTTTTTTTGTAAATTTATAATTATTATTATTTTTCTTTCTATTTTTTATGAATAATGCAATTGAAGATAATGCATGCAGTTGTAAATTTTTTATATTTAAAATATTTTTTTATTTCTTTTCATTTTTATTTTGTTATATAAAGAAACATGTAGACTAATACTTAAAGTCTGACACCGACACTGACACCGACACTGACACCAACACCAACACCAACACCAACACCAACACCAACACCAACACCAACACCAACACCAATACCGACACCGACACACTGTTTATAGTTTTAGCTTAACCAGAATTTTAAGACATATAGGGATATAATGAGATAGACTTGATATACTTGACGATATCAATACAAAAAGTATTCATTTACCTTATAACAAATTAGAAAGATATTCGTTTCTTGCATGCTTTGTTGCTGGATGGCCGCAAATTTAAGGCTAATTTAAAATGTTGTAGCGCTTTTATACAGCTTTAGGCAAAAATAAAAACAAAAATTTAAATAATATTATTAATTAAACTTCTTAAGTATGTGTTCTTTTGTGTGACTGTCTTGGCATAGCTTCGAACCCACTAAACTAAAGGTTGTGTTTTCTTTCGGAATTTATTGCAAAGATAAAAATATATTTTCTACTATATAAATATAAGGAATCAATTGAAAAACAAATTAATGATAAAAGTCAAATACATAATATAAATTAATGCTAATGCTTATGTAAATGTTAATATTGATGTATTCATATATGTATGAAATATTTTAGGCAATGTTTGCCAGCAGTATACCGGAAATAATTGAACTGGTTGGTAGTGGCAATAAATATGGCGGTGAACTGAAAAGAGAACACGGAAAGAGGTAGTCTAAAACATTTCATATGCAATAAATGACATAACAACATCACATTCAATCTGAAATATAATTCGATATCAATAAATATATGAACTTTAACTTTAAAACAAAATCAATTAAATAATATGAAGTTGAAAAACTCGGAAAAAGACAAATAGAAATAGAAATAGTTATATAATAGGCAAAAATAGGAATTCGTCTGTTCATATATATATATATATATCATATTTATATGTATATATATATTTTCACAGTTTTAAAAATGTTTTTCCAATAACTCTGTACTTGTGTGTCAGCAATACGAAACAATTTTTAATAGACACACATAAATGTAAACTATCATATACAATTTATGAGTATAAATTAATTAGTAATTGCGTAACTACTATCAAGTTATCAAATTATATACTTAGTCTGTTACCCTTTGATTTGTTTTTTCATTTACCCGAAGGATTTATATTTTGGAAATTTGCAATCAAAAGTGTTGACTGTCAATTTGAAAATAAAAAGTCTTATACTAATATCCTTATCCCACATGAAATGTAGTTACAGTTAACTATAAATAAAAAGTTAGACACTTTTTATTAATATATAAACCATTTTTTAAACAAGAAGTTTTACATGTTTTTCGTTTACATTTCTCATCGTATGAAGCTCCGAAATATTATAAATATCATAAAACATAAAATAAAGTAAATTTAAATACAATATTTTATTTACTAACTTCTTATATATTTTTTAAAAATTCATTTATTTAGTTATAAACTTAAACTTAAACTTAAAAGGTTTTAATGTACCTTTCCCACAAATCTTTTATACGTATATATATTTACTTATAATTATTTTAATATTTTATGCTTTGTATATTTGAGCTTTTGTTTTCGTTTTAAGTTTTACTTTTAAAGTAAATTCCGTTCTTTCCAGTATAAATTTTTTTTCATTAATAGCAAAGACACTTTGTAGGTGTCTATTTTTTAATTTATTCTTTAGTTAATTTTACCACTATTTACTTTGCTGTCCATATTTTTTTTATGAATTATATTTGCATTTTATGGTTTATTTATTTATTTTTTTTTTTGCCATGCTTTAATCGTTTTAGTATTAACACCATAAAGTAAAAAAAGAACATGCGTTAATCAATTTGCATTAGTTTAAAGTTTCTTTTATTTTCTTTCAAAAATTTGAAGCATATATAAAAGCAATTGAACGCATTGTTGTTAATACACATTTAACGTATCGGTCACGCATTGTTTATATAAAAAATAATGTATCTCAAAGTATACGTAAATCTAAATTATCTATGTTTTCATTTAAGAAAGAGCCGCAACAAGAGCGACAAGTTTCACCAATACATCTATTTAATTTTTTTTTTTTTTTGATAATATACATATTTTAATAACTTATTCATTTATTGCTTCGCCTTTAAAGGGAGAGACCTTTTTCTGCTGTATTTCAAGAAAGAAAGTAAAATTTAAAAAAAAATCTATAGAAATTTTGATATTTTGAATTCCACATTAATAGTTTTTTAAATTATAACTTTATCATTAAAAAAAAAATAATATTTACGTTAGGAATTCTTAATATTCGGAAGTTTAATATAGGTCATTATAAGTATTGACTGAACTCTTTATAGGTTTGTTTAAGTTTGATCAATCTCAAAGCATAATGTGATGCTCAAAACATTTCAAGTCATTTTTATAAAAAATAGAAAAAATAAGAAGCATCATAATCACCATCACAAATTTATGAGTAAAACCCGTGCTTAGTTCAGATATGACTTTCTCTTTGCATATTTCTAGGAAACAGTTGCATTCTTCGTGTAAAACTGTAAAATTGTACATTCCTCTTAGTAAATATAAATATAGCACGAAAAGAAAATATTAAACTTCAATTAACTTCAGGATATGTAATATGTATATAGATTTAGTTAAACTGTATATCCCTTCACAAATGTGAAATGTACATTTAATATAAAAACATAAGTAGATGTATTATCAGTAAGTAGATATGTCTATTGTGTATATACGATATAATGTAAATGTATGGCTGATTTTTTCATTGGAATGAATGTTTACAAAAGATGTCTTGAAAATAAACTATAAATATTGAATGAAATAATTCAACAATTGTACTTAGTATGTTGAATAATTTCAATTAATTTTATCACCTACGTTGTTAACTTCGATTTTCATTTCGATATCGATTTTGAAAACTTTGCCCCAAAAAAAGATTTTGATTTAATTTTAACCCAACATTAAGAAGAAAGTTACAAGTTAGTCAAATACTCCAATTGTAACTGAAACTGAACTATTTTGGCACTTTTCTCTATTCTAAATGTGTATGTGTGTTGTTGAATTTAGGCTGTGTTCGCTAGTTGGATACCAGAAATCACTGAACTCGCTGCCCAAAGAAGCAAATATGGTGGAACATATAGCAAGGATCCTAGAAAAAGGTACAAGAATACGTTGCTGGCTGTACCACAAAAAAAAAACAATACAAAAAAAAACTTAAAAAAAATAAAAAACATTTAATGAATATATAATTAATTAAAGAAATAATTAAAAAATCATCAAAAATATAAATAATAACAAAATATAAAGAAACTATCGCCACAATTGAGTTAACTTGATACCTCATATATTGTATATTTACTAAACTTCCGAAAAAAACAAAATGAACAAACGAGCTATTAAATATATAACTGTATTATTAATTTAAATAATTTTTATTAATTTTTTTTTAATTTTTGAATTGTTTAATTAATTTTTCTGATTTTCACAAAATTTGCATAAAAATACCCACAAATTTGCTATTAAACTTGGCCCAACAACTGCACTCAAACTATTTAAAATCTCTACAAGAATATATCAAATAATGAAATTTAATAAGAGTTAAAAAAATATCTTTAACTTTAAAACAGTTGCCCGCAGTTTGCTTTTTAATTTTTTCATCTTCTGTATTTTTATAAACGTTGATAAAAATAATGAAAACTGGTTCATATATGCAAAATTTATATTTGATTTTCCCAAAAAGGCATTGGTTTCTTGGTGGCAATGTGTAAGCAAAGAGCTAAAAATACTCTCTATTAAATACACAAAATATATTTAACAAACATAAGCTAAAGCTAAACTTAAAATTTAAATTTGTTGTTTTTTTTTATCAAATCCTTCTGTAAATTATATGATGTCGTTATATTACAAGTACCATTAAAATATGCCAAAGCTTAAAAGATTAATGTTCTTAAATTCTTAGACTCATTTTTGTGTGCGGTTCATAAGGCTTACTTCTCGCATATAGTAAATATATATTATTTAGACAGAAAAGCATTAAAACAACACCCAAAAATAAAGGTTATTTCCATTCAAAGTCAAATATTTAAAAATTAAAAAATGTTTGCTGTACTTGTTCAATTAATCATTTTGCATTGTTTATTTTAATGACCTTCAAAATGGTCTAGATTTAAAGATAGCGCCTGTTGGTATGCAACACATTTAAAATTGCACATTATTAACGTGCTTTATTTGCAATATACAGAAACAACAGACTAACGTGCGCAACACCATAACAATTACTATTCATCAAATAACAATAAAAGAAAAATAATAATAATAAGAAAAATCAGGTAATGCTACGCTATGGCAACTCGTATTTATATGTTTTATGTTCATTTTTATTTATAATTTGTTTTTTAATTTAATCGTACATTTCTTTGATTTGTTTTTAGTGTATTGACTGCTGCATAACTCATGAGCATGAATCTTTAGACATAATTTAGTAGCATATTTTCGAGATTATTTGCCGATGAAGCAAATACATTTTTATAT
>JBAMBS010000905.1:0-55000 GCA_037044455.1 Zygothrica quintamaculata | reverse complement strand
TATACTTTTTAAATAGTCTATAAAGTTGAAAGATCAGAATAAATAAAACTGTTATTTAAACAACCATCAACTAAAATTGTTAAAAGTTATACAATTTTTCATGTCAAGCCATGCATTTGATTTGTTAATTAAGCATGTGACATGAAAATAAATTATGTGTGTGTAATAAATCAAAATCAAAATATATACCAATATTATATAAATACAAAACAAACTCTTTATATATTGTGTAACTAAAATAACAGTATAGCTATGGTCTTACCGACTGTTTTTCTGTCTTTCTCTCACTCTCTCTCTGTTTTTCTCTCTATACCTTTATCTTAAAACATAACAAATAACAGCTACCACTTATCAATGCTGACCCATTAAAATATTTGTATTTACCTATTAGTATACCTTCCTGTTCAACAATACTTATGTATTATCTATATTACTGGAATTCTTATGTTGTTACATATTTGGTTACTATTTTAGTTTCACTTTTGATTATACTCAAGTTGGATTCTTAAAAATGATTTAAATTAAATATGGGACATTGAAAAAATAATCAAATTGGAACATATAACACAACTGTACAAGATTAATATTATATAGCCATTAAATTAATAAAAAGAAATATATTATTATATTACATATATTACTAGGTATTATATATACTTTTTAAGTAGAACAGTTGCCTCTATAATCGTGCCAATTGTCCTATGTGTGATGTACGTACAACATATTTTATTACCAAATACATTTGGTGTACATCGAACTATATTCATAAGACTGCATTAAATTTTAGTTTTCTGAAGTAAAAATTCCTTTTTTTTTTCAATGATATATAAAAGTGAAAAATCCCCTTAAAATAATAAGAGTTTAAACGGAGTTGACTGCAGCTTTAACTATCGATCCTATAATCCTTCAGAGAAGTTAAAGCCAGAATAGTGCACATAGGTCTAAATATATTCCTTCATAGCACAAACCAGATCGATTATTTTTCAATTATTATTAATCGATAATATTTCACATCATTTTTCGTTTCCGTTTGTTTCACCTAGCTGCAAACATTTTTAATAAAATCAGCAACAGTTTTCATATGGAATATTTTGGTTGAGATTATCGGTACTAAATGAATATAAATAGAAACAATAGAAATAAATAATGAAAATGCGTGGCCAAGCATAGCACTTTTTTACTGTTTACTGAGTTTATTCGTTTCAGTTTATGATAAACTACCGATGAAAATATTAAATTAAGTATAAACACAGCACATTTTAATTTGAAGTAGTAATTCACTTAATGAAATATGCAACTGAATTTTAGTTAAATAAATGAATTAGTTGGTGGTTTGCCTGTAAGTAAACAGTAACTAGAACTAATTTTAATACTTTTTGATCAATTTTTATTATTCATTCTATTATATGAAATACTGAACGATGCATCTAACGTTCAACACAAATATTACATAGAAAAAATGTTAAAAAAAAATCTGATTAGAAAACTACAAATAATATATATAGAGTAAATATATAAATTTCTCTTATTCAGACAACAAGTTATCTAAGAAAAACAGTCTAATAACAAACATCAGCTGTGAAGTGCTTTTTCAGATTTATAATTTATTTTATCTCTTCTATAGTTATTAAATAGGAAGAAAAGATAAATATATGAATATTATTTATCATGATCAATTTTTAAAAAGGTCCTTAAGCCCACATTCACTTGAAATATAAATTAAAAGAAACTTTGCATGTTTTATTTCGAGCACAAATGTTACACTAAATTTACTATTAAAGTATTCTAAGACAATTGTTTGATTCACCCCTTTACCCGTTTACCATTTTACCCTTTTACTCAGTTGCATGTCGAACGCCCGATATATGTATAAATATTATATAAGTCTTATATACCCAATAACAAGTAATGAAACACGTGCCTATACCACATTGATTTAACCAAAGATTAAATTTAATATATTTATATACATATTGTGTACTATTTAAAAATTATATATGTTTCTTAAACAATATTTAATGATTTAGTAAATGTAATTGCTTACAAACTTTTTACTGCATGTTAATTAATTACTACCAAAGGTGTGCGTAGCAAATTTTTCAGTTTTTATTCTTTTATTTTGTAACCCAATGTAAATGTAACAGCAAATTCAAATGCAAATGCAAATGCCAGTGGAATTCTATTTGCAAAGTCCACAGCAGTTACTTAGCAAATGAATGCTCTAATTAAGCCAGAGTTGTTTTCCACAAGTATTTCAAACATTATATATTATATTCTTTCCCTTATTATAATTATGTTATACATTAATTTTTTATTTAAGCATTTTGCTGGGGTAGCAGACTAAATTATTGCATATCACAGTATTATTTAATTTTTTTTTTATTTTTATTTGTTTTTTTCTTTTATTGTGTCCGTTCTTATAATTTTCGTATTTTTATTTCATATAAAAATAAAATGCAATTATAATAATAACGCTGTTTACTGTTTTAACTGCAAGATAACAAACAATTCATACAAATAATAAGATATGAAACAAATCAATAATAATATAATAATATTAAAAATATATAATAATATAATAATATATATATATATATATATATATATATATATATATATGTATATATATATCGATAACAGAATTATATACAACAAAAATATACACATAAATTATAAATCATGCATTCATTAATTATACACACCATTACTTATACATCCAACATCCACATTAAAACTCTATAAAATAAATTTAAAAGATTTACACAATTAACTATTTTCCAAAAGAAAGTGCAATCAATTTCTCTGCACTTAACTTATTAAAAATAATGTATATATGTTTACTTTAACTATATGAACTAAATACTTTAACTGTATCAAAAAAAATTGTCAAAATATTTCATTTATAAGTGATAAACCATATATATATATATGACGGCATCAAAGACACAAACCAAAAAAATAGAAATTACTATATTATCATAGACACTCACAAATGTACTTCAGCACATACTTTTACATAATCACACTGACCTCCATAAGCATTAAATCATTAAAAACTTCACACTGTGTATCAGATATGCAGCTAACATACATACTAGCTTAAATCAATTATTTGCTTTAAATTAATCACCAAAAAATTCCAATTTACTAATATATTTTTTTTTATGTAAACTATACACTATGCACCATATACATATACGCGATGATATATACAAACCTGATGCTAGACATATTGTGGTCTGCGGTCATATAACGTATGAATCCGTGTCACATTTTCTGAAGGACTTTTTGCACGAAGATCGTGAGGATGTGGACGTCGAAGTTGTATTTTTACATCGGTAAGTTGTCTAAATAACACATCGTTTGTTTAAGAAATAAAGAAACTAAAAATTACCAATCATTTTGTTACTTCTTTGTGCTTTTTTTTATCAGAGTAAGGCCGAATTGTACCAATGACTATAATTGATTTTATGTTTTATATATATTTTTTTTAAATAATTTTATTTATATTTTGTATGATTTAGTTGACAACACGAATAAAAAATAAATTTAGTGCAGTATTTAAGCAGAAATTTGTGGGCAGGAAGCAACTGTACACTGTTATGAGGTACTGAAATTCAGTATTTATTCAAATAGTTGCTTGCTGCTTTTCCCTACAGGTTCCACATCAGTTAAGTTTATTAATAACTTAGACTTTGGGATAACAGTATTAGTTATTACGATCACTTTTTATTTAATTTCATTTAATTAAATAATATAATTATTAATATACTTCAACTCAACTACATATAATATATATATATATATATATATATATATATATATGTTTATATGTTTATCTGCATGTATATATAAATACAAAATAGCAAAGAGCCTGACCTGGAGCTAGAGGGACTGCTGAAACGTCACTACACAACTGTGGCGTTTTTTCAGGGCACTATGATGAACGCAGTTGATCTGGAACGAGTCAAGGTACACGTTAATACTCAAGGGGAAAAGACAAATAACTAGGCAGAATACAAATAAAAATACCAACACAGATATACACACTCACACTTACATACACATACACACATAAACATTGTGAGAGGGTGTATTTAGTACGTTTGCACCTTATGGGTGAGGTGTGCATGCCGATGATGTAGTGTCATCAATCTCATTAATAGATTTACATCTGACAGGTATGTTGTAAAAAATTACATCATGCACAAATACAGATGTATTAACATACATAAATAGCTACATGCAATTACTCATACAGAGGGATACCATAAAGGTGAAGCTTTTAGTGAAGCTTTAGGAGCTAAATGAACCAACCTGAACCGCCACTAAGTACATACTTATTACAGATCATATTAACTTAATTCCGTCCATATATATTAGTCTCCAACCACAACAACAATTACAGAACAACATAATAAACAGCGATTAGCGGACGACTGAAGGCAAATGGACTTTCAATAAAAATAAAACAGTCCTTTATACCAATAAACTTATTAGACTCTATACTCAAATAGGCTTCAACTAGTTAAAATATCATTAAAAACAAATAAGAAAGCTTTAGTCGAGTGTACCCGACTACGAGAACCCCTTTGCCTACATACAGAGACATACACAGTTCTACACGCACAGTAAGTTGTTGCGCGTGCCATTTAATCACCCCCCCCCCCCCCTTCAACGACGCGCTTTATACCGCGATACTTAATATTGTATAATTTCCGTGTTTAGCCCCTTTGCCTTTTTGTAAAAAAGAAGCAAAGCGGAGCTATTGGAAATGTGCAAAATCCAAAAGTATGTAACACATAGAAATAATCATCGGAGACCGCATAAAGTATATATATTCTGAATCAGGACGACAAGACGAGTTCATCTAGCCCTGTCCGTCTGTCTGTCTGTCCGTCTGTATGAACGCCTGTTTCTCAGAGACTATAAGAGCTAGAGCAACCAAACTTGAAATCTAGATTCGTTATGTTCATAGGTTATACGAGTTTGTTTTTGATTTTTGAATTTCCTCCCCTGACCCCCGCAAATCGAAAAAATCGATTATTAAGCACAATTTTCAACCGATCAAATTTATTTTTGGCACACATCATAATTAGACCATTCTTGATGTTGTGAATCTGGGTAAGATTGATCAAAAATCTCGGAAGTTATAGATCATCAAAAGTGGCGTTATGGGCCCCGGGGGCGGTATAGTAGTGCACGCAAAATAAGAGCTAGAGCAACGAAATTTGGAACGTAGATTTGTTATGTTTGTACGCTATACAAGTATGTTTTAGATTTTCGACCCCCGCAATTTGAAAAAATCGATTATAAGTTACAATTTTCAACCGATCAATTTCTTTTTCGCACACATATTATGTAGACAATCTTTCATTGTGAATTTCGTTAAAATTGAACAATAAACGCGGAAGTTATACAAAATTAAGTATCGCGCTATAGAGCGTGGGGGGCTAAAAGGTGCGCGCAATGGCTAAGTACGTGCAGAACTGTGTGTATGTATGAGTATGTGTGTGTGTGGCTGTATATGTAGGCAAAGGGGCTCTCGTAGTCGGGTACACTCGACTACAGACTTCTTACATGTTTTTATTGAATCTTAACAAAATTCACAGCATTATGTGTGCCAAAAAGAAATCCGCTTGAAAATTGTGCTTATTCATCGTCAGGGGAGGAATTTAGATTCCAAATTTGGTTGCTCTGAAAAACAGGCGTTCATACAGACGGACGGACGAACAGACGGACGGACAGACAGAGAGGACTAGCCAGTCGTCCTTATCAAGAATATATGTACATTTTGGGGTCTCAGATGATTATTTCTACATGTTCCATGCATTTCGATTTTGCGCATTTCCATTAGATCCCTTCTTCCTTTTTTCAAAAGGCAAAGGGGCTAAAAAGCCAGCCTTACGTATCTGTAACCTTAATAAAATCTATCCAATAGGCTTCTGCTAGCTTAAAATATTTTGAATTTGTTTTTATTTTATTTTTGACTATTTGTAAAATACATTAATTTTAATTAAATATTGTTTATCGAACTTTTGTTATTTAATTACGTTTTATATGCGTCATCTATTTTAAAAATTAACAAGCATAATAATTCGGAATAACTATTCTTATTTTTAATTTCAATTTTAACTGTTCACATTTTCACTACTTTTGCTATTTTAAAAATTTTTGCAATCAAATTTAAAACAGTTCTAAACATATTTTACTTTTAATAACTACCATATTTTATATTAGTATTGATTTATTTGATCACGTTGGCTTAAAATAGAAAACCTTTTTCAATGGAATGATCTCTTAGCTAAAACTTTTATTCAAGTCTCAATTTTCATATTATACTAATTTATTTTTATAATTTTTTTTACTTTATTGTTCATGAATAACTTAGATATTATTAATAGTAATATATAAATATATATTTTAATATATATATATATATATTTTAAATATTTAAATATATATATTTATATAAATAAATAGATAGTTTTGTATAATATAAGATTCAAAGTTTTTAATTATAAAATATTTGAGTCGCAGCACTTTATGCTTTTTAATAAAGCTTTTTAATTTAATAAAATTTACGGCTTTCATTTAGAATGATAAAACTTTTTAATAATTCATGAATATATTATAAATTAAATATATAAGTTTTTAACTTATTGAAAAAAGATTACTTATATGTATACATTTATATCAAAAGTAGTAAATAAGATTAGGTCATAAAATGATTGGCTGAAGAACTCCTAACATTTCAAATGGGGTCTAAGAATATCTAAATATCCTACAGTTACCATAAATACTTAACTATTTAATACTTAATTTATTAATTTAAATAAATACATGGCTTTACAAACTTTTTTTTAAATATTATTAAAAATTTTCTCACATTAATTTGAGAAAGATTTATCGAATATATCGCCGTTTGCAATTTATATTTTTGACAACAAAGATTGGTACAATATATATTTTGTTTTATTTAATTTTCTTTTTATTTTCATATTCAAACTGTGTACATTGGAACAAAAAAAAACCAAAAAAAAAAAAAAATAAATAAATAAAAAACTTTTTTTTTAATTTTGTTCAACCGAAAATAAAAAAAATTATATATTTAAATATTCAAAAACTTTTTAACCAAAATTTAAAAGTAAACCTCCCGATTTGGAACTAGAGGGTTTGTTCAAACGTCATTTTACAACTGTGGAGTTCTTCCAAGGAACCATTATGAATCCCATTGATCTTCAAAGGGTTAAGGTAAACAAATTTTCATTTTATATGTTACTCTATGTTGGTTACTGTATATTTATTTCTATATAATTTTTTTGTTTCGTATTATTAGAAGAATTTTTTATCGTTTTATTTTTAAGTGTTTGTCCAATTTCAAACATTACACCTAGCAGACTAATTCTGTCCTGCTAACACACATGTATTAATAATATAATCACTACTGTTTTTTTTGTTTTATAAATGTTAACCAACTAAAAGTCTTACATATATTTGAATATAATTATGTAGATATTTCTACATATAAATTTGATACAGATAATCAGATACACGAAATGGAACAAGTATAAAATATGTATTTATGTAATGTTTGTCTATGTAACTCAATCATATTCCTTTGAATGTGCTAAATAATATATATTATTTATTATTAATTATGGTTGATAACTCCTTTAGGTTTCAGTTATATAAAAATTTAATTAAAGATTCGATGAATTAAATTTAATTAAATGCATTTGTTGGATTTTTGCAAAGCGATTAAAGTCTGCAGAGTTGTACTTAGTAATATATTTATAGATATAAGTATATACAAAAAAAAAAATATAATCAGAAACCTACTATGACACATAGATACACAGTAAATTTAAAATTGTATTCTTTAATAACAACAATAAAAATTAATTAATTAATATTAAATTAAATGATTATATATCAATTGCCTTGGAAGCGAACACACAGATGAAAGCTGCATATATATGCTTACTATCATTAAAAGTATTACTTTTTAAAATCCTTTACCTCTAGAAAGCTTTGAAACTGCTTGGGAGAGAGATGTATTGTGTTGGGAGAGAGATGTATTGTGTTCTACATGAATCCATACTCGTTAATTATTTTAAAGCTCTAATTAATAAGTCTAGCTCAGTAATAGTGAATTTATTTTGGAAAGAATTCATTAATATTAATTTTTTATATTATGAATAAGATTAATATAATTTATATCTAGTATATAAATTATATTGCGTTTATTTTTCCACGTCTATAAGGGACCGCGTAGTAATATGATTATAAATATTTATAGATTAATTTCATTATTAAAAATTATTTAAAGCATATAAATTATTAATAAAACCTTTATAAAAATTAACCGATAACTTAAGCTTTAATAGTAATAAGGCAATTTAAAAAAAAAAGCATTTAATCTATAAAGTTCTTGCAAGCAATTTTAATTTTTATCTATTTACTGAATTTTAATAAAATTGTAATATGATGATTTTTTTGTTTGAATTTATGCATAACTGTTGTTGGAGTGCTGTAACTTAGCTACCCACACATACATAGAGTGCTATCTTTTTTTATTAAATAAAGCTAAATATTGTTTGCGAAATGTGCATGCTGCATGTAAACCAGTTGCATTTTAATATGTCGTTGCTGCGACCAAAAAAAAATTGAGCAAATACGTAATTATTGGTTGGCTATTTAAATTTAAATATCAGTTTAATTTTAAGTTTCTCACTTATCCATAACTTAGATATCAGCAGAGGTTCTGCGTATTACCTTAACCTTTATATTTCCAGTTAACTTAACTTTTACCTACAATTTTATTTCAACCACTTTATAATATTAATAAAATTTTAAAAAAAATTTGTTATTCCCCCACTTCCCCCTTACGTAATCCGATATCCTACATATACGTTTACGGCTACTTTTAATTTTGCTATTACTTCTGTGTCTATATCTTCTTCTAGGTACTCCGACATCTTTCTCTGCTTATACCTTAACTTCAAACCATGCACCTATATTTGAGTTCTTATTGTTATTGGTGTTACCTCTTTTAATGAAAGTTAAACAAAAAAATAAATGTAACAAGCAACCTAATGTCCAGAAATTAAAGTATGGCTTATTGTCTCCCTGTGGCCATATATTTATGACCAACAAATTGCTAATCAAAGTACTAAAGTACTCGTATTTAATGTGAATGCAACAAAAAACTGACATTACCATTTGCCTAATATCAGACTTCTTTTAATACTTAGTAAGCTACAAGCACTTCAATTGTGACAAATTTTAAGTATTTGTACCATAGCTGTGCAGTCAATGTCTGTGTGAAGCGCTTGCTAATTAAAATATATATTATATATTTATATATATATATATGTATAAATATATATATATATAACTTATATAACACTTAACACTTAATATATATATATTAAAATATATCTATATATATTAAAACCGTACATAATTACAATTAATATTTATAGCTACTGTTATTACGACTTAACGTTAACATTGCCATCATCATCACAAACAAAACAATTTTGAATACCTGTGCTTGGGTATCGCAAAAATATGTATACAATAATAAACTAGTATAAATAATTATTTTTTTCTATATATTACTAACCTATTATTACAATAAAAAGGTACATGAAGCCGATGCCTGCCTGGTGCTAGCTAACAAATATTGCCAAGATCCCGACGCAGAAGATGCTGCCAATATAATGAGAGTTATCTCTATTAAAAACTACAGCGATGATATACGAGTTATCATACAACTGATGCAGTACCATAATAAGGTAATAACAATTTAATTATTAAAAATTAATTTAATTTTTAATAAAAGTTATAATTATTATGTTGACAGGCGTACTTGCTGAATATTCCATCGTGGGACTGGAAACAGGGTGACGATGTCATTTGCCTGGCCGAGCTGAAGTTAGGATTTATAGCACAAAGCTGTTTGGCACCCGGATTTTCTACAATGATGGCAAATCTGTTCGCTATGCGTTCCTTTAAAACGGTAAATATTGATATAGTATTAAACACAATGACTAGTCCTAACAGTATACCAAACACGAGCACACAACTTGGGGCATATTTAATGTACACATAAATACAAAAACTCAAAATAATAAAATAAGATAGTAAAATAAACATTCGAAATAGCATTAGCATTTGATGACGATTGCTATCTGTGCGTGTGTGAAAAATAAGGGAAACGGCTATAGAAATCAGTCAACAATATGAACTTTAAATCTATATTGTATGTACCTGTCTTTAACCCTATAGTCGCCAGAAATGCAATCTTGGACAAATGATTACCTGCGCGGCACTGGCATGGAAATGTACACAGAAACATTGAGTCCCACATTTATTGGAATACCATTTGCTCAGGCCACTGAGTAAGTTGCGCAGCGGGCAGTCAAATTTCTATATGCTATATTCATATCGTATCGTATCGTATCTACTATCGTATTATGCTACTATCTACTACTACTACTACTACTACTACTATTCAAGTATTGTAAATCGTGCAGCGTACCAATACAACTACAAATACAAATACAAAATATACAATACATTTATACTCACATTTCGCATCATCAGCATACACTTACCCATAAATATATATATATATATATGTTATTTATATTTTTTTTATTGTATTCTAATGAGTTCTGATTGATGTTGTAATTTTTTTTTGCTATGTCTACTTTAAAAGACTTTGGCATTATTTCTTATGCTCACGTCGACGTTAATACGTAATAGTGATCAAACTTACCTTATAACCTAAGCTATCAAGTTATCAGTTTTTATTGTTAGCATCGAATCGATTCGGTGCTGCTAAGGCTTTTAATGTACTTTATAATTTCAACAAATTAATTAGGAAAATAAAATTGAGAAGACTATTTATATATATGTAAAGCTAATATTATTCGAAATACATTCTAAATTTTACAATAAAATTTTTGCCGCGATCATGAGAAAATAAGTTTTATACGCTTTAAGCCGTCAGATACGTTTATATAGTTAACTATTCCACGTTTTTAGTTAACATACGTAGATAAATAAAAATATTTAAACAAATATAAATAATATATATAAATAAATAAAAATGTATTTATGATTCTCAACTAAATCGAGCAAAAGCTTTTGATTTCCAATCATAGTATTTACTCCTTTATGTATAAAATATAAGCGTACAAAATTGGCCAGCTTTCATGTTAAAAAATAACTATAATTTAATTTAAACAATTTACTTGCAAATACATATACACACTTTCAAATTTAATTATACTACAAAAAAAGTATAGTCGGTGTGTTACTTTATTTATTCTTATGTGTACTAAATGTTCTCAATGTTTAAATGCCTTCAGTGTTTGCAAATACAAATGACATACAAATTCTTTCTGAATATTGCTTTCATTTTTGTTTAGACAGCTCTGCGAACTCTATATCTTAATAATTAATGTACGTACAGAATACACAGACCATAGGCATAAGCATACACCCACGCATACCCATAGACACACACATACACACATACACATATACACATATTCATATACAATAACATACTAAGAGTATTTTAATAGGCTGACTGTTATATATGTTTTGTGTGCTCAATAAATACTGAGCTAATGTATACTACGAACATTTTCATTTTAAATGCATTTATCATTTTATTAAAATTTTGCTGTTTCAAATATAGATTTCTGTTTGATTTTATTTGAAAAAATATACCCAATTCCAGGCTTAATCGAAATTTCAGCAAAATTTGCAAAAAAAAACTATTTACTTTTCTATACGCGATATTATGACGAATCCAGAGCCAAAGCCAAAGCCAAAGCCAAAGCTAAAACTTAATTGTAGTAAATAGAAACCAAATATACACACATATACGCACTTTTACACACATACATACATACGCACACGAAATTGCAGCTCTAAGATATTGTTGGTCTGTGTCCAGATGTACATATGGTCAAGGAAAAAAGCCCGTAATTGTTCTGTATTGTTCCCCTTGTACGCATATTTGTCCTGTAATAAGAAATGAGCATGCCGCTGTTGCAGTCACATGCTCATAATTTATCTGGTAGAGCTTTGATCTGATCCCGAACTCTTAAACTCCTCTTCTTAATTTTACACTAAGAAAAAAACAATTACATGAACAAAAACATGAACAAGAACAAGAACAAGAAACAAAAATCAATGCCACGTAGATACATTAGCGAACTTACTAAATCCAAACCACAACAAAACCATTTTCTAACTTTCAGTCACCAGACACACAGGCCTGGCAAAATGATTATCTTCAAGGTACAGGGTGTGAGATGTACACCGAAACTCTATCACCTTCATTTACCGGCATGACATTCCCACAAGCCAGCGAGTAAGACTGCAAAATGAGAAATTAGCGACAAAAAAATATAATAAAAACTGCAAGATTTTATAAAAAAATATATATATATTATTACATAATATATAAGGAAACAACTGTATAGAAATACATTTGCCTTGTACAATATGTTCGATTTAATATTTAATTTATATAATTTATCATCTTGAACATGTTTACGTTTCAATTATTCCACATACTACTTAATACTTAAGTAATAAACTACTTTTGGTCCCCCCATTATAGCTTAATTACTTACTCCTACTACTACTTCTTATTTGTAATATTTACTTAGTTAACACACACAACACATAACATTTCAAAGAACTTTAAAAGTGAACTGAAACCTAGCAACGTTGAAAATTTTACCTAACCATTAACTTAATATTCAAAATTTTATACCCGTATACAATTTGAATTTGCCCAATTGCAACCGTTCGCAATTAAAAAAATATAAAAATACATAACTAGCTAACAGTAAACAAAGTACAAGAAGCAAAGTTAAAAGTAAAAGTTTCCAATATACTTACTAAATAGTACATCCCATAACAATAAGTACTTCTCATTTTGTCACCGCTAGCTTGCTAAGCTCTACGCTTCAAATATACCAAGCTGAATCTTTAATACTTATTGATTCATATGATAGTTATCGCTTTTATATATATATATACATACGTACATACACATGTGTTGCTTTATATATGTATATATGATTTTTGGTTTACAAGTAGACCCAAACAGACAGAGTTTACCGTCAAAAATTCAAATAACTGCATGTGCTTATGTAATGATTTGTGTTGCATCAAATAAAACTTTCGCATTTTATTGAAACTATTTCTTTGTTTTTTTTGCTCTATTTTTTAACTGCGTTGTCCAAGTAAAGATTTTTGCTAGTTGCACAAATATTTTATTAAATTTATTTTATAATGCACATAACTAAATTGCATGTAGTCCTAGATTCAACTATGTACATTTTAATTATATTTTCTATTTGTATTAAGATATTATTCAAACTATACAAATATTCTTTTGTTACACATATTGCTGTTTTTCTCTACTTAGACTATGTTTTTCAAAACTCAAGCTCTTGCTGCTTGCCATTGAAATCAAAGGCGCCGAAGAGGGTGTCGACAGTAAAATTTCTATTAATCCACGTGGTGCTAAAATACAGGCGAATACCCAGGGTTTTTTTATAGCTCAAAGCGCTGATGAGGTTAAGCGGTAAGTCGTAAAAAAACATATGCAGTTGAATCCCTTGAAATAATTTGTTTAATTTGTAAAATTGTCATTGACTTAATATTTCGAAACGTTGAGTAATTCATAAAACAATTCTGTTTCCCTGCTATTAATAATATATGTATATATATATATATATCTTTTATATATTTTCAGAGCCTGGTTCTATTGCAAAGCCTGTCATGAAGATATTAAAGATGAGACACTAATTAAAAAGTGCAAATGCAAAAACTGTAAGCATCTATTTTTTTTATTTATCATTTCATTGTTTGCAATATGAATATATATTTATATTAAATTAAATTTATTCCTATTATACTATGACTATATTAACAGCCGAAGTATAAGTAAATTTTAAGTAAACTTAAACAAAATGTTTAGATATAAGTGTTATACGTAAGCATTGGGGTTAGATATATACGAATCAGTATTTATTAAAAATAATTATATAGTATATAAAAAAACTATAAATCTTTAGTGGTGCTTTTGAGATTTATATCTATCTGAGCAATCGTATACACATATTTAATTGCATTGATAGCTATATATTACATATTTCTATGCATATAAACATAAATATATGTTTGAATATGTGTTAACGCTGATTTTAAACAAATACGTAATAATATAAATAAATGTCATAACTTTGTCCCACAGTGACTGTTCAGCCAAGGAGCAAATTTGATGACTTAGGTAAATCAAAATTTTTGCAACAACACACACGCCAATCCACATACACACACACAAAACCGACACACACTTGACAACATACTATAATAGATCAACGACCAATGTCACACCACATGCGCAAATTATAGATTTATTTTGTTTGTATGTACGTTAAATAAATGATAATACTACATATATATATATATATATATATATATATATATATATAGATATATATAATTTAAGAAGACAACTACTATCTTTGCCCAAATTCTATCATCTATCCTATCGTATATAATGCAATATAAGTGGCACATTCACATTATCGGGTGCAATACTCGTAACAATACAAAAAATGGTACTTTCTGTTTATTAAATTTTCTGTGAATTGGCTTATTTATTATTCAACTGTTCAAATACTTTAAGCATCCAAGTGTTTACCATGACCCTAATTATGTCCCTTGCCATGCCATCAAACTAACTAACTACGAACTTAACTTAAGTTTTCGTCACTTTATCGTATCTTTTGATAACTTTACATTATTTTTCTCACATATTATTATGATATGCGCTCTACTTGTTTTTAAATATTTACAATAAATATATATAAATTCACAATTTCAAATACATAATACACACACACACACATATATATATATATATATATATATATATATATATATATATATATATATATATGCTACTCATATATAAAAAAAAACTAATGTTTTCTGATGGCTTACACAACGTACCCTTTAACTGTAAATATGTTTGTGAAAAATGCAACCCCCGTTTTTGGCTTAAACAACTATTAAGTACTCGTATCATGAAAAACTGACTTAACATTAGTAAAAAAAAAATATTTACTTCCTTAATTTGTGATTTCCATCCGAAGGAACATTATTAACATTAAATTATAACAAGATCTTTAATTTTGAAACTTTTTCACGATTAAATTGTGTTATATGTGATTATTTTTTTTCTTTTCTTTTTTGTCATCATAAATCAAGGTCAATGGCGCGTCTGAGATTTAGTACATGTTTTAAAGACAATGTATTTCTGTCAACTGATAATAAAAAAATATGATAAAAAAATTAAACGTTTCCGATATTGATGATCTATATTAAATATTCCAGAGAAATTTATCTCAAATTTCTGTATATATATATACTAAGTTATTATATTTCTTTAAATAATATTTTGAGTCCTTGATATATTATTCATATAATTACTTCTATGATTTTAAATAAAAATATTATTTTCCGAATTGATTTTTAGTCGACTGATTTATGGATGAACTATAATAATATAAATAAGAATAATCTTCTAACTATATTGTATTCCTTTATATACTACTATTTTGTGTACTAAGCATTTTTCTTATGTATTTATTTCTTACTCTAATATGTTTAATCATGTTATAGTTATATTATTATTTTAAATTTAATTAATATATTTTTAATTCATGTTTCAACAAATAGTTTGTAATCGACATCTTCATCGTGAAAAAAATAAATTAAAATAAAAAATGCAACATAATTTTAAAGTAATAGCGAAAGTTTCTCACTGCATTAAGTATCTTTGAGATAAAACTATTGATTGGAAATTTTTTAGCATCTGTTAACATGTTATGAAATTCTCAGACGCAGCTCATAGTTACTGTATATATTGATTATATAAAAATAATTATTTTTTTTGAGCATGGAATAGGAGTAAAATTACATTTTGTCTCTTGGATCACCTTTGGTGATATGAGCGATAACTCTATAAAATGCTTTTTCAAACCTCATTCTGAAACCCTGTTGGCAAACTAAAAGCAATTATTTCTTTTCAATTACTTAAAACGCACTAATTTTCAAACTATCTTCTTTACTTTTTTGAAAATAAATAAAGTTGTATTAAAGATGTGCATGGAAATAAGCACAAAAGTCTATTTTAAATTTATTCCTCCCAAAAATCATACAAGAATTTTTTCGAACTATACTTTATAAAAAAATATATTATATATATATAATATATTATATATATATATTCAACAATTTTCAACAGCTGTTCTACACATTAACATTTTAGTTCTTTATAAAACTTAAATCTAACTTCAGCAATTTAAAGTCGTTTTAGCTAGTAGAAGTAAGTAATTTAAATACAGCTCGTACTGTATTAAGTTTTACATTTTAAGTTTTTCAATTACTGGAGTGGTATTATTCTTAATTTAATTTATAACATAATAAAAAACAATAGTCATTCAATTATATAATAAAAAAAGAAGCAGAGCTTATTTTGGCAAGTGAAAAGTGTAAATATCACAACACACCTATGTATATATATATATATAAATATATATATAATAATATATATAATTATACCCTCAATTTAGTTACAATATTCCTAAGTAGTTACTGAGATTACAATGTATATTATCGATGCCTATGCCTGTCTTAAGAAAATATGGAAAATTTGAGAGTGAAAAAGTGGAAAAGTCTTGGGACCTGATTTATATAGCTGTATTTGTTTATAAATTTTCTTTTGAGGTCTATCTAGACTTTAAGTTTTCATCTTAATGAACCCTGAATTTTGTGTGCATAAATTATAAGGACTGGTGCTTGTAAGTTAGTATATAAAATCCCTGAACAACTTACAGATGTCGGCATGATTATGATGCAGACGGGAATGGTCAACCAAGGTATCACATCGGTGATGAATGCAATGGAGGGTAAAAAAATAATAATAATAATAATATAAACAGTTAATAAAAGTCATGTTTATACCTACATGTGTTGGCGCAAACCTAAATCAATTATTATTAGTTGCTGCTAAAGTGTTGAAACGCATACGTAAACATGTTTAAATGCTAAACACTTTTCAAAATATTTGCCAACTAAGAGTTCCATATTTATGAACGCTCTCAAGATTAAAAACAAAAAACTAAACAGACTGTAATGTTTCGGAAAGTGTGTGTTAGATTCGGTGACCCGAATTTTCCAACTTATGAATAACACAATTAATACTAAAAAAACTAAATCGATTTTTATATCAAGAGATACAAATTAACGCTTACAAATGTTTAAAGCAATTATCGTAAATGCAACTTTTAAGTAATATAATCTAGCTCCTATTCTATTGCCTTATAACATATAAGTGCTATAACTATTTTTTGTGTTTCTTTAATTTTTGCTAATAGAGCGCAGCTAAAAATAATATATTTGAAATCTATGTATGATTATGCCATAAGTCGACCCATCGCCTAGCTTGACCCCAGTGAAAAATAATAAGTAACAATACTTAAAAATAATAATAATATTTATATTCTCTTTATTGAAAACGGCAAAAGAAGAAAAGCCACGTATAGTTAAGCTTACTTAATGCCAAGAGTTATTCCATTTACAGCAAAGTAATTAAAGTACAAACAGTGTATTTAATTAAAGTTGTGTTGATATTTCTGTCAATCTATTGTTCACCGCCTGAGCATCACACTATCCTTCTCTCAGTATAAATATAACATTGATTATAGACGTCCATTAGCCTGCAGCGATTACTAGTTCAGTTTTTCGTTATAATCATTGTATTCAACATATCATAATTAGTATATATTTGATACATACTTACAATCATAAACTACCTACATAAAAGGAATCTTCAAGTTCACCGTGTAATAATAAATAATTAAAATTATATTTTTCTATTTACTGTTTTGGTTTTATTAAGTTATATATATGCATATTGAAAAAAATATTTTTTTAAGAGCTAAGTTAAATTGTCAAAAGTATAAGAAAAAAAGCAACTCTCATTACCTTACCATCATTTACCTATTCACACAAATCCTATGCAATTCTGTTTTCATGAAACAAAACAGTGGCCACCTTCCGGAAAGGCGTCCGAGCCGTACAAATGGTTGGGCGTGCAAGTACGTATAACTTTCTCTCTCTCTCTTTCTCTCTCTCTCTCTCGCTCTCTCGCTCTATCTATCTCTCTGTATACTTCCTATCTTCTATATACCTATCAACATCCATGTGTCTTATATAAACATACTCTTAATATGAGTCGGAAATTACTTTACATGCTACCAACATATAACAGTCAATCAAAGGAAAAGTTACCAATCACACGTAAAAACAATTCATATGACAAATTCATTACACAGAAACACACACATATATATATATATATATTTCAATTTACGAAATCTTTCAGAAGAAACATATATGATAGATAGATTAATTCAGACATTTAGGTACACATACTCAACACATACACACATATACGTATAAACGTTTGTACCCGTTCGTTTTCGTAATTCTGTACTTTTCATAAAAAAATTTAATTATGTGTTTTCATAATCATCTTTTATCCTAAATAAATTTAATTATGTGTGTAGTAAAGTCAATAGAAAAATAAAATGATTTTGTTTCTGTAAAGTACTTAATCGAAATAAAGAACATCAAAAGTTTTTCTCATAACTTAAGTGTGATGTATTTTCGTATGTTTTTCATACTACAATTTATATGTTATATATTTATATATATATATAAATATATATATATTTATTACATATAAAATATTTTTATATAAAATATATATATATTTACATTTTCCCATGTTGTAAAACTTTTCTGTAATCCAGTAAACATATTGTATATATGTGTAATTTTACATAAATTTTTTTTCATTTTAATTTATCGACTGACTTTAAACGACTTTTTATCTTAATTCTTACTTTATTTTCTTTTTAAATAACAATACTAAATCAGACTAAATTTATACCTTTTTTATACTATTCATAATTCATTGGGTAAAAATTCATATACATTAAATCATCATCGATTATTCATAATACACAGAAATACATACATATTTATGGTTTTGGGGCCTAGCAGTTTTATAGTTTTATATAATAATCCCTATTAGTATCTGTACTCATATGTATTAACTAAAGTCATTTCTACTAATATAACTACTACTTCTACTATTATTATTACTACTACTACTACTACTACTACTACTACTACTACTACTACTTCTACTTCTACTACTATAATATTTGAAATATGATTTTTACGTATATATCTGTGTGTGTGTGTAGAAGACGATGAATACTCGTTGTCAAGTAAGTCAAAATAACTGAAGATATCATAAGCTCAAGCAAACATTTTACATTTTAAAACGCATAATCAAAATCCCATAACCATTTCGAAGGATTCACTAAAATATAAATGATTTACTGAAATATATATATATATATATATGTATATAAATATATAAACATATATATACATTTTTTTTATAAATTAGTGTATCCCTTGTGTATCAGTGCAAGACCATTATATTTCGTTAATACTTAGTTTTGGGTTGTCTTTCATGATTTAAGTTTAAATATTGTAAAAATTAGTCACTTTGACTTTTATTTTAATATACTACTAAAACACTTTAGTATTCAGTTTATATCAATTATAAATATAATAATAAATAAATAAACTCTCAAAAAGCGATGCAATAGATGTAGACCAATACAATTGCCTATGCACCACATTAATAGAAATATAAAGGGAACAAGTTTAATATAATAGCAGAAAATAAAATTTTAAGATTTCTGTTTATAGACTCTTTGGTAGAAGTGTCTTTAATAAGAATTTAGCTTGGGTGTCAGATAGTGTCTAGTCCATAACACAGAATAAGTACTACGATTAAAGAAGAATCAATATAAATTACCTTATAAAATAGAGTTAATATTAATAACAATATTTGCCAAACACGCCTCCATTGTAGCAGCCTGATACTTAAGATTTTATATGCAAAAAAATGAAAAATGAAAATAACATAAGGAGAAAATACTTATTAAATAGCTTATTCAACATCAATGTACATTTACCAGCGCCTGTTTGTCTTGCTTCTTATTATGTATGTGTGTATATGTGCTTTTATCCATATATCAATAAGTATAATCTGTTTACTCGTATTTTAACTATAAATTATTTTTTGCATGTTTCCCAAAGTTTTAATGAGAAACGCACAATCTCTATGATATTTGCATGTGTGTAGTCCAAAAAGATATACAAAAACAAATCATAGAACATTTTCCAATTAATTATTTAATTTGATGCAACGTATGTTGGTTAGGCGTTTGTATTGTCTATTATGCTTAGGTTTAAACTTATATTAATAATTTTTATTTTAAAAACAATTAAGACTTCACACCTGCTTTACATCTGTTCAACTGCAACCTTTCAAAAATTTTAGTTCTTGTATACACATAATCCTTTCACAACCAACAACAAATTGTAATAATGAAAAATAAAATTGGATGTATACAACTGCAAATAAGCTAGTTTTGAGCTACACATAAAAAGCATTGCCTTTTACACACTTTAAAAACTATACAAATACAAACTCCCATTCATTACCTGCTGTATGATAACAATACTAAAAATATCTTACAGATGAACACCATCCTGCACCCACATTTACGCCACCAGAGCTACCCAAGCGGGTGCATGTGCGTGGATCTGTATCGGGTAATGTCTCAAAATCAAAAAAAAAAAAAATAAATTAAAATAAAAAAATATAACATATTCAGAATATGATACATATGAGCTATTGAAATTTTTCATAAAAGAGAAAGGTTATTTTGACCACAAAATGTTGCGATCCATAAAAAAGAAAATGTAAAAAAACCAAAAGATTTACACTCAATTTGACAACACTAACAAATATAACTCGAACCTTATTTAATTTAAATTTGTAAATTCTTATTTGCTTTATCAGTTTTGTGTAATAATTTATAAAAATTACAAATTTACTTCACTAATATAGCTCTTTGCTAAGAATATATATATATATATATTTAAATATATATATAAATTTGATTCAAAATATAAGTTACAACTATTGTGAAAATCAAATGAGAAATTTTTTTATATATAAATACTTTAGCAATAAATATTTTTATTTTCTAATATAAAAGTGAGAAACAATCTTTACCTATAAATGTACCTATTCATATATATATATATATATATATATATATGTCAAGAACTGCGAAGTCTATTCTACCGAAAGCTTGTTCCTTACAATCATGCAAACTCCATATTGTTATTAACCAATTAAAAGCATTTTTACTTTACTTTTGTAAACATTTCTGTGTGCGTGTTGTGTTTTGTAATTGCTTGTTACATAATCTGTTTAGTTTATTTCCTGTGCTCACCATACAAATCACAGCTACAGCAATAACTACAGCTAGAGCTACAAATTAAAAACTGACAATAGAAACAAACTTTAACAAGAAACAAAAGATAATAATACTAAGTGACTATTACACGCGGCTCAAAAATACCTTTCCTTTTGATTAACTTGTTCAATGCATTTATAAAATTTAACTGAATTTTCATTTGCACACTGCCAACAAATGTAAGGCAAGATAACACTAACTAATCTGATATATATCTTTTATATTTTTTTTCTCTTGTTATTTCTTACGAATAACATGTAATTGCAACTATATATTTATTGTTGCTATTACCTTAATCGGTTGCGGGTACTGCTAAATTTAACTGCCAATGCTAAATGTAACTGACATCTGCCAACGCAATTACAACTGCTACAGGTGATATAACACGTGACAGAGAAGATACAAATTGTAAGTTTAACATTATTCGTATATATTATCTCTTACTGTTAAAATAGATTTAAATCCGTTTAATCTTTGAGTTGTAACTTTTCAATTTATCGATTGTTTTTCATCCTTTCGTTTACAGTACTCAATCGGAATGTACGGAGGCCAAATGGAACTGGTAATGGTACCGGTAGCATGCATCATATGAACAACACTGCTGTGGCAGCCGCTACTGCCGCCAAGCAAGTGAATAAGGTAAAGCCAACGGTAAATGTGAGCCGGCAGGTGGAGGGTCAGGTCATATCACCATCACAGTACAACAGGTGAGTTTCGATATCAGATATATACAATGTGTGGGTGGGGGTATATATATTGAACAGAGGGCACTTGGTTTCAAAACAAACAAACTGGCAAAACAGCATATATAAAAACATACAATATATGCTATTTATACATATAAACACATAACTGTATTTTTTATAATTTTTTATGTTTCGTACTGCTTAACGACATTAACACTTCAGGTTTAATTATTTAATTTTATTCACCATTTATTTAATTTAATTAAGTGTTTCATTCTATTCATAACAATCAAACTCTATTTAAGGGCCAAAATGCCACGCCACATACTTATAAATATGTAAATTAACTCTAACATATCAATAAACTAATACAAATAAACAACTAAATAAGTATGTATATCTGTCGATTTACTTACACGTTATATATAAGTATTAAATAAAATGCAAGACAAAAACAAAATAACAATAACACAAAAAAGCAGACAAATAAAACAAATTTTTTATTCAGTCTATATGTATAAAAAAATGAACATTTTGTTTCAGGCCACCAGAAAATGATGCTAACCCTTATGCGGGCTATCAACTTGCTTACGAAGTTAAAAAGCTCATGTATGCGTCCAAATTTTCCTAGAAATTTTAATTAAAAAAATATATATATATCTAAACTAAAAATACAAAAAAAAAAATAAAACCAAACCGAAATGCGTAAATAACTACTAACATAACTTAGTATTCGTAATTAATTTTTCAAACTTTGCGCATTTTGCAAAATACACATTAATATTGGTTGATTGAAAGCTATTCCATACATTAACACCAAATACAATATTAACAATTAACTAACCGTTTGCGTAAATTCTTCACATTTGCTGTGTCTGTGTGCGTTAAGTAATGTATCTTTAATGTGCATTTGTGTGTCTCTAATCTGTAATATGTATGTGTGCATATGTAAATTATTTTCTATATGTGATGTTATCATAAGCGTGTGTGTGTATTGTTTTAAATACAAGTCATTTATATATATTGCATTTTACAGTTTGTACCATCAACTGTGTCATTCTGCATTTTAACATCTTAAACGCTTTCAATTTTCTAACAATCTATATATATTAATCTATCTATCATTCAATTTATATATCTATTAATATTAATCTCTATCTATGTATGAATCTATTACTCATTTATTTGAATCATAAAGTTATTAACCCCTTTGCCTTTTGAAAAAAAAAAGAACAAGGGATCTATTGGAAATGTCTAAAATCCAAAAGTATGTAACAGGAAGAAATAATCATCTGAGGCTCCATATTGTATATTGTATATAAAGTATATTCATCATCAGGACTACTAGTTGAATCGATTTAGCCATGTCCGTCTACCCGTCCGTCTGTATGAATGCCTATTTCAATAAGATGTAGATCAACCAATCTTTAAATATAGATTCTTTATTTATGTACGCTGTACGAATTTATGTTTGATTTTGAAATTTCGTCTCTTGTACCCCGCAGTACGAAAAACACGATTATTAAGTACAATTTTTAACCGATCAAATAAATAGACCATTCTCGATGTACATCGTGAATTTCGTTAAAATATAATTTAATAAAAAGGGATATAAGGCGTGTGTATATTTGTGTGTATGTGACTTTATGATGGCAAAGAGGTTATTGTATTCGGATTCGCCCGACTACAGCTTTTTTGTTTTTCTTTCTAATTATTTGCCTCAGACTAACTTTATAAATAGCTTACCATATACTTTAGTTTTAAGTCAATAAAATGCATCTATTATTGTGTATGGTATATTTGTATATCTATATATCAACAGGAAAAGATTTTCCCTTTTTTATATTTTTTTCTAAATAGTCTAACTTTTCTTGCCTACTGAATCATTCACACATAATCACATTTTTTATATTTATGGTGATATTTTTTTGTTATTTCTATGAAAAAAATCGTCACAAACACTAAACCTTTGGTCATATATTATTGATGTTTTTATAAGTATAAAAATAATAACAATAACGAAAAATGTATTCTAATAGTAAAAATGTATTTGCAATAGGTTGTACATTGTCAGCGTGGTAGTTGCATGTGCAGCGTACCTCGTGCATGTGCAACATTTACAAATAAATAAATATTTACCAAAATACACCTCAAGGGCCGCATGTGTTCCAACCTGAATAAAATGAAGTTTTTGGGGTACACTGAAATCTTTTTACGTAGTGCATATTGGATTTTATTCATAATCTTATTAATCGTATTGGTATTTTAGTTTGATACTCGTAATTTCACAATTTTGTTATTAGCACTAAATCTTCCTATTATCTATATATGAAATACGTACTTATACTTCTATTATTATCTCGTATCGTAATAAATACAGGTAAATCTCCCACAACGCAGTTACGTATAACGCGCTTTCGCTCCAACGCGGTTCCCAAATTGCGGACATTTTCCAACAACGCTACTCTTACATATCCATTTTTAGGAATATATTTACTATTTTAATTTGAAAAAGTTTATTTTCCTAAATAAAATTCTTTGTATTTTGTCCACATTTTGATACTTATTTTTTTTATAGCACGGTCACCCTACACTTAAACATGTTTTTGCAAAGTGACAAACAAAAACGTAATTGTGTAGTCAATGACAAAATTATGAAAAGGGGTTCCCCGTGGTTCTAATATCACACAACGCTTTATGCTACTTTCTTTTGATGTAATAACTTTTTTGTTAGCTAACATTCAGTCTAATTTCAGTTAAATTATAAAAAAAAAAAGAAATATTTTAACCAAATCTTCAAAACAATTTAGTTTCCTGTGAAGAAATTTATAAAGATTTTGGAAATAAGAGCAAACAAACTTTAATGCACGATTTTTTTTCAAACCAATAATCGTCGAAAGGATCCCCAAATCTGATTTTGAACTAGCATAAACAAAACATTCGAAAGAAAAGTAATAAGGAGGTGAAGAAAGTTACCGTTCTATTCGAGCCCCTTTGCCTTTTTGTAAAAAAAGAGCAAAGCGGAGCTATTGGAAATGTGCAAAATCCAAAAGTATGTAACACATAGAAATAATCAGGACGACAAGACGAGTTCATCTAGCCCTGTCCGTCTGTCTGTCTGTCCGTCTGTCCGTCTGACCGTCTGTATGAACGCCTGTTTCTCTGAGACTATAAGAGCAACCAAACTTGAAATCTAGATTCGTTATAGTATAGTAGCGCGCGCAAAATGAGAGATACAGCAATGAAATTTGGCATCTAGATTCGTTATGTTCGTACGCTATACGAGTTTGTTTTAGATTTTTAAATTTCCTTCCCTGACCCCCGCAATTTGAAAAAATCGATTTTCAGATACAATTTTTAACCGATCAAATTTCTTTTACGCACACATATTAATTACACCATTCTTCATCTAAGTTGTGAATTTCGTTAAAATTTAACAATAAACACGGAAGTTATACAACATTAAGTACCGCGCTATAGAGCGTGGGGGGCTAAAAAGGGCGCGCAATGGCCAAGTACGTGCAGAACTGTGTGTATGTATGAGTATGTGTGTGTATGGCTGTATATGTAGGCAAGGGGCTCTCGTAGTCGGGTACACTCGACTACAGACTTCTTACTTGTTATTTATTAAATCTTTCAACTGGAATATTTTACGTAGAGCTGAAATTTTATTTTATTTTATTTTGTTTATATATAAATATATGGAGTCTCATTAAAATTCATAATTCTTATGATTCAACAAATAAATACACAATATTATATTAAGAAAATTTTTGTAAAAGAATATTTTTGTACTATATGAACTCCAATATTTTATTGAAATTTTTTTACTTTGGAACCAAACTCTGATTTTTGTATGGAGCTAAAGTCTCCTAGAACGCAGTTTTTCAGGAACCTATTCACCGCGTTGTAGGAGGTTTACCTGTACACTATTTTAAACTTAAAGTATTCGTATTAAGAATTAAACTAAATATATATAAATATATATTTTTTTTTATTATTTAATTTCAATAACTCGTACTCGTAGTGTTACAAAGAACACTTTGCATTTGAATGTAGCATTTCAATTTATTGGTTCATAATCTAATGATCTGCAATGAAATTCTAAGCCCGATTTTTTTCAATCAAAGTTGACTTTTTATAGCCTATGTTTAATAAATTTAATTCATTTAATTGTGTACAGGCCAACAAGTCGGAGTTCCGCTACAGGCACACAAAATCAAAATGGCGGCGTTTCATTACCTGCCGGCATAGCAGACGATCAGTCAAAGGATTTTGATTTTGAAAAGACCGAGATGAAGTATGACTCAACGGGAATGTTTCACTGGAGTCCGGCGAAGAGCTTAGAAGACTGTATACTGGTAACGTATTTATAACATTTATATAATATTTACGTAAATTATAATAGTTGCTTATCTCTATTTAGGATCGCAATCAAGCGGCTATGACTGTACTTAACGGCCACGTCGTTGTTTGCCTATTCGCAGATCCTGATTCACCATTAATTGGGCTGCGAAATCTTGTTATGCCACTACGTGCATCAAATTTCCATTACCATGAGCTTAAGCATGTGGTAATTGTGGGATCCGTTGACTATATACGACGAGAGTGGAAAATGCTACAGAACCTGCCCAAAATTTCAGTGCTTAATGGATCACCTCTGAGTCGTGCCGATCTGCGTGCGGTCAATGTTAATCTGTGTGATATGTGCTGTATATTGTCTGCAAAAGTTCCTAGTAACGATGATCCCACTCTAGCTGACAAGGAAGCTATATTGGCCTCACTTAATATCAAGGCTATGACCTTCGATGATACGATTGGCGTATTAAGCCAACGTGGACCGGAGTTTGATAATCTGAGCGCGACCGCAGGCAGCCCTATTGTGCTGCAGCGTCGTGGCTCAGTGTATGGCGCCAATGTGCCAATGATAACAGGTAAACTGCATCGCACTAAATTGGCTTAGTTTAAAAACGACCAAACGAATAATGATTTACCTCAAGCAGTGTGCGTGAGACTGACATTGGCATAGGCTTGGCATTAGGTTAGATTGGTTTACATGGGTTTACAGTGGGTTGCAGTGGGTAACAATGGGTTACAATGGGTTCTATTGGATTACTGAGGGGCTAAAATAGAATTCAAAGTATATGGCATGACAAGACTCACGCTGCGAAGCTTTGTATCATTAATGAGGTTTATGTGTACTAATGGACACTGTGTTTTATTGTTGGTTGTCGTTTTAAGAACTGGTCAATGATAGTAACGTACAGTTTCTCGATCAAGACGACGATGATGATCCAGATACAGAATTATATTTAACGCAGCCCTTCGCCTGCGGCACCGCGTTTGCTGTGAGTGTATTAGACTCATTGATGTCCACGGTAAAGTTATGCTCCACTAAATGTCACTGTCAAACCAGTGACACATTGGTACAGTGAATATACCTTTTCTATTTTTCCCTTTATCACCACAGACATACTTTAATCAAAATGCCTTAACCCTGATACGGTCGCTGATAACAGGCGGTGCCACGCCCGAATTGGAACTGATACTGGCCGAAGGTGCTGGCTTGCGTGGCGGTTATAGTACCGTCGACAGTTTAAGCAATCGTGATAGGTTAGATATCTGAACCCAAACAAATCACTTTTCCATTAATTAATTGAGTCTCATTATTAATTGGACATTTATTTAGATGTCGCGTGGGTCAAATTTCGCTATATGATGGACCCTTAGCGCAGTTTGGCGAATGCGGGAAGTATGGCGATTTGTTTGTGGCCGCTCTGAAGTCCTACGGGATGTTGTGCATAGGACTATATCGGTTTAGGGACACTAGTTCTAGCTGTGATGCTAGCAGCAAACGTTATGTTATAACCAACCCACCCGATGACTTCTCATTACTGCCAACAGATCAGGTATATTTATATTTATTTATTAGTAAAAATAAAACCTCAAATATGGAATTATCATAGTAAATACCTATTATCATTCGTACAGGTATTCGTATTAATGCAATTTGATCCGGGCCTTGAGTATAAGCCGCCCGCAGTGCGTGCTCCCGTCGGCGGTCGAGGCACCACAACACAAGGCTCAGGAGTCGGTGGAGGCGGGTCCAACAAGGATGATAACTCTTGATTGTTACTGTGTAGCGCCTTAACTGATGGTCCTTATTCGTACATTTGAACGGTGGAAAAGTTAATTATCTAAAGAGCATCACATTTTTGGCAAAGCATTAAGTTTACATTAAGTCCAAGAAAGATTATATTTATAAAAGAAAGGAAAAAGAATTACTTTAAACAACAATTGTACTATGTAAGGATGCTCACTATCTTGGCTATATATGACACAATCAAAAATATCGTCAATTGGCGTAAGTTAGTTAAAGAAAATTAATGCATGATCACAAATGCGATGCTCTGCACTTTTATATTTGTCGAGATACCATACAGAGTATACATTTTCTGTCCATCTTGTTGAACATATAAGGGAGAAGTAAATTCAACAGAAATATCTCTACAAATATAAAAGTCAAAATTTCTAAAGAAAGCACAACATCTTTGATATCCATCGTTCAATTGTCAGCTGATTGCTTCCCACACCATTCCGTATGCCTTTTAGAACCTTGAAATTGATATAATTATAATTTTTATAAATTTCTTTAATTATTAAATATGTAATATTTTTTTTATTATTTTAACAAATTACTTCTATTATTAATAACTTTATACATTTATTGGTATGTTTATTTATAGTTTTGATTTATTTTAATTATTTTTGTATTTATTTTTTAATACCCCACAATAAAGTTTTCTAAGTATAATATGCTAATAAAATATATATATTTATTTTTAAAATAATTAAACCTTAATCATTTACTTTTTTCATATTACATTTGGTTTAGTTTTAGTTTTCAGTTAATTTTAAAAATTAAAATTTTATAATTGAATTATATCATTTATTCATTTTCACATTAAGTTCACTTCATGGCGCTATCATTGCATTAAAATAAATTGAAATATTTGATATGAAAACTCATCTTAATGGTGTGACGTTAGCAATTGAGAACCATTAGTAAGGTAAGCTACACATTAAACAAAAACAAAAGCAAAATATATAAAATCAAATGAATAGAAAATATATATTAACCAACAACGGATAATTAAAATAAAATGTATAAAAGATGCATATAAAATATTAAATCCTTTATATTCTAAATTAGCTTATTTTCTTAATGAAATGCATATTTCGATTTATTTTTAAATGGCCTAATTCAAACAGCATTAAAATATTCAAAATACTTCAATACGTATTCTTATACTTAAATATATGTAAAAATATGCAATAAAAGAACAACTATGCCACAAATTACATATTTGAAAATTTGTAAAACATTTAAGGATATTAAGAACAAATATTTGTGAGAAAACTAAAAACAGAAACCGAAAAACAGCAGAAAACAGATTATAAAAATGCTTGAAATTTAATATTATTTTTTTTGTATTAAAAAAAAAGCAAAATAAATTGCTGAGCCGCATATTATTTCAAACAGTGCATTTAGATTTTTCTAAAATTGCGCAAAATTATTTAAATAAAAAAATTAAATAACATAAAACAAATGCAAATAGTCAGATTATAATAATTTAAAACTAATGTTAGCTGAAACTCAATTATCTTTTAACTGCATTCAAATAAAAAAATAACATAACAATCTTAAATATTTATGGCATAAGAAAATTCATTTTAAATTCAAAATTTTTTATATCTAAAATGATGTATTAAACATATGGTTGTTCAAACAAAGAAGTTTATTGCATATGTAACTCACACATCTATATTGAATGCACACATATATACATACTCCTATGTGAATAAGATTGTATACATTATTTAATATATAACATAAATTCCTTTATATTATAGTCAGAGTCAAAATACACATAGTTCATTGTACTTATAGCCCCATAGCATCACTATAAATTGAAAATTTAAAAATTCAAGTTTTTTTTTTAAATTTAAAATATAATTAATTTTGGGTAGTAAAATATCGTCGTCCGATTTTCGTCTGGCAAAAATTTAAATGTTTAATAAATTCATCAGCTTTCTATGAAAATAACAAGTAATTTCGGAGCTGTATGTCATTTGTTTGATTAAAATTTTAAATACAATAGTCTAAAAGTCCAAAGAATACACAGTGAACAAATTAGCAATGATTTATTTTAAAACTTTTCTAATTCATTTTAGTATGTATAAGTTGTTGTTATTGCTTGCATTTGGAATTTGTTTAAAAAAGTGTGCAAAAAAAGAAATACTTTCCATGGTTCATTAAAATTACAAAAAAATACATAATTGCTGCCCTAACACATATATATATATATATATATATATATATATATATATATATATATAGTATATATATACTATATTAATTAAATAATTATTTACTATGTGAGCTTCTGAAAATAGTCATATGATATCATATAATAATTATTATATGAAACATATTCTATAATGCCTGGATAATGTAGATAGTAATATACATAGCAGCTGTGGTGCTCCAAAAAAGTTTTTTATATAAATAATTAATTAAATGATAGAACACTAATGTTATCGAATAATGGAAAGATGAGCCCTTACTATAACTTTTCTTACATTTTCTAAACATATTTCTTCGGATTTTCATGCGCTTGCGCTTAAACCGCACACACTTATAACACACAAATTGTTCTTTTATTTTTTTGTACATAGCATGTAAATACATAAATTATGATGGTTATACAAAAAAGAGAAATAGGTATATTGATTTATGTACATGTATAAAATTCAGATGATTTACAAAGTAAAAATATAAAGAATAGATTAAATACGTTTATATTTGGTAACATTATTATTATTATTTTCGGTACAATTTTTAGAATAATTGACACTGCCAAAGCGTTTAGAAATCATATAAAAATTACTTAAAACAAACATCAAAATGCAGACATTTGTATAAGGATAATGTTTATATTCATAATTGTAATAAAATTGTTGATACAGAATATAAGAAAAACTAAAAAAAAAGAAAAAAAAATTTATAAAATTTAAAAATTATAAAATTTATAAATATATATATATATATATATATATATATATATATATATAAATGCCCAAGAAAATGCATCGTATGATTTTCATTAAATTAATTTATATAAAGAATATGTTAAGCATATAAATTAATAATAATAAAAGTAATTCGAATTCGAGCTTTTAATATAATAAACCATTTATGTAAGTTTGGTTTAGATTAATTGCGTTCAAGTAAGATTAACGAAGCCGAAGGTTAACCCCAAGCATAACGTTATGATAAAAAACTAAAACACAAAAAATACTGTAAATAATTGAGCCTTTAAAAAATTTATAAATATGTATATATGAATGTATGGGTATTTGGTGTGTAAGAATGCACTTGTGTTTGCTTGTATGCAATAGAAAGTATTTCTAACAATAATGATATTTAAACTATAGCATAAAAAGTTAGCTTAGCGAAACATAAAATAAAATAATGAAAATAATTAAAAAGAGTTAATTAATTGATAAGTGCGATTGAAATACATATATAAATAAAAGAAGCATTTGCAATCCTTTTAAAAGACATAGAAGAAACGCAAAGTTAAACATAATTTTTAAATGATATAAAAATGTTTCAACAACAATTTTAGAAATATTAAAACACAGAACATTTAAAGACACGCCACAAACAAACACAGCGACAAATATCCACAGAAATCAGCCCAAAAACAATACACAAAAACAACAACAACAAAACGAACTCTCGATGTTGTGAAACTTGATAAGATCATGTTTACGCTAAAGAATATCATATTATGATATAACTAATTAATTAATATACAACATTCAAAACGAGAACTAACAGAAAAATATTAACTCAGTTTTAGTTCAACCACAAACTGTCAAGATGCTTCAATATTTTTTTAAAACTATTAGACCGCAGAACGCAGGCTAGCCTATAAAAACGCAATTTCAAAATATCCGTTTCGAAATTCTCAAATCCTTAATACTTGGACTGATTTCTTCAACGTTGCGGCGTTCTTCTCAATGTCTGAAGTCTTAAATCCTGTACTCAATGCCATGCAACTAAACGCAAGTGCAAAAGTTTTGTAGAAATTTCCGTATAAAAAAAAAAAAACTTAGAAAAAAAACAAAGAAGAAAAAACAAAAATAAATCAAATTTCTATTGTTAATGTAAAGCATTTGGCAAAACTTAGATAGTTTGTATAAGAATAAACGTTTTGAACTTTAAACCAGAAATGGTAATTGTTTAGGTATAAACAAAACACAAATATTATTTTTAATAATTGCATTTGCAAAAAGAAAGAATGTTATTAAATTTATAAATACAGCAAATAATAGTATAATTTCTAAAAACTTTCACAATGTCCCGTATATATGTATATATATATATATATATATATATATATATATATATATATATATACACGCACATGCATACAAATTATTTAAATACTGTGTGCGTTATAAAATGTGAAGAAAACGTAAATTAAAATGCAAAACCAAAAAAAAATAAATAGTCGTCTTAATTGTAATTGATTTCTTTAAGTTTTTAATTGAAGTATATAAAAAAGAATTATTTACAGCTAAAACTATACTATTTAAACTTAAGTTTATAATTAATTTTAATACTGATAAACAAATTATTTCATTTTAATTAAAAAAAAGCCCAGTCGACAACATAAACGAATGAAAATTAGTTTAAACACAAACAAAATTTTAATAATAAAAAATGATTATTTTAAACATTTTGGGTAAGAATAAATAAAACACATAAATAATTATAATAAATGTGAGGTACATCAGCTAAATGTAATTTAATAAATAATATACAAATATAAATAAAAAAAATTATAATAATAATAAAAATAATAATATTATATTGTTAATGTTTAAAAGCGAACCTTGTTAAAAAAATATTTCGAATAATAAAAATACAAAATTAAAAATAAAAAATAAAAGTTCCCGCCTTTTCCTCATAAAAGCGAAATTTTAAGTTACGGCGAGGGCCAAAGCTGACCAACAATTTGACCCACATATGGCAGGTTACCGTCAGAAATTTCATTACCCAAATTCAATCAATTTGCTGTCACGACTGGCATAAATAGCACCAAAATTTCTTATTGTCCAATTGGGCATGAGCATGGCATTGTTTTACAAGTAGTTGACGTCGTTTTGTAGTATAAGTTAATATGAACATTGTGTAATACGCACAACAAAATAATAATATTATGGCACTGTAACCAGCTCGCTTTAAGCACGCATACATAGGAATGAGTTTAGGATTAGCTTTGGTTATATGAAAGAGCTACTTACACTCGATGTTGTAATTGTTCTGTCAAAGAGAATAACCTAAATGGTGTTACCTGCGCTTTTTATTGTGATATGTAGAGGGGGAAAGAAAACAACCCTCGAAAGATACATGTATTGAACGAAAATAGTTAAAATAATTTATATTTGTGGATAAACCTACACTAAATAAATACTAGGCTTTTTTATCGGCTTTAATATTATAAAAGTTTTAAAGAAACAAAGAAGTTAATCATTATAGAATGTTTCTACTGCTCAACACTTTAACTGCACATGCGTGCAAAAGGTTCAGCAAAGAAGAGCACAGAACATTACACTGAACTTTTTCGGTTCGAGACAATGTTTATAATAATAATAATATTAATATTTTTTTATGCACGCCTGGTACTTATTGCTTTACAAGTAGAAAAAAAAACCAGTACAGGGTGGTCCATCTAGCGTTTGTTTTTTAAACTATCGATAATTTTGACTTTGACATTTCGAATGTCATTGTCATGTGTCAGATATTTAGTAGAAGGTTTGCGGTTTACGAAATGGTTAAAAAAAAAATTTTGTAAAATATATACTCGTTGTTTTTTTATAGCGATTTTTAAACGCAAATCTTTCGTTTTAGATACAGGGTGGCCCATCTAGCTGTTGCTTTTTGAACTATCGATAATTTTCGACTTTGACATTTCGAATGTCATTGTCAATGTGTCAAATATTGAGTAGAAGGTTTGCGGTTTACGAAATGATTAAAAAAAAATTTTGAAAAATATATACTCGTTGTTTTTTTATAGCGATTTTTTTTTTTTTTTTTTTTTTTATGAATTAAATTAAGTATATACAAATTTAATATTAGTTTAACGAGCACTAGCTGGATCTGCCTTCGGCTCAAAATTTTTTTTTTTTTATATTTGTACTTCTTTTTTTTTCTGAGTTTTATATATATATATATATATTTTATATTTATATATATATATATATATATAAATATATATTTTTCTTTTTTTATTTATTTTATATATTTAATTTACAACGTCCTACGAAGGTGTTAATGAGCTTAATGTTTGTAAGGGTGGGGTTGCTGAGCAGGGAGGACGGTTTTAAGGCTCCAAAGACAGAGTGCCTGACTCTGTCTAAGCGTCCACAGGTGTCAAGTAGGTGGTCGGCGTCTAAATTATCCCTACAGAAAGGACAGGTAGGTTTTGGGCAGCCAGAAAGTAGATGTTCGTGGGTTTGCTGGGTGTGTCCAATGCGTAGGCGGATGAAGTAGGTACAGGCACGTTTATCCACCAATGAAGGGAGTAGCAGCTTAGAGCAGTTGGCGTTTATTTTGCCGTAGCGGTTTGGAGTGGCTATCCAAAGAGCCATTTTCTCCTCCCAAATGTGGTGCCTGATAAGCCTGTGCATGTCTTTGCTGTTAAGGGCGGTAAAAAGTAGTGTTGGAGATTTCCTCATGTCACTGGCAGCTTTGTCAGCGGATTCGTTTCTTGGGATCCCTTGGTGACTTGGAATCCAGAAAAAATATAGCGATTTTAAAACGCAATCTTTCGTGGGCCAACCTACTTATATAGTGTTTGCTTTTTGAACTATCGCTAATTTTGACTTTAACATTTTGAATGTCATTGTCAATGTGTCAGATATTTAGTAGAAGATTTGCGGTTTACGAAATGATTAAAAAAAAAAAATTTTTAAATATATACTCGTTTTTTTATAGCGATTTTAAAACACAAATCTTTCGTGGTACACCTTATATTATAGGGGTAATTTAATTTAAATTCTTCTAATTGCCCAACCAAGAAGTAGCCATCTCTATCGATGGATTTAACTGTGTTAAATTGTGTAAAGTTAAGTAGATGTGAGCTATGCGTATGTAACAAGTATGCTTGGCTGGAAGAGACGAACATAGTCTCGGAGAAATGCCAGCATCCCGTGAGGTGGTCGCGTGCGAAGTGTTCAGTCTGGGCATTGAACATGTTTTTAGTTATTGTATGCGTCGGTATCGGCGTTGAATGAAAACCCGACCACTTTCTTTGTGGTCTCTGCTTTCAGTGTATGACAATGCAAGTAGTTCCACTGTTAGCTGGCAAAAGTAACTATCAGAGGTAGCTACAGTTACTGTGTTCAGTTGTGTTCGCGACTTGAACAGGTGCAGATTTAAAGAGCTACAGATCCGGTTAAAACTTTGTGTTTCTATTCGATAAACGAAAGAAACGTGGACATGAAGTTAATTGATGTGGTTATTTACTTAATTGCTATTTTGATATTCATATACTTGCTGCTAGAATAAAAGCAAGAAGCGTACACCAAAAGAAAAGTTAGTTCCAGTTCAAACCTTCCTTTCTTTCCTTTAAACAACGACTTCACCTTTAATCATTTATATCCAAAGAATTTTTTACACTATCTAACGAAATATTTATAATGAAGGTAAGTTAACTCACACGTTGTGCTAAGAACACTTCGGAGTTCATATATAAAAATTTAAGATTTTATTGGATATTATGAAATATAAAAGATAGTCTTGTTCTTTTACAATGACTTTTTTTAGTTAAATGTCACTTCATTATTTAGTATTGATTTAATTTAATAAAAAAAAAAAAAAGACAATACCAACTTCATCTATTCTTCTACATATTTAATTAAGTGTAATTAATGCCATGGTGGTAGCTCTTGTTTTGAGTAGATGTTAAAATTCAATTGGCAGATTGTTGCATGCACTTTCATTTGCAATTACAGTTTCAGTTGTAACGGTAGCAATTGAAATGAGAGCACTTAATGTGCCAAGTTTTCGCATCACACAACAAACAATGAGTAATTACACTTAGCTATATCCATAGCTGCATTAGCAATGCCATTGGCACTGCCTCAATGTGCAACATAGTATGTCGAGAAAACTTAAAAGAATAAATAAAATGCTACGTTTGAACTTAGTGTTGAATAAATAAAAGTTGCCTTTCAGGTTTGCCAAATCAAAAAAAAGTGTACAATTCAATTTGGGTTAACGGTTTAAAGTTAATGTGTGCGGCTCATTAGATTTATATTTGTTTATTCTATTAATAATCATTAATGTTCAATATTAGCTGTTTTTTTACATCTTAATAATTATAACTTTGATTTAAACCTTTGAAAAAATGTTAATTGGGTATTGAATCATATGTCAAATGGTATACATCCAGCTAACAAGTGTCGTCATCTTTTTCACTTTCAGATTAATAACGTTTTAAAACTGAAATACTTGGCGGTTAATAAAAACAAGTAATAAATAGTGTAAAGTTACCAAAAGTTAAAAAAAAAAAAATACATTTTTAAACCCAGTTTTAACAGTTTCAAATGGTTAAAAATAAGAAATATAAATATTTTATCCGTATTTTGACTTTCTTTCAACAAGTTACTATAAATTGCTTTATGCTGAAAGTTCATTCACCATCGTGCCGCAACAGCTTAACGTTTACAATAATTTTTGCATATTTTTAAAGGCAGCGGGGACAAAGCAATGGCAACGTACTAACTAACCATATCATTCACGTATATATGTATATGATACCAGCAATTTTATCTCAATTAGTTTCATGATTTCGATTAACCAAACACAGCACGTAATCAATAACTACAGTGCATACTGGAGGCACTGTCCATTGCAACGGTTAGTCTCTGCTATTTATTTAGTTTCACCTCTAAGCAGCACTTGATTGACTGTATGACTTACAGTATTACTTATTTACCTCTAATACTAGTACACAAAATTGTCACTGCCACCGCCACTGCCGCCGGTAGAAAAGTGAAATTTCTTGTTGTAACAATAACGATGCCAAATTGTTCACTTCCAGGGCCGCCATGTACAGTCAAAACAAAATAATAATGGAAAACAAAGCCGTTGTTGTAATAATTACCGAACTATGCATTTCATTTTATTCAATTACCTTACAATTCGATTTCAATTTCAATTCAAATTCAAAATTGAATTCAACATTTTTATTTGCATTCTAAATCGTAGCTTGGTTCACACGTGTGTAATTAAACGTGCGTACAAATTGATTGAGTTTCTTGACTATGCATGTATGATGTATGTATGACACATGTACGCTATGTATATATTTACGTGGTAGTACACACACACACATTTACAATGTTTATTTACTTAAGCACGCTTAGCTTTCAGTAGCCAATAGCAGGCGACGTGATAAAATTTTAGAAAACCGCCGATTTATACAAATTAAATTCATTATTGTCGGTTACTCGCTGATCACATGATTTGGGGCTCTCCTGCGTCTTGTTTCTCAGTTTATGGCATTATGAAGCTTAGAAAGTTTAATTTTTTTTTGTTTGAGCATACAAACTTATAAAAATAATTAAATTGTTGGTTTTAACTTTTTCGTGTTTGTTTCTTACATTTTCACCGGTTTAGCGTTTCATACTTATTGCGCTGCTCTTGGGCCTGGCCAACAGTGAGCCGCCTTTCAGTAAACGTCCATTAATTTTTAGCAATAGCAATTGGCCTCCGAAAAGTCTGAAGCAATTGGGGCGTCCTAGCACAGCTGCTGCTACTGTAGCTGTTCCAGGTTTTAGTGGTAAACAACGTACGTTGGTGTTACAGATACGTAGTGATCAGCCGGTACCTCTGGTGCTAAAAGGTCGCCCCGGAATCCATACTAACGTCCATCAACATTTGGCTGCACATACGCATTCACATGCTCATTTGCATTCGCATCCGCATTCACATGCACACACACACTTGTTGCATGCCACATCACCTAAACATTTGCGTGCATCACGTCCACTTAAGTTAAGCGGCCCAGTGTACCTAAAGCCCGCAAGTAGCCTAGGAAAGCCAATAAAAATCAAGCTAAACAATGTAAAGCCGCATCATAAACCCTCTTTTGGATATGACAAGCCTTTTAAATTTGAGAAGCCTACCGCGGTTACCTATAACGAGTTGCAGAATTTACCGGTAAGTAGTACAATAAGAGTTAAAATATTTATACACAACGAGAAGATCCTTACCCGATAACACATAAACATACCCTACAGCTGGATACAAACAACAAATATAACACCGACCACTTTGCACCCATTTACACGGTACCTGCACCCAATTTGGCAAACGAACACGATCACCAACATAACAATCAAGTTGACAATGGCCTAGACATTGCATATCTGCCTCCACAAAACCTGATCCCAGAAACTATCCAACGACCTGAACCTCAAACGTATGTGCCAAATGCACCTATGAGCTATTACAGCGTTCATGATGATGAGTCAAATGATAAAACAATTCACGATCCCATTTCGGGATCGCAGAAACTCTTTGCCCCAGATCCTGATCCATCATTACCCACAAAAAAGGTAAAGATTGCCCAAGAAAGCTTTAATACGCCAAGCAATGAAAAACCTCTACCGGCTGACGTGCAGCTACCAGCTCAACCTCTCGTCCATATAGTGGGTGCCCAAGCAGCTTCGCAGAGTGTGCCTATTTATCCCATACAGTTCAGTCAGCAGGTGACACAGCCTTTTATTGCCGCCGCTGTTCCCGCTCTACCAGCAGCTCATTCTATACCAATTTACAACCCCACCTATCTGGTCACACAGTCAAATCAGCTGTACACACAGCACAAACAGCAGTTATTCAAACCTAGTACGGAGCATATGATCGAGACAAGTTATGTGAACGCCGATCTAACACAAGAAGTTGCAAGTAATGGACAAATTCTGCAAGCTGCCAAGGATCCACATCATAACATTCATCCAGTATTGGATACTGCGCCTCAATATGCAGCTTTGGTATCTGCTCCTTTAGTAGGTGAACCAGCAGAACAAAGTTATGAGACGGCATCTTTCCACATACCGAATATCGCTGCAGCAATCACATCTACAGCTCCAGAGGGTGGATTTGTAGTATCTAACTATTATGGCAATCAACATGACTCTTCACAACTACTACAAGCTTACGCTGAAGAGGAGGCCCGTCGCCAGGAATTACAAACGGAACAAGCTGCATTAGAGTTGCATAAACATCATCAGCAGCAGATTCATTTGGAAGATCTACATGCACATGCACAAGCCCAGGCACAAGCTCAACAACAGCAACAGCAGCAAGAGCAACAAGTGCAGCACCAGTTGGAAGAATTAAATGCACAATCAGAAGAGCGGTTCTTACAGCAGCAAGCACAACAGCAGCAACAAGTGCTGCGAGAGCCTCAATATCATGCCACGGACGCAGCAGCCGCTGCTTTTAAGGAACATCAACGACTTGTACAGCAACAGCTAGGCAGCAGTACGCCCTTGCGTATATTTGTACCAGATGAAGAATCACCAGAAGTGGTAATGGTTTTTAAATTACATATATTATTTTTGTTAGTGCATGACTTTATAAATTTCAGCAACGGTTGCAGAAGCGCTCGAATAACTTAAAAAAAGGAATCGTTAAGAATGTAGAGGAAAACACATTAGAGGGAACTATCGTTGAAAAAGAGTTGTTTCGTGTGGCATCTACTGTTGAAGTAGCAGATGGACATGCCACAGTTCGGAATCCATAAATAATTATTTCATATTGATTTTGTGTAGTCTTAACGAACTTTATTTATTTTGCAATTTTATTTTTATATTTGTAATGCACTCATATAACAAGCAGTCGATAGTATAACGAATAAATCTATTTATATTCAAATCAAACACACATCGAATACACTTAAACTATAAATATCGATACAAAGCATGTGCTTAGTAACTATCGATATATTTAAATACAAGTTGGCAGCTTAGCAGTGTGCATGCTAAGCATACAAATTATATTAAAAAATTTGTAGCATCACTACTGTGACTTATAAAATTTAAGCTGAAATCAAAAAAAAAAAATGATAATACCAATTCGATGTTTTACATGTGGCAAAGTGATTGGAAACAAATGGGAATCCTATCTAGGTTTACTACAAGCAGAATATACTGAAGGGTAAGTTACAACAGTCACATCTATTATATCTTTAGTACCATAGCCTGAACCTGAATACTTTTAGCGATGCACTTGACGCACTGGGTTTAAAACGGTATTGCTGCCGACGCATGCTTCTTGGACACGTGGATCTTATCGAGAAGCTGCTTAACTACGCACCGCTCGAGAAGTAAAATGGCTACAATTGCATATGACAAAGTGGGAATGTGTAGATTTGAAAATAAAAACTGTAGATTTTATTGTAAAAATAAATTCAAGCTTCACCAAATCTTATATCTATATGTTGTCCATAAACCATGGCTGTCCATTGTTATCGCGGCGCTTTGTAAGAATCTCACATCCATTGTTTGTAACCAGCAATGTTTGCTCAAATTGAGCTGAAAAAAGGCCATCCGCGGTTACGGCTGTCCAGTCATCTGGCCATGACTCGGCCTTTTGGACACCCTCGGATATCATTGGTTCAATTGTAAAACAATGGCCAGCAGCCATTACCCCAACAGCTGAATTTTCTGAACAAAAGAAAACCGTTAAGGTTTTCAGAACTTTTTTTTTAATGATCTACTTACTAGCATAGTGCGGAACATTCGGGGCAGTATGGAAAACACGATGTATCCCATGACCACAATAACTTCTAACAACGCTGAAACCGTGAGGCGCTACATACTTTTGAATAACATTGCCTATTTCTCGATATTTAACACCTGGACGGACCAGCTCAATCGCTTTGCACAAGGATTCGTATGTAACGCGCACCAATTTTTTGTGTTTTTCCGATACATCTCCAACAAAAAAAGTCTCGTTAAGATCACCGTGGAAGCCATGATGATAGACAGTTACATCGATATTACAAATATCTCCATTCTCTAGAGGCCGCTTGTCCGGAATACCGTGGCAAATAACCTCGTTAACGCTCGTACAACACGATTTTGGGAAATTGTAGTAGTTCAGAGGAGAGGGGTAGCAGTCGCGTTCAATGGCGGCTTCATGCACTAGACGATCCAATTCATCAGTTGTGATACCTACTCCAATGGCTTTAGCTCCTTCATCTAGACATTCTCGCCCCAGTCGTCCAGCTACGCGCATTGCCTCAATTTCATCATCATCGAGTACCTTTATCGCAGTACGACGCAAGGCTTCCTCCGATAAAGACCGCCCAGCTGGGTGATCCGCATAATCAGGCCGTCCAATAATGTCGGGCACGAATCGTTTTGGTGTTTGGGGAAAAGGACGTAGTTTGCCAGTAAAACGGAAATGCGGCCAAGGATTGTATACACCTTTATCGTCAACAGTTGCTTTTTCGCCACCACCTAGATTAAAAAAATTCCACATATTTTTAACTAACAGTAAAATGTACATTAATAAAATCAAGTAAACTTACCGGCTAATGCATGGATTGCCTTGTGTTCCTTCCAGAACCCTTTAAAGCATGCCTGACTACAAAAGAAAGATCCTTTTATGCCCAGCTTTAAACAAGTGGGACATTGAAGCGTTGCTTCCTTATCGCAGTTCGTTGTTTCGCACTTTTGGGACATTTTTTTGTCAGAAGAATCACACACTTACTATATTCCAAAAATAGTACTTCAAAGGCAGTGACATATATTGCGACGGCGCTATTATTATATGTCTGCAATTTAATAATTGCGACGGCGCTATTATTATATGTCTTCAATATAATATGGTAACACTTTCGATATATTTAAGCCGATATCGAAAAAGCAGGTAAAGTTATTTTAAATTTGATTTTGGAATTTTTTATTAGTATAACCTTAAGAACAAACAACTTTAATAAAAACTGCTACATACAGAGTTAATTCGTGCAAACGAATAGGTTAAGTTTAGTACAGGTACTTAACTCGTTTTACACTATTCCCAAAAAAAAAAAATATTTTGAATTTTGGAATTATTATCATAAAATTATGATAATACTAATAGTACTCCGAAACCGGTACACAAAACTTGTTGCACATTATGCTTATATGTATATGATTATTATGTAAATTTAATTTCAAATTTTTTTCTTTTAATTTTGTGATAACTCCCAGGAAGGATATCATGACACTTAAAACAACTATAAAACATGTGACATAAATATAGAAATTGTTAAATAAGAACTGTAAATTAAAGTTACTGTTAAGATGCGGCAGCTGTTCTTAGCGCATGCTCTGGGCACAGCTGTATCTGTGGCATCGTTTGTTCTGTTTATGTTTAGAATCTCTCAAAACGCGAGAACTTCTCAACGTGAACGAACGTGTTTTCTTGTGGCGGCAAAATAATGGAAACGAATGAATATTAACAACAAACTTTTTTTTATTTAAAAAAAAATACAAGCATTTTAATAAAAAACGCAAAGAAAATATACACTTTAGTGTACATTGACAGTTTGTGAATAATAAGTGCAAAAGTGATAGAATTTGTATTCTAAATTGATTTACTGTTCGCGTATATAATATTCCTACAGGTGCAACTTTATTGTAATTCTAAGAAAAAACCATGTAAATATTTAAAATGTATAAGAAAAAAATCATAAAAAAATGTTGAAATTTTAAAGAAAAATGTACAAGATATACCAGTTTCCTTTGTTTCTCGTATTTGTATTTCCTTAATCTGTCAGATAATCATACCGTCGAAGATAGGCATTTGATCAGTTTGTCGCGATCTTTGCACTCCCCGTTCGATTTCTCTATGTATGTATTTTCTTATCAACGCTGTAGTCAGACGCGCATGTACTACGTTTCTTTTTAAAACTCGAAAAAACATAAAGTAAACAGCTCATGTGTTGCTTGTGATGATTCTCTTCATGTTTGCATTGTTTTATGGCGCTGCATTAAATCTGTGAGGCAAAAGCAGTGCCAACGACAGAGGCAACGATAGCGGTAAAGGCATCAATAGCTATTAATAGCAAACGGCACGCGGCTGTCTTCGCGTTTACTGTATGTGAACATATTTATTATTTACTGAGCTCTGTTTTATGCTTTAGTGTTTTGCAATTTTCCGCTTTCCACCTTTTGACTATATGACTGACTGATGGACTAGCTGCTTCGTTGTCCGCTTTTCATTAGACTTACAATCAAATGAACCGCAAGTCGTCAATTGTCAATGGCGTTTTTTTTAAGGCCGCCTGCGTAATTAAAATAGATTCTACTCTCTGAGTGTACATACATAAGCATGCCTTTGTGTATGTATGCAGTATATGCTGAATGACATTACTTTATTGAGTTTTGTGCAGCCTGTATTGCAATCCGGAAAAACGTCAGCATCAAGCGTCAAGGTATCTCCGACGCCACAGTAACGACCAAAACGTCGCACCTCGAAGCCAGCAGAAGCTGCGGCTGCGGCAGCAGCAGAGCTAGCACCGAACTTGCACTGTGTGTCTGCTGCTTTGAACTCGGTGGCAGACACAGATTGAGAGAATGAGGATCGTACATTTATAGCCCCTTTGTCTTTGAAAAGGGTAGAAAAGGGAGGTAATGGATTTGTTTAAAATCGTATAGTATGTAACAGGTAGAAATAATCATCTGACTCCCCATAATATATTCTTGATCAGGACGACTAGCCGAATCGATCTAGCCCGTTTTTAGAGACTATAAGAACTAGAGCAATCAAGTTTAGAATCTGGATTGCTTATTTTCGTGCGGTATACAAGTTTATTTTAGATTTTTGAAATTCGTTCGAAAAACGAGAAATACGATTATTAAGCACAGCCAATCAAATTTTTTAGCACACAAAATAAGACAATTTGTAATCGTTGTTATAAGTTTCGCTAAGATTGAAAAAAAAAACAGAAGTTTTTCATCATAAGTGCGTGTAGACTTGTGTATATATTGTGTGTGTGTGTGTGTATACTGTGTATGTTGGCAAAGGGAATTTCCTAGTCAGGTACATCTGACTACAGCCTTGCTTATTTTGTTTCTGCTTTTGTTGTTATTGATGTTGGCTGTTGAATGTTTTTTGGTCAACAATCAGTGCTTTGAGGTTGCCTACAGGTAAACGTTCCTGCAATAAAAGGTAAAAACACACAAGTAAAAAAGCTGTAGTCGGGTGTACCCGACTAGTTGAGGTCCTTTTTTCATATACACATACATACACATGCACATACACAGTTCTAAACGTAGTATACGCTGTTACGCGCAACTTTTAGCTCTCGTTCTGCATAACGCAATACTTGTAATGTTGAATAACATTCGTGTTATTTATTTAATGTTCACAATGTATATAAAGAAAAGTCTACTTATTGTGTGCTAAAAAGAAATTCGATCTGTTGTAAATTAAGCTTAATAATCGTCTTTTCCGTGATTTTTGGGAGTCAGGTGACAAAATTCAAAAGTTTAAAATAAGCTAGCATAGCTCGCAAAAATAAGGAATTTCGATTCTAAGCTTTTGCTGTAGTTCTTATAAGCGTTCATACAGACGCACGGACAGACATACGGATGTGGGTACATCGACATAGCTAGTCGCCGTGATCATGAATATATATACTTTATAAGGTCTCAGATGATTATTTCTATCTTTTACATACTTTGTTCACAAATAAATAGCTTCCCTATTTCCTTTTTTAAAGGCAAAAGGGCTAAAAAGGTAAAACTAAAAGACAGCCAACAGCCGCATATTAGATTTAATTGGATCCGTCTGGAAATTTAGCTTCTACCCATGAGTATGGTCCTTGCGGCCTTTCGTTTAACTTTGCCTATATTTGATTTCTTTAAAATAAAATATTGCAGTTGAAAATATCTCAATAAAAAAACAAGTAAGAAAGCTGAATTCGGGTCTTCCCGACTACGAGACCACCTTTGCCTACATACACACAAATATACATACATACACACAGTTCTACTTTACCATTGCGCGCGAATTTTAGCCCCTATGCTCTATGGAGCAGTACTAAATGTTGTATTTCTTCTGTATTTTTGTTCAATCTTAACAACATTCACAATGTAGAGTAAGAATGGTCTAAATAATATGTGGATAAAAAAAAATTCGATCGGTTGAAAATAATCGTTTTTTCGTATTGCGGGCGTCAGGGAAGAAATTCAAAATCTGAAATAAACTCTTATAGCGTACGAACATAACGAATCTCGATTTCAAATTTGGTTGCCTAGCTCTTATAGTCTCTGAGAAGCACACGTTAATACAGACGGACAGATAGCAGACGGACAGAGGTAGATCGACTGGTCTTGTCGTCCTGATCAAGAATATATATACTTTATGGGGTCTCAAATTATTATTTCTATTTACTTACTACTTTACTTTTCGATTTGGCGCACTTCCATTAGTTTCTTTTTCCTTTTTTCAAAGGCCAAAGGGGCCATAAATATGGACCCGTAACTGCTAACCGCTTTGCCACCGCTTTCCATATTCCCAGGCGATTCAACACTTCCGTTGTGCGAGAAAATCAACTTCCGCTCGAAAACAATTGAAAGAAGGGGGTGACAACGTAAACGCTAACAGTGCTGCGCTTGTAGCAAACCTAGACTGAATACGCATATTGATATTGTTGTCAGGTTGCTAACGCTTGAGCTCATTTGCACCCACACATAAACATATTACACTCACACATACCCACATGTATATAAAATATATTTGTAAAAGCAAAAGTGTATTTACACGGGTATATAAATTGAAGCTTCTGAAATCACTTTTGCCCCACTGATTTTGACTGCTTATTAAAAAATGGTACGCGTATGCAATTCTAAACAATGCTCTCAATTCCATCTGTTCGACATATTATTTTATATATCTGTTAACTTTGCTTTTGAATAGAATACATATCTCAGAATAGTATCCTTATATATTTATGTCTTCTTAAGCGAACTTTTTAATACAATATACATACCTTTATTTTATTTTTTTTTTCTTTTAATGGGAGCAACTTAATTTTGCAATTTGTTTCTTGGTTTTTTAAATTTTGTATGTTTATATGTAGATGGATATCTCCAACTTAACTCACATTTACATATACATTTATGAAAAAATGTCGACATCATTGGTAGCCAAGTTAAATATTTTCATAACGCCTAGTTGTATATATATACAGTACAGTTTTATGTTTTCGTCTCAGATTAATTAAAAAATATATATTCTTTTCTTTTTAGCCCCTTTTGCCTTTTTGTAAAAAAGAAGCAAAGCGGAGCTATTGGAAATGTGGAAAATCTAAAAGTATGTAACACATAGAAATAATCATCGGAGACCCCATAAAGTATATATATCCTGAATCAGGACGACAAGAGCGAGTTCACTGAGCCCTGTCGTCTGCCTGTCTGTCCGTCTGCCTGTCTGTCCGTCTGCCTGTCTGTCCGTCTGCCTGTTGCGCTGCCTCTGTCCGTCTGTATGAACGCCTGTTTCTCAGAGACTATAAGAGATAGAGCAACCAAACTTGAAATCTAGATTCGTTATGCTCGTAGGTTATACAAGTTTGTTTTTGATTTTTGAATTTCCTCCCCTGATCGAAAAAATTCGAAAAAAAACCAATTATTAAGCACAATTTTCAACCGATCAATTTATTTTTGGCACACATCATAATTAGACCACTCTTGATCCATGTTGTGAATCTGGGTAAGGTCAAAAATCTCGGAGGTTATACATCAACAAAAGTGGCATTATGGGCCCCGGGGGAGTATAGTAGTGCGCGCAAAATAAGAGCTAGAGCAACGAAATTTGGAATGTGGATTTGTTATGTTCGTACGCTATGCGAGTTTGTTTTAGATTTTCGAATTTCCTCCCCTGACCCCCGCAATTCGAAAAAATCGATTATAAGGTACAATTTTTAACCGATCATAATTTCTTTTTAGCAAACATATTAATTAGACCAATCCTAATTTACGTTCGTTAAGATTGAACAATAAACACGGAAGTTATAGAACATTAAGGATCGCGCTATAGAGCGAGGGGGTCTAAAAGGCGCGCGCAATGTCCAAGTACGTGCAGAACTGTGTATATGTATGAGTATGTGTGTGTATGGCTGTATATGTAAAGGGGCTCTCGTAGTCGGGTACACTCGACTACAGATTTCTTACTTGTTTACAAAAAGGCAAAGGGGCTAAAAAACGATTATTAAGTACAATTTTCAACCGATCATATTTATTTTTAGCACACATAATATTGAGACAAGTCTTAGTTTACGTTATTTCGTTAAGATTGAATAAAAGACATGGAAGTTTTTTAGCATTAAGTATCGCGTTAGTGGGAGGGGTGGGAGGGGGTGGCTAAAAGGTGCACGCAACAGCTCAAAGTACGTGTAGAACTGTATTTTTTTTTTATTTTATTTTAGAATTAGGATAGACAGGAGTAAAAGTAATGTACATAATAAAAGTAAAATACATAGTAAAAATTTACAGTAGGAGAAGAAATATCTGTGTGTAGAGGGGGAGGAGACCGCGGGACTACCGTCAGGCTATATTTCACGATCTGGTGGGGAGTGGAGGAAGAGTTGAGTTTTGTTGGCATTACACCAACAGTTTCTCTGATCGGCGCGTTCTTTCTCTGCGGTGCAAGTCCTTCATTATTGTTGCTGCATTGTCGGCAACTGCATCCCAGTCTTCTTGATTTCCAAGCATTCTTCCAACTTTATTTTCTGGGGTCAGCCGTCCATATTGGGCCCGTACACCTTCATATAGTGGGCATTGGAAGAAGGCATGCTTGGCATCTTTATTTATGTCACCACAGTGGTCGCAGAGGTCTCTCCAGCTTGAAACGGTAGAGGTAGCTTCTAAAGCAGCCACGACCCGTCATAAGTTGGTCAGTATAGAAGTCTACCTGTCCATGTTTCCGTAGTATATTCCGGCATATTCCATATGATGCTTATATGTAAGCCGGTGGTCCAGCATCACACCTAGGTACTTGATTGCTGGTTTTGATGAGATCGTCGTAGAGCCCACTCGTATGGTTGCCGTTTCCACCTTCTTGCGGATGCTAATCAGCACTGCTTACATTTTTTGCACCTTTGCCTTTTTGCAAAAAAGAAACAAGGCGAAGCTATTGGAAATGTGCAACATCCAAAAGTATGTAACACATAGAAATAATCATCGGAGACCCCATAAAGTATATATATTCTGAATCAGGCTGACAAGACGAGTTGATCTACCCCTGTCCGTCTGTCCGTTTGTATGAACGCCTGTTTCTCAGAGACTATAAGAGATAGAGCAATAAAACTTGAAATCTAGATTCGTTATGTTCGTAGGCTATACGAGTTTGTTTTTGATTTTTCAATTTCCTCCCCTGACCCCCGCAATTCGAAAAAAGCGATTATTAAGCACAATTTCCAACCGATCAAATTTATTTTTGGCACACATCATAATTAGACTATCTGGTCAATGTTGTGAATCTGGGTAAGATTGATCAAAAATCTCGGAAGTTATACACCAACAAAATGGCTAAGTACGTTCACAGCTGTGTGTATGTATGAGTATATGTGTGTATGGCTGTATGTGTAGGCAAAGGGGCTCTCGTAGTCGGGTACACTCGACTACAGACTTCTTACTTGTTTATAATGAATATTTGTTGTTTATGGAACGTATTGAAAATTTCTGGAAAAAATTTGTACAAGGTCAATTACCAAATACACAGACTTGCTAATAGAATAAATATAATTTGGTTAAATTTAGCAGCAAAACTTTTGTTCTGATTAAAATTAAAAACAGAAATTGCCTGATTATACGCATATGTTCAAGGGTCTTAGGTTATCATTATACTATATGTATTATAATATGTGTTATATAGATTGATTTAAATTTGAAATAGAATTATAAAGCGGCGATAAATATGTTTTTTTTATTTTTATTCCATTAAAATTCAGGTGAATTACCAAGTAAACCAAGTATTTAAGCAATTATTTCATTTCGAAGTTTAAATTAAATTTTTTTGTGATTATTGTAGTTCACGTGCATGACGTGCCCAGCATGTTGTTCACTTCAACTAAAAGCAAGCGATAAGCAAAAGCAATAAGCAAAACAGAGACATCCAACACGTCTAACAAGACACGTCTAATCAAAAAGCAAAAGAACGTAAAGAGTAGGAAATAAAAAAAATGACATTGCATCTGCGATTTGGAGGCTTTGGTCGAGCCATGAGCTATACGAACTTTTCCTTATTAATAGCCAGTACACTCTTGGTCTTAATAACGGCACATGTAAAGAGTGCAATGGTACAAGATGCACCACTCGCTATACCTGCTTCCATGTACACGTCCAAGTCCATGGATGACCTTGCCAATGAGCTTCAGCCGGAAAATAACAAGAAACACAATAACCTCTACGACAACATAAATATCCTAGCTGCCACTAGAGAGAAAAATAAGCATAAAAATCAGGTACACCATGTGAATCTCCATCATGTCTATCGCAGCAAGTACACCATAGAGCAGATACTGCACATGCATGTGACGCCAAAGGTGTCCAATGACATTGACATGGATCCTTGCAAGGCGGGTAAGTACACCATATTTTGCTTTTCGTCTCTCCTTGACAGCAATCAATGAAATAAAAGTAATACATGAACGCAAAAAATAATGTCGAATTAAAGAAATGTTGAATAATCATTAACTCACATACCTGATAGCCTGCTCACCCCATTAAAACTAATTCTCATCCCAAAGTTAATTGCGCATTCTTTGAAATAAGTATTATAGCTGTATGGATTATATTATAGCTTTGTAGTATCCCTACGTAGATTACGATATCAGCTGCCAACTGCCACTTGCTATATGAGAAACGCATTAGCTGAGTTTACTTGATAAAAACATATTCTTATGTTCATTGAATATATATCTATCACGAAAATAATTTTAAACAGTTAACATCACTGCAGTCGGGTGTACCAGACTACAAGAAGCTCTATGCCCTGGTTTTTCATAACACAGCTGTATACACCCTATAAACTATTACGTGATCTATAATGGGATAGTTTTTGTTTATTAAATAATCTTGATATGCTTTTATGTTACGAGGATGAGGGGATTAAAATTCAATAAAATAAACTTGTATAGAGAACGAAAATTATAAACATTTATTCCAATTATCAGGTAATCATTCATACATACGGATGAACAGAGCAAGGTCGACTCGACTAGTCGTCCTGATCAAGAATATACATATTAATTGGTTCTGAGATACTTAAAGATTTTAATACGTATCGAACTTAAATCCAGCGCACAGTGGTCAGTTACATAGGCCAAAAATAAAAAATTTTAATTTAATGAATTCAATAGAAACCTAATTTTTCGATTACCAAATTATCAAAACTTTATGGTCCTAATTCTTTTTTTTCTTCTTTGCAACGATACTTTCTAAAAATAGAACGTAAAGATGCGACTATGTGCTTAACTATTTACAATTTGTCGGTATGGCAATGAAAGTAACAGAGTTTATAAAAGTCTTTTAAATAACAAATGAGAAATCTGTAGTTGAGTGTACCAATTACGAGAGCCCCTTTGCCTACATATACAGCCATACACACATATACTCATACATACACACACAGTAAGCCATTGCGCGCGCCTTTTAGCCCCCCGCGCTCTATAGCGCGATACTTAATGTTGTATAACTTCCGTGTTTATTGTTCAATCTAAATGAAATTCACAACGTATATCAAAAATTTACTAATTATGACCAAATTTAGAATCTAGAGTTTGTTTTAAATTTTATAATTTCCTCCCATGCCCCGTAATTTGATTATTAAGCACAATTTTCAACCGATTAACCTTTCTTGATCTATGTTGTAAATCTGGGTAAGATTGAATAAAAAAGTCGGAAGTTATACATCAATAAAAGTGCCGTTATGGAGCCCGGGGGCTTAAGTGGTGCGCACAAAATAAGAGCTAGAGCAACCAAATTTGGAATCTATATTCGTAATGTTCGTACGCTGTACGAGTTTCTTTTAGAGTTTTGAATTTCCTCCCCAGTTCGAAAAAATCGATTATAAGACATAATTTTCAACCAATTAAATTTAATTTTTGCCCACACATTAATTAGACTATTCCTGATATACTTTGTGAATTTCGTTAAGATTGAAAAATAAACACAGAAGTTAAAGAACATTATGTATGGCGCAATAGAGCGCGGAGGCTAAAAGGCTTAAAGTACGTTCAGAACTGTGTGTATACCTGTGTATGTAGGCAAAGGGGCTCTCGTAGTCGGGTACACTCGACTACAGACTTTTTACTTGTTTTAAAATATTTTCGTTCTCCTGAAGCTCTTTGTTTTTGCGTCTTGTTATGCAATTTGCCATATTTTTCCGTCCAATCTTTATAATAAGTGATAAAAAAATTTAAACCTATCCGTCGATCACATACTCGATTCCTGCCGTCATCTAGAAAGCATTAGGGTTCCTGAATTTGGTTCCCAACCTCCATCCCAACTCCTCCCCAGAAGTTAACATTTTAAAAATTTATAAATTCATTGTAAAATCTAAATTTAAGATATAACCAAAAGAGAGTTCCGAGCCGAAGGTCCCAGCAGCCAGTGCTCATTTTAATTATTAAGCTTACTATTTAATACTAGACCCAATATTATAAATAAATAATAAAATTTAAAACTTTAATATACATTTTATATATTTGTAATCCAATCATAAATCGCTTCTTTAAACAAACTAACTGCTTCCCTTCTTGAATATAAATTGAGGTTTGCCTAGTTTTTTCAATGCCACATGTGAATGGGTACCTCTCGGCAGTTGATATTAACATTTTAAAATCTTAAAATATTGATAAATAATAGGACATTTATTTCATTGGGGTCGAGCGGGACGAAACAACTAAAATGTTACCTGCATATTGTAGCAGGACAGAGACTTACAGACAGAGACGAATACATAATCATACAAACGGCTCTCTCGGTGCGCGATCTCAACTTCGTACGCAAGCCGACTTTCTTAAGATCGGTCAACTTGTAGCTAGCTGGGGTAGTTCTTAAGCTCGCATCAGATTGAACATAAGTAATAAGAATCAGTCGTTGTGTGGAAAGTAATAAAAACGGTCGTGCTTAAAAACAAACAAACTGTGTACTACTACAATAGAACAATATACTTTAAAACAATAAGCTTGTGCTACTACAAATTCAGAAGTGGTCCAAATTCACGCAATGCACAGTGTAAATTACAACAATTTCTCGGTCGAGCAACTTAAAAAGTGGCTAATAGTACTGAAATTGCCTTCATTGGGAACGAAACCGGAACTGATTGCCCGCCTCAACGAAGTTCCCCTACAGTTTGGAAGCATCCTGAATCTAGAGGATGAAGCACCACCAGCAGTTACCATGGAAAGCTCTACAACGCAGCCTCACATCAGCGAGGTGCAAGTAAAGTTCATGACGTTCAAAGCGCAGATATGTGGCGTCAAGCAGATACACAGAACCAGCAACAGTTCTCGGAAAAACTACAACGACTCCAGGCCGAGGTACAGGTACATAAGATTTTACTACAAAAAGTATGCGCAAGCAATGGCACGCTTATGCAACAACAACACTTAAGCAGAGACGCAACCGATTCCAAAAGCAACATCAGCGACAACAACATCAGCGACGGCGGCGTTTTTGATTCGGTTCTTCAGAATTTCGAACAAGCAAATAAACGTACAGGGAATCGTCAATGTGTTTTACGCTTGCCAAAAAAGCAATGGCTGATTTCGATAAAAGTTCTTGTTCACGCATGTGGATCGATCAGTTGGGTGGAATTTATTTATTTATTTATTTAATGTCAACTATGAGCAGTCGACGAAAAATTTTGGTACAAAATTGAAATAAAATTAAAGTTAAAAATTAAAAATATATAATTATATTTAAATTAAAATTTTAAATTTTTAATTTAAGTTTTAAGTTTTAAGTCTTAAGCTGGGAGTATTAAAATTGAATTAAAAATGATCCAACATTTGTTGCACAGAATTGGAAAACACAGAAAAACCCAATTAGATCATCCATTTGATAAGGCCGCTTGGAATAGAGCGCAGTCTGTTCTTCGACAGTCTTTGGCTATTTTTAGATCTGAGTGGTTCGACCAAAGGCTAGCTAACACTGGCACGGATAGTGAGGCAATTCATTCATTGTGGAAGACCACACGGGCTATTAAGAGAAGATGTCCCAGGAAGGCGCCTCTGATGGATGCAAATGGGTCATGGTGTCGGTCAGATATAGAACAGGGAGAGGCTTTTGCTAAACATCTAGCTGGTAGATTTGTGCCCAATGACCTCACTTGCCAGTAGGATATTGACAATGTAATGGATACGCTTGACTATCCGTTCCAAATAGATCTGCCAATTCTGCCTTTTGAGCCAAGTGACCTAGCTTTGGTCATTGGACGTCAGCATTCCGGCAAAGCACCAGGCCATGATAAGATCTGTAATGCAACTTTAAAGGCTCTTCCTGATTATGCAATAAAATTCCTTACTATTGTCTTCAATGCAATAGTGAGGTTGCAATACTTTCCTGCGCAGTGGAAACTGGGTATCATTTCCATGATAGCAAAGCCTGGAAAGCTAGAAAGTGATCCTGCGTCTTACAGGCCGATTAGTCTTCTACCTTCAATATCCAAGGTGTTTGAAAGACTCATTGGGTTTAATTTATTGATAAAAAGGACACAAAGAGGTCTTAGGACCTCGGCTTCCTTAATAATAATAAAAAAAAAAAAAAAAGTATTAGTAAAGATGTTAATTATTATTAGTTAAAAAGTTAGGAATTACATTTTTGCTAGTTTCTAAGGGTAATTCCGTACTGATAACTCTGCAGAGCTTGTTATAGTCAGAACAGAGTACCCTGAAAGGTTCATGCAATAAGTAATTAGAGGTGCATGTGTTAAGGGAGATTGGGTTAAAGTTTCGCGAAAATCTAGAAGGAACACAAATATTAATATTAAATAAAACACTAGAATCTACTAATCCTAAAAGCAATTTGTGTAGGAACATAACTCCAAGCATAATACGGCGATTAGTAAGGGATGGAAGATTAATTATTAATAGTCTACTTACGTACGAAGGAAGATCCGTAACAGGAGCCCAGTTAAAAGCCCGAAGAGCAAAAAGAAGAAACTTTTTCTGTACAGACTCAATTTTATCTTGATGTACTGAATATTGTGGTGACCAAACACAAGAACCATATTCTAAGATAGGTCGGACAATGGCAGTATAAAGAATTTTAGTTATATAGGGGTCATCAAATTCTTTGGACCATCTTTTCACGAATCCAAGAGTTTGAGTAGCCTTATTTACAGTGAGAGCAACATGGGCATTAAAATTTAACTTATGGTCAAGTAAAATTCCTAAGTCCATGACATTCTCTAATCTGTCAAGTGTATACTGACCGAGAGAGTAATTAGATATAAGAGGTGATAGTCTATAAAATAACATAGATTTACATTTAGAGCAATTAAGATGTAATAAATTACATTTACACCAGACAGTTCCGACTGCAATAAATGAGAAACTATTATGTCATTATAAGTAACGTATAACTTCACATCATCGGCATACATAAGTATGTTACAATTGGAGAAAACTTGAG
>JBAMBS010000904.1:0-15190 GCA_037044455.1 Zygothrica quintamaculata | reverse complement strand
GTTTTTTGTCGAGTGAGCCAAACTACAAAAGCTCTTTGCCTACATACCAAGCCATACACACACATACACACAGTTCTACACGTATTTTAAGCCATTGCGCGCGCATTTTAGCCCCCGCCCTCTACAGCGAGATCCTTAATGTTGAATAACTTACGTGTTTTTTTATCCAATCTTAACAAAATTCACAAAGTAGATCAAAAACGGTCTAATTATTATTTTTTCGAAAAAAAAAATTTCAAAAAATTGTGCTTTATGAAAATGGATAGCAGCCAGCGGCGCGGGATTATCAGATAGCTTAAATGATTCATCTAAAAATATTAATTTCGTACACGAAATTACTATCGAGTTTCACACGGAAATTTATAGCACTTCCGCCAATCGATATGTTTTGATGTTGAATAAGAACCACTACTAGTGCGCCATCTCTGTGTTGATGTTCTACCCGTTGGTGATGCCGAATAGATAGAAGAAGTTATGCGCGACAATATTAACAGTTCTGCTATACGTTGGGATATAACGAATGCCGAAATAACTCGTTTTGAAACGACCATTTGGAGTCATCTAAGGACAGAAGCTTTTATTAACGATTTGCAGCACGAATTCGAGCTTTGAGATTGGTATCCTTATCCTCGTGCTGCTACCTTTACCATAACACAGTCCACTATTCTAGAGAAACCACTGATGAAAAACAACTACTGGTCTCGTATACACGAGTTGCTTTATGTAGAGAAGATTGCCAGGTACGAGCAGATTGCTCGTTACAACGTGCGTACCCGGCTGACAGAAGGTTCTAATTATATATATTAACTCCGACAGGCTTGGCTATAAGTATGGCCAAATACTCATTGGTGGGTGAATTATTTGCATTAATGCGTTTAGGAAAAGACATTCCGGAAGATACATCGCCAGGTCGATTAAATCTTAAAAAAAGACTCTTCGGAGCGCTATAAGAGGCACCTATACAGGACAAGGGAGAGAATGTCATATATCTTAAACTGTCGCCCAAGTGCGTTGAAGCTATGGGCTTGCAAGCAGATACTGAGCTTCACGTTGACGTACAGTTCCAACTGAATCGAACATCTTACTGTGAGTGGCATAATGCTGTTGACAAAATAACTGATTTCGCTTAATATTTTCAGCAACTGAATTTGAACCAGCTATTCCATGGACCCCAAAAAAGCAATGGGCATATGCATTTGAGCCCAAGTTAAATGCAAAGCAGCGCGTAGCAATTAACGCTTTTACAACGGCGCTCAGTATCAAGTTGACTCCTATTTTGCTAATTGGGCCATTTGGCTCTGGTAAAACATATACGCTGGCTCAGGCCGTGAAACAACTTTTAGTGCAGCCAGATGCTAAGATTCTTATCTGCACGCATTTCAACTCAGCGGCAGACCTTTATATTAAAGAGTACCTCCATCCTTGAAAAAGGGCTTGTCGCGTGCATTGTGAAAACCTAAATATTTATATCAAAACCCAAGAAATATAAAGACAATTCTTTTCAAATAACATAAATTTACGAATACAACATAGACAGACTTAAACAAAACAGATGTAGCCTATATTGTTCAGGTTCCACAATTGAATCTACAGACTACGAAAATCTATTAATAAAACCTGAAATAAATAAGTAAGAAATCTATAGTCGAGTGCACCCGACTACGAGAGCCCCTTTGCCTACATATACAGCCATACACACACATACTCATACATACACACAGTTCTGCACGTACTTGGACATTGCGCGCGCCGTTTAGATCCACCTCGCTCTATAGCGCGATACTTAATGTTCTATAACTTCCGTGTTTATTGTTCAATCTTAACGAAATTGACAACGTAAATTAGGAATGGTCTAATTAATATGGGTGCCGAAAAGAATTTGATCGGTTGAAAATTATGTCTTATAATCGATTTTTTCGAGCTGCTGGTGTCAGGGGAGGAAATTGGAAATCTAAAACAAGCTTGTATAGCGAATAAAAATAACAAATCTAGATCTTAAATTTGGTTGCTCTAGCTCTTATAGTCTCTGAGAAACAGGCGTTCATACGGACGGACGGACGGACAGACGGTCAGACAGACGGACAGGGCTAGATCGATTCAGCTAGTCGTCCTGATTCAAGAATATATATACTTTATGTGGTCTCCGATGATTATTTCTATTTGTAACAGTACTTTTGGATTTTGCACATTTCCAATAGCTCCGCTTTGCTTCTTTTTTTTCAAAAAGGCCTACCACCAACGTCGGCGTCACTGCTCCCAAAGCCAGCGTCGCTGCCACCAAACCATAGTTACATTAATAATTAAGAACGAATTGCAAAATTAGTCCTAAGATGATATCTGAATAAAGATCATCTACAATCTTTCAACTTTAAAAAAGTTAATTTGTATGAGTATGTGTGTGTATGGCTGTATATGTAGGCAAAGCGGCTCTCGTAGTCGGGTGCACTCGACTACAGACTTCTTACTTGTAATATTCGTAAATTTATGTTATTTGAAAAGAATTGTCTTTATATTTCTTGGGTTTTGATATAAATATTTAGGTTTTCACAATGCACGCGACAAGCCCTTTTTCAAGGATGGAGGTACTCTTTAATATAAAGGTCTGCCGCTGAGTTGAAATGCGTGCAGATAAGAATCTTAGCATCTGGCTGCACTAAAAGTTGTTTCACGGCCTGAGCCAGCGTATATGTTTTACCAGAGCCAAATGGCCCAATTAGCAAAATACTTGATACTGAGCGCCGTTGTAAAAGCGTTAATTGCTACGCGCTGCTTTGCATTTAACTTGGGCTCAAATGCATATGCCCATTGCTTTTTTGGGGTCCATGGAATAGCTGGTTCAAATTCAGTTGCTGAAAATATTAAGCGAAATCAGTTATTTTGTCAACAGCATTATGCCACTCACAGTAAGATGTTCGATTCAGTTGGAACTGTACGTCAACGTGAAGCTCAGTATCTGCTTGCAAGCCCATAGCTTCAACGCACTTGGGCGACAGTTTAAGATATATGACATTCTCTCCCTTGTCCTCTATAGGTGCCTCTTATAGCGCTCCGAAGAGTCTTTTTTTAAGATTTAATCGACCTGGCGATGTATCTTCCGGAATGTCTTTTCCTAAACGCATTAATGCAAATAATTCACCCACCAATGAGTATTTGGCCATACTTATAGCCAAGCCTGTCGGAGTTAATATATATAATTAGAACCTTCTGTCAGCCGGGTACGCACGTTGTAACGAGCAATCTGCTCGTACCTGGCAATCTTCTCTACATAAAGCAACTCGTGTATACGAGACCAGTAGTTGTTTTTCATCAGTGGTTTCTCTAGAATAGTGGACTGTGTTATGGTAAAGGTAGCAGCACGAGGATAAGGATACCAATCTCAAAGCTCGAATTCGTGCTGCAAATCGTTAATAAAAGCTTCTGTCCTTAGATGACTCCAAATGGTCGTTTCAAAACGAGTTATTTCGGCATTCGTTATATCCCAACGTATAGCAGAACTGTTAATATTGTCGCGCATAACTTCTTCTATCTATTCGGCATCACCAACGGGTAGAACATCAACACAGAGATGGCGCACTAGTAGTGGTTCTTATTCAACATCAAAACATATCGATTGGCGGAAGTGCTATAAATTTCCGTGTGAAACTCGATAGTAATTTCGTGTACGAAATTAATATTTTTAGATGAATCATTTAAGCTATCTGATAATCCCGCGCCGCTGGCTGCTATCCATTTTCATAAAGCACAATTTTTTGAAATTTTTTTTTTCGAAAAAATAATAATTAGACCGTTTTTGATCTACTTTGTGAATTTTGTTAAGATTGGATAAAAAAACACGTAAGTTATTCAACATTAAGGATCTCGCTGTAGAGGGCGGGGGCTAAAATGCGCGCGCAATGGCTTAAAATACGTGTAGAACTGTGTGTATGTGTGTGTATGGCTTGGTATGTAGGCAAAGAGCTTTTGTAGTTTGGCTCACTCGACAAAAAACTTTTTACTTTATTTTTAATGTGTTCTGTTTCTATTATTTTTAGTAAGTTTTCTTTGTCGTTCACATCTTCCTAAATTATATTCGTTTTTAATATTGTTAAATTTATGTTATTTGAAAAGAATTGTCTTTATATTTCTTGGGATTTGATGTAAAAATTTATGTTTTCACAATGCACGCGACAAGCCCTTTTTCAAGGATAGTGGTACTCATTGCGACGGCGTCGCTAGTGTCACCACGCACATGCGCGACAAAGATGCACGAGAGAGCATCTATTCAAAGCTCTCAAGCCAATACCAGCATGCGCGATACCGGGAGAGCGCGAGAGTAGAAGTACGCAAGAGCGCGTAACCTATGTCAGATAAATGAGTGCGCAACGCACTCATTAAACAAACACACGGACAAACGTGTGTAAAGGGCGTGCATGGGCAGTTATGCAAACGGATAAATGAGTGCGCAATACACTCATTAAAGAAACACACGGACAAACATGTGTAAAGGCCGCTATGAAAAATGGATAAGTGAGTACGCAATGCACTCATTTAAAACGCAATGCACTCAAACGGATTAGGCAGCATAGAAATTTCTAGGTCAAAAGGGAGTCTAAGTGTAACCGTGAAGGAAGAACGGTTGAGTGAAAAAAGCTAGTGAAAAGTAAATATAAAATAGAACATGGAACACCAACCACCGCAAGGACAGCAACAACAACAACAACGAGGAAGCTTTATGTCCCCACGGGAGGTTTATGCGTGGCTGGAAGCGGAACAGCAGAGACGGCAGCAGCAAGCCGAACAACAACAACGCCCATGCCAGAGGCTGTCGCCGCACGAAATGTGGGAAGTGCTGATGAAAGAGCAACGACAGCAGCAAAGGGAGGAGCAGCATCAACAGCCGCGGCGAGAAGTGGAAGACGGGTGAGTGCAAAGAAAGCACGTGCGTTATTAGTAGAACAAAAGAATGTTAGTTTATAAGAATAAAGAAAAGAATGTTAGTTTATAAGAATAAAGAAAAGAATGTTAGTTTATAAGAATAGCAACAGATGTCAGGAATCCAAAATAAAAATGAAACAAACCCAAAGCCATGAAATAGGATACAAATAGTGCTAGTGAAGCCTAACCCTAATCCTAACCCTTACCCACGCTCATCCTGCTCAGCTGGCTATGAGGATGCAAACAGCTGAGTGACCAGTTAGCGCCGTCATTCGCAACTTGCCACCCCGTTGTTCAGTAGCTCTGGCCAGAGGGGTATGATGACCGCCGGTGGCATAATCCATCCCCAGGATGAGGTTATGCCACAGGACCCTAACTGCCACATCCCATCCATAGCCCTGGATCTTCCCTAGCCTCGTCTGTTGTGGTCCATCGGTGAGTCATTCCCGTGGCCCACACAGATCCCGCCCCCCTCCATTGACACGTCTGTTGTGGTCCATCGGCGAGTTATTCCCATGACCCACACAGATCCCCTCCTCCATAACCACGCCTGTCGTGGCCCATCGTCGAGTTGTTCCCATGGTCCACCCAGGTCTCCTCCTTCATAACCCCGTCTGCTGTGGTCCAGAGGTGAGCTATTCCCATGGCCCACACAGATCTCCACCCCCTAACCCCATCCGCGTTCGCCAGGACACGATCACTGATTTCTCAGTGGGCGGGTCCGGTGGGAGCGATATAGCGTTTCTGACCGGCCGGTCTTACTGATATAAATACTCGGTAAGAGACTCTGGGCACGACTGAGGCATATCGGCCACCCAGAACTACCTTACAGATTCCGCCCAGAGGGACCCGGTCTGGTAAAGAACTCTAGGTCAGGGTCACTAGTAACCGATTTGCGTATCCGCAATAGGTGCCTTCTATTTCATTTTTGTTGTTTTGGTTTAATTTTTAAAAAAAAACATATATACATTTACATATACATATACATATACATATACATATACATATACATATACATATACAAATACATATACATTTACATATACATATACACAAACATATACGTATACATATACATATACACATACATATACATATACATGTACATATACATATACAAAAACATATACATGTACATATACATATACATTTTCATATACATATACATATACATATACATATTCATATACATATACATATTCATATACATATACATATACATATACATATACATATACATATACATATACATATACATATACATATAAGAAAACAATTTCCATCAGCGAGAATCGAACTCGCAAACTTATCCACTTAGTTTGAAAAAAAAAAAAAAAAAAAAAGTACACCTTCCGTCAGCGCGGTTCAAACCTTGTGACATGTACCCACGTAGTTTCGAAAGAAAAAAAAACACCTTCGTCAGCGCGATTTAAACCTTGTAACATGGTACACGTATTCTCAAAAAAAAAAAAAAAATCCACAGTTTCCGTCAATACGAATCGATATCAAGATTTAACACATAAGTACAAATAACGATAAGACGCGCTGGCACATATACATATATCGACCTATATAAACTAAAAGAAAATAAATTTAAGACATAAATATAATTGATTCTAAGACACCTTTGTACATAAAACATGGAAAAAAAAACTTATATATATATATATATATCATTAAATATAAGACACAGTTGTACAAAAGAAAAAAAAAAAGGAGAGAAAATAACTTTAGGTTCCAAATATAAATTATGATATAATTTAACCTAAGTCACATTAAAATCTAAGTCTAAAAAAAAAAAAAAGAGAAACAAAAAAAAAGAGGAAAAGGATTAGAATAAGACCCATTATTGTAGGAAAGGCTCCATGGAGGGGAGCGGGAAGCATAAGCCACGGACCCGTTACTTGCCCTTACCGCTACAACGGAACACCGCCACTTCAGGAATGTGCTGCCCGCAGCGGCAGCGCAGCGACAGATCGACGCCAACACCCTATATAAGACGGGGCCTAGCCAGTAGGAAGGCAGTCAAGCACGGTCCTCCAACCGCGACACAGTTCCAGTGGAAACAAGTAAGAAGTCTGTAATCGAGTGTACCCGACTACGAGAGCCCCTTTGCCTACATATACAGCCATACACACACATACTCAAACATACACACAGTTCTGCACGTACTTAGCCATTGCGCGCACCTTTTAACCCCCCACGCTCTATATCGCGGTACTTAATGTTGTATAACTTCCGTGTTTATTGTTCAATTTTAACGAAATTCACAATTTAGATGAAGAATGGTCTACTTAATATGTGTGCGTAAAAAAAATTTGATCGGTTAAAATTGTATCTGAAAATCGATTTTTTCAAATTGCGGGGCTCAGGGAAGGAAATTTAAAAATCTAAAACAAACTCGTATAGCGTACGAGCATAACAAATCTACGTATCAAATTTCGTTGCTCTAGCTCTTATTTTGCGCGTACTACTATACCCCCCCCGGGGCCCATAACATCACTTTAGCTGATCTATAACTTCCGAGATTTTTGATCAATCTTACCCAGATTCACAACATGGATCAAGAGCGGTCTAATTATGGTGTGCCAAAAATAAATTTGATCGGTTGAAAATTGTGTTTAATAGTCGATTTTTTCGAATTGCGGGGGTCAGGGAAGGAAATTGAAAAATCAAAAACAAACTTGTACAGCGTACGAATATAACAAATCTAGATTTCAAGTTTGGTTGCTCTAGCTCTTATAGTCTCTGAGAAACAGGCGTTCATACGGACGGACGGACGGACGGACAGACAGACGGACAGGGCTAGATCAACTCGTCTTGTCGTCCTGATTCAGAATATATATTTATGGGGTCTCCGATGATTATTTCTATGTGTTACATACTTTTGGATTTTGCATATTTCCAATAGCTCCGCTTTGCTCTTTTTTTACAAAAAGGCAAAGGGGCTAAAAAAAAAAAAATAAGTCGAGCACTTGCCTCCAACCGTGACACAGCTCCAGTGAAAAAAAAAGAAAAAAAAAAAATATAGTACAGTCTAGCACGGTCCACCAACCGCGACACATCTCAAATAGTAAAGTCAAGCTCGGTCCTTTAAAAAGGACATATCTACGGTATAAAATAAATCAACAGTCAAGCACAAGCCTTCAAAAGGAACACATTTCCAGAGGTTCAAGTGAAAATAACTCAACAGGCAAGCACAAGCATTCAAAAAGAGCACATCTCCAGAGGTACAAGTGAGAATAAATCAAGAGTCAAGCACAGGCCTTCAAAAGGATACCATCGACAAGGATCAAGGACGATCCTTCAGCAAGCAACCACAGAAGCTCACGCCCTAGATCAAGGAGCCCCCGGGAAGCAAGCACAAGCCCAAGCCGACAGGAGGACATAATCTGTGCGACCTTGGCTAATAAACTGCGATAAGCTGGCATGACGTTCAACGGGAACAGCGACCCATTACGCTTCATCGAGGCAGTGGAGGAGCAATTAACCATGTATTACATACGGCCAAACCGGCTACTAACAATGATGGTTGGCCTATTCACCAGCGGATTTATGACAACATGCTCCCAGACTACCAGATGTACGTGCGTCGAAGAGAATGCGTCAACCTAGCAACTCTTTCCCAGAGCGTAGAGGAGGACGAGACAGCGCAGAGACTATACGATGTCAGACGGGAGTTCGGAGCACGGGGACTAATAACAACGCGAGCGAAACCACCACTCCCGTTCAGGGAACCAATTCGGCCCATAGCTACTACGTATCAACAAGAAGGATATCTACCCGAGAGGAACAGGGATAGGTACCCACCTACAACACGACCAATAGTCAACAGGACAACAGTCACACGGAACAACGACCCGATTGATTTACAGTGCGCCTGTGGGAACTGCGGGGAAGTCGGACATTTCGCACGCGAATGTCGGAATGCGAGGACCCTCTACTGCTGGGACTGCGGACGCCGAGGGGTACGCACGCTGGATTACAGCAGGTCCAATTCGGCGGGAAACGGGCAGCGACTCTCACCACGGAACTAAATGGGAGTTTCCAACCTGCACAGTTCCCAACCACGAGAAGACCTCTACGGGTGATAGGACATAGGATCGCGGCCCTAGTCACCCTGGAAAATACTCCGGTCATCGCCACCCTGGACACCGGAGCTACGTGATCATTCATCAGCAAGAAGATGGCTGCCAGGATACATTCCCTAGGCCTCGTACAAACGGTCCAAACCCGAATCCGGCTTGCGGACGGATCCATCAAGGAAGTAAGGGAAGCGCTCCAGGTACGGGTACGACTGGACAGTCAGGAAGCGACAGTGGCATTACTGATCCTTCCAACTGTCCTGGACGAACTCATATTGGAACTGGACTTCCTGAGCACCATTCAGGCGGAGATACGCTGTGGGCGCACGAACCTACGGCTGGGACGGGACGATACAAAAGCAGAGGAAACATACGAGACAGTGGAAGCAGTAGCGGAGAAGAGGGACGATACAACAGCAGAGGAAACATACGAGACAGTGGAAGCAGTAGCGGAGAAGGCAGACGATACAACAGCAGAGGAAATATACAAGACAATGGAAGCAGTAGCAGAGAAGATAGACGAGGCAACAGAAGAAACAGGCGTGGTACCAGAAGCAGTCACAGGAGCAACACAGGAAACGGTAATAGACGCAGCAACAGAGGAAACATACGGAGCAACGAACGCGGTAGGAGAGAATACAATCGAGGCAGTACCAGAGAGAGCAGACGGGATAGCAGAGGCAGTACCAGAGGGAGCAGACGGGATAGCAGAGGCAGTAGCAGGGGCAGCGCAGGAGACGGAGGATTCAGAGGGGATCGACGTAGAAGCAAAGGCAGCAGCAGAGGAAGAATACTTGGGAATGGATGCAGAGGAAACAGATGGAACGGCAGAGGAATTAGACGAAACAAGAGAAGAAACAGAGGAGTCACAGTCGGCACACACAGTGATCGATCCACAGATCATAGACGCGGATCGGGAAAGAATACAGGAGTTCTTGGACCGAGAACTTAAACCTATCGAAACCCTAACCCGTCAAGCAAAGGTACTACCCGAAGAATCCGGCCGCTGGGGCAGTGGTCGTCGTCTCCGATTCCGAGTCAGAGCCGGATCCGGATGACCAGGACGAGGTCATATCGATTGATTCGTCTGTCGACTCGGCATATGGCTCGGACAACGATGGCCCAAACAACGAGGAAGACGACGTAATACCAGCACCGCCAGAAGAAATGCCAGCACCGCCAGAAGAAATGCCAGCACCGCCAGAAAAAAGGCCAGCACCGCCAGAAAAAATGCCAGCACCGCCAGAAGAAATGCCAGCACCGCCAGGAGAAATACCAGCACCGCCCGGAGAAAAACCAGCATCGTCCGAAGAAATGCCAGCACCACCCAAAGAGAAGCCAGCATCGCCCGGATAAAATACCAGCATCGCCAAAAGAAGTGCCGCTACCGCCAGGACACATCCCAGCACAACAGATCCCAGCGGAAGTCGTCCCAGCGCAACTCGACCCAGTGCAGCCCAACCAAACACAACACCACAGCTCTTGGACCCAAGGAGAAGCCACTGGACGACCTGTTCGGCGATGCGGGAACAGCCCAACTCAAGGAGTTCGAAAACCTAAATGGGATGGAAGGGCTGCTGGATGAAGTCAACTGGGTAGACGCACCACCAGAATGGGAAGTCGACACGGCGAAACATCGACTCCCGGGAAGCATCGTCGAGCACGTCCAGGGGATAATGCAAGGAGGAGTCCGATCATGACGTTGGGTACACCAGAGGAATGAAGAGCTCTTTCGGATCACCATTCGCCCGAATGGCAGGGTGGTGGTATCACACCACCTCGCCAAGTAGGGGAGGGGTGCGTCGGTGACGCCAGCGTCACCACGCACATGCGCGACAAAGATGCACGAGAGAGCATCTACTCAAAGCTCTCAAGCCAATACCAACATGCGCGATACCGGGACAGCGCGAGAGTAGAAGTGCGCAAGAGCGCGTAACCTATGTCGGATAAATGAATGCGCAACGCACTCATTAAACAAACACACGGACAAACGTGTGTAAAGGGCGTGCATGGGCAGTTATGCAAACGGATAAATGAGTGCGCAATGCACTCATTAAACAAACACACGGACAAACATGTGTAAAGGCCGCTATGAAAAATGGATAAGTGAGTACGCAATGCACTCATTTAAAACGCAATGCACTCAAACGGATTAGGGAGCATAGAAATTTCTAGGTCAAAAGGGAGTCTAAGTGTAACCGTGAAGGAAGAACGGTCGAGTGAAAAAAGCTAGTGAAAAGTAAATATAAAATAGAACATGGAACACCAACCACCGCAAGGACAGCAACAACAACAACAACGAGGAAGATTTATGTCCCCACGGGAGGTTTATGCGTGGCTGGAAGCGGAACAGCAGAGACGGCAGCAGCAAGCCGAACAACAACAACGCCCATGCCAGAGGCTGTCGCCGCACGAAATGTGGGAAGTGCTGATGAAAGAGCAACGACAGCAGCAAAGGGAGGAGCAGCATCAACAGCCGCGGCGAGAAGTGGAAGACGGGTGAGTGCAAAGAAAGCACGTGCGTTATTAGTAGAACAAAAGAATGTTAGTTTATAAGAATAAAGAAAAGAATGTTAGTTTATAAGAATAAAGAAAAGAATGTTAGTTTATAAGAATAGCAACAGATGTCAGGAATCCAAAATAAAAATGAAACAAACCCAAAGCCATGAAATAGGATACAAATAGTGCTAGTGAAGCCTAACCCTAATCCTAACCCTTATCCACGCTCATCCTGCCCAGCTGGCTATGAGGATGCAAACAGCTGAGTGACCAGTTAGCGCCGTCATTCGCAACTTGCCACCCCATTGTTCAGTAGCTCTGGCCAGAGGGGTATGATGACCGCCGGTGGCATAATCCATCCCCAGGATGAGGTTATGCCACAGGACCCTAACTGCCACATCCCATCCATAGCCCTAGATCTTCCCCTCCATAGCCTCGTCTGTTGTGGTCCATCGGTGAGTCATTCCCGTGGCCCACACAGATACCGCCCCCCTCCATTGTCACGTCTGTTGTGGTCCATCGGCGAGTTATTCCCATGACCCACACAGATCCCCTCCTCCATAACCACGCCTGTCGTGGCCCATCGTCGAGTTGTTCCCATGGTCCACCCAGGTCTCCTCCTTCATAACCCCGTCTGTTGTGGTCCAGAGGTGAGCTATTCCCATGGCCCACAGATCTCCACCCCCTAACCCCATCCGCGTTCGCCAGGACACGATCACTGATTTCTCAGTGGGCGGGTCCGGTGGGAGCGATGTAGAGTTTCTGACCGGCCGGTCTTAGTGATATAAATACTCGGTAAGAGACTCTGGCTGCACTAAAAGTTGTTTCACGGCCTGAGCCAACGTATATGTTTTACTAGTGCCAAATGGCCCAATTAGCAAAATAGATGTCAACTTGATACTGAGCGCCGTTGTAATAGCGTTAATTGTTTCGCGCTGCTTTGCTTTTTAGGGGTCCATGGAATAGCTGGTTCAAATTCAGTTGTTGAAAATATTAAACGAAAATCAGTTATTTTGTCAACATCATTATGCCACTCACAGTAAGATGTTCGATTCAGTTGAAACTGTACGTCAACGTCAAGCTCAGTATCTGCTTGCAAGTCCATAGCTTCAACGCTCTTGCGCGACAGTTTAAGATATATGACATTCTTTCCCTTGGGCTCTTATAGCGCTCGGTACTCCGAAGAGTCTTTCTTTAAGATTTATCTGATTTATTTACTAGTTCTGCTGGCGCTGATGCACGCTGATGTAGTTTGACAGAATTAGTCGGCCTGGCGATGTATCTTCCGAAATATCTTTTCCTAAACGCATTAATGCAAATAATTTACCCACCAATGAGTATTTGGCCATACTTAAAGCCAAGCCATTGCGCATTTTAGCCGCCCGCGCTCTATAGCGCGGTGCTTAATGTTGTATAACTTTAGTGTTTATTGTTCAATCTTAACGAAATTTACAATGTAGGTCAGAAACAGTTTTAATAACACGTGTGCACAAAAGAATTTTGATCGGTTTAAAATTTGAAAACTGTTTATTTATTTTTAAAGTTTAACTTTAAACAAGTAACAAATCAAGAATAATGTATTTTACGTTTTGATATATCCAACACAAAGTTCAATTGTGTCTTTTAATCGATTTTTTCGAATTGCGGTGGTCAGGGGGGCAAATTCTAAAATCTAAAACAAACTTGTATAGTGTACTAACATAGCAAATTTATATTCAATATTTCGTTGCTCAGCTTTTATTTTGGGCTCACTACTATACCCTCCCCAGGCCCAATAACGCCACTTTTAATGATGTATAACTTCCGAGTTTTTAGATCAATCTTACCCAGATTTACAACATCAATCAAGAATGCTCTAATTATGATGTGTGAAATTGTGCTTAATAATCGTTTTTTTTTTCGAATTGCGGTGGTCAAGGGAGAAAATTCAAAAATCAAAAACAATCTCGTATAACCTACGAACATAACGAATCTAGATTTCAAGTTTGGTTGCTCTTATTGTCTCTGAGAAACAGGCGTTCATACAGACGGACAGACGGATAGACAGACAGAGGGACAGGGCTAGATCAACTCGTCTTGTCGTCTTGATTCAGAATATATAAACTTTATGGGGTCTCCGATGATTATTTCTATGTGTTACATACTTTTGGATTTTGCACATTTCCAATAGCTCCGCTTTACTTCTTTTTAACAAAAAGGCAAAGGGGCTAAAAACGTGCTCAGTGCCTTTGCCTTTGCCTTGCAAAATCGAAAGTATGTAACATGTAAAAATAATCAAGTGCGCGTAATGCCTTAAAATGTGTGTAAAACTATGTGGATTTGTGCGGGTGTGTGTGTTTGTCTGTTTTCTCGCGGTCGTTTTCTGATGTTAATCGGGTCTGAGATCTAATGTGGCAAAATACCTTAAATACCTTACATAGGTTAGCAAGAATCATTAAATATTGGGCATTGGATACTTGTGCGCATTAGTCTGATCGTTGTGCTAAAGTTGGCGACAAGTCTTTTATTATAGCGTTTCGAATAACTCCGTTCTTAAACATGTCCAAATTTCTTTATTAGCTGCTTCTGTCGGATGTGGGTATAGCCGAGAAAAAGCAGGTTAATCAATATTGTCGCTACAACTACAGTATTAAAAGGTAGCATCTCGCTAGAAGTTGAAAATGCATTAACCCTATTTGCAATCATTTACTTAAATTAGGTCTTAACAGAAAAAGGAAACACATTGACATCGACATGGGTAAAATTGACATCGTCATAGTCCTGAAACTGTATCCTTTCATACACGTTCCCCTAACTAATCACGCCGGACTCAAAGTCTAACGTAGCTTTCATTTGTGTCAAGGTCTAAGATGGCATCAAATTCTGACAAGGACTCTAAAATGAAGAACGAGGCTTTGTGACCAAATATGTGCACCATGTTTGGAACTAACAGTATATGGGGAGTCAACCTGAACCAGTCCTTTAAGCTCATTTACAAGCTTTATGTAGCTTTTGGCTGCTCCTGTGTCAGTAAGGATTTTTAGTTACCTCCCATGTAAATGCCTTTTGACAAATGGCAACCGGGATCGACGCTTAAATAATTAAGTGAATCATATTCAACACTGCAATTAATATAACTTATTATGGCGGCCATAGCTGACGAAGCCAGTTCCTGATAAGTTTGAGAGTCTGAATTTCGTTTACTTATCCTTTAACGCCCCTGCTCGGATGCCAATTAATATGTTTTATATGTTTTTTAAGTTAAAGGTAAGACTATGGCTCCTTATTGCGCCTGAACCATACTATCCAACGGGATAGTTGGGCAACGCTGACCCCAAAGGCAGCAAAATCTACTTCAAACCGGTGTAATCCAGCACTCGCTGGGCTAATCAGCGTTGGATGTTCCTTTGACCGCGACCGTTGCTTTTCTACACAGCTACTTATTTAGAGCATATATATATATATATATATATAGTAAAATAGTTAGATTCGGTCTTATAAATGTACCGTCCTCGAAACTAAGGACAACACACAACACACAACACTTTAGAATAAAACACAAGTTCAACACTTTAAATAAAAAACTATTTTATTGTAGAGGTTTAAGTTGCGTTTCTCTCGGTGATGGGGTTAAGACTAATCTTGTGGATGCTGATCTGAAGTGCACCCACTGAGATTATTGTGTACATTCCAGTATGAGGTCCTGCTTCTTG
>JBAMBS010000901.1:0-89496 GCA_037044455.1 Zygothrica quintamaculata | reverse complement strand
GCCTTTTTGTAAAAAAAGAGCAAAGCGGAGCTATTGGAAATGTGCAAAATCCAAAAGTATGTAACACATAGAAATAATCATCGGAGACCCCATAAAGTATATATATTCTGAATCAGGACGACAAGACGAGTTCATCTAGCCCTGTCCGTCTGTCCGTCTGTATGAACGCCTTTTTCTCAGAGACTATAAGAGCTGGAGCAACCAAACTTGAAATCTAGATTCGTTATGTTCGTAGGTTATACGAGTTTGTTTTTGATTTTTGAATTTCCTCCCCTGACCCCCGCAATTTGAAAAAATCGATTTTCAGATACAATTTTTAACCGATCAAATTTACTTTTACGCACACATATTAAGTAGACCATTCTCCATCTACGTTGTGAATTTCGTTAGATTTGAACAATAAACACGGAAGTTATACAACATTAGGTACCGCGCTATGGAGCGTGGGGGCATAAAAGGTGCGCGCAATGGCTAAAGTACAGTGCAGAACTGTGTGTATGTGACTGAGTATGTGTGTGGTATGGCTGTATATGTAGGCAAAGGGGCTCTCGTAGTCGGGTACACTCGACTACAGACTTCTTACTTGTTTATTTTTAAAAAAGTGGCTGAAATGATATTTTTAGTGGCTGTGGGCCTCCAAAAGTGGCTGAAACAGCCACTAAATGGCTGATCTGGCAGCCTTGCCACCCAATTGTTTACAGCCAGCCAACTCACCACACACAGCGCTATGTGTTGTATTCTGCCTGTGTTGAATTCTGTCGGCTACTGCACATTGCTTTGCCTTCGTTTTACCTTTCAGTTGGCAGTCAGCGTTGCTGCCAAGCTTAACACATGCTTTCAACCTTATGAACATTTTATAAGTATCTACTATAAAGAATTTTTTTTAAGAATTAACTGAATATATATTATATATATATAGACTAACTGATTATATACAGTTTATATTATTCAGGTGTCAATAACCAGTAGAATCTGTACTAGAACAAGATTTACCCCACCGATCTCTCTAGGAGAACCAACTAGACTTAGTATGCTTTTTATTACACTTAACTTATATTCAACATATAATCATATATTTTATAGTCTAGAAAATATAGAAAGAAGGCGTGTTACCAACCAAAAGATTGTATAAAATATGTTAAAGCTTTCACATAATTTTTTCTTATAAATAGAAACAAATTTAATCAAAATTAAGTGCTGTGAAATAAATACAAAAACATATAACTAAATTGTTTGTTAAATATTAAAGCTTTGTTAGTTAAAGACTTAAAATTAGGCATAGTACTGTTATATATATACAGCGTATTAGTATTAAACTCAAAGTCCAATCAAATATTTCCCTTTTATTTATGAAAAAATGCAATATACTAGAAAAATGTATCTACAAAAAATAATTTAAAAAAAAAGGGTAAAACAATTTTATAATTTCAACTAAAAGAATGTTTAAAGTCAACTACAAACAATAGGAAAATAAATAAATACAATAGTTTAACTCGTAAATCCCAATAACTAAAATTGAAATCGAAAATTCCTAACGATTACAACAAATTCATTTTAATATAATTCCATAGCTAAAACAAAAAACCAAAATAAAAATGGAATTCAGAAAAAATAATAATACTGAGAAGAAGATATCTAAAATTGAATGATTTACTTTTCAATATAAATACATTCAATAATTTATCATATACAAATACATTTATATATATGTATATATATATATATCTATAGAAAGAGAGAGAGAAATTTATATCCTGTAATTCCTATTGCAAGTGTTGCACATATCAATTTTCAATGTCCGACAGGAACAATGCGAATATTTGCTATATGCGAGCAGATTGCTTTAATATTTCATAAAAAAAATAAACAAAAAAAAAATCAACAAATAAATCTTTTCGATGTTTGAGAAAGAATGAAATGGGTATGAGAAAAAGAGAAGGACAAAAATAAAAAATGTAAAATGAAAATAAAACTACCAAACAGCAGACAAAAGCAATTAAAATATATGTAAAGCCTCAGATAGACGAGCTTTCTGCATTCATATATATATATATATATACATATATATGTATATATATAGGGTATAATAGATTAGTCGGAGTCCATGCAGCACATTGAAGTAGTTATTACTTCAGGCAATTACAATAATATAATATAAATATAATAGCTATAGAATAAAACTATATAATAATATATAATAATATGTATATATATATATATATATATATATATATATATTTCTTAAAGCTCTGATTATATATACTACTTCCATTTTAGTTGATCTAGAATGTAGAGATATAGATACAAATATTTTCATAAGTCTTTAATATTTTTAAACAAGATAACCTCAACATAAGCTCAATACAATTTCTACATAACCTCACCATAACCTTAACTATAAACTGTTCCCAAATTCACTTTATCTGTGAGAACAATATCTAAGGTAATTGTCACTTGGGGTACGTGGTTAGAATACCAGATTAATGCAAAATTCTTGTGACTTAGTCTAAATTTACAAATTTTTTTCTCTATATATATTTATTAATTTATATATATATATTTATTAATCTAAGCAATTAACTTGCTTTTATCGATTACTATAATTACCTTAGCATAACTATCGATAGCTTATTTATATTACAGAGTATTTCACATTTGTTCATATTTTTATAAAATTTTTTTTCTGTGTTTTTCAGCCTGCTTTAGTCAAGTTGCATTTGTTTCAACCATTGCGCACAGTTTATCGATTTGTTTATACATATATATATATGTATATATATTTTTTTTTATATTTTATTTATTTATTTATTTTTTTTGTTTTATTTATTTTTATTTTTATTCCGAACAACGACGGCTGTAAATCGAATTTCGACACGCTTAGATAACTTTTAGATTTATTTATTTAACAATTTATACGGCAAGTCGTGCAATTTATTAGATTTGTGTATACATACATATATATATATATTCAAATGATACATATATACATCAATATAAACATATATAAATATATATATAAATATTAGTCTCAAAGCAACCGATTAACATTTGATTCTTGCTCATTTTCTGTGGCAATTTAACGTTTTAAATGTTTTGCAAATTTTTGCGGAATTAGCTGAAAATATTTAATTAAATTTGCTTAATTTAATTATATATATTTAGATTCGTTTTTAATTCAAATTAAAAACTGCGTGGAGTCCTTTAAGCTGTGCTCTGCTATCAGGATTTACGCTGCGAATGCTTTGATCCATATTTAAGGACTAAACAACAGATTAAATTTCATTAAAAACGGCATTAAATTACGATTTACCCAATATTTTACCTGCCTTTCTTTATTTCTTGATATTTTAATTGAAATTTTTAATGAACATTTTAAATTGGAATTCATTCCTTTTTGCTGCATGTGCATTAACCGTTTTATATTTGGTAGCTGTTTCCATTAGCTACCTGGCAAACTGCATTACTTTGTACATAATACTGGGAACAGTCGATATTTTTAGCTTCGCTTGAGTTCATCTTATAAACCAGTTAAATCTTTTACCTGTGTCTACAATAGTTGGATCATTTGGTGTAAAGTTGAGACCTTAAAATGGTTAAGAGAAGTTTCCAATATAACTTAAAGATCTATCGATACATTATGTGTGATCTGTTATTATTGTGAATGAATTGATCAGCTGTGGCTAATTACCTACTTATTTGGAACAAGTATAGTATTGAATTAGAGATCCATCCACTGGAAACAGCTCATAAAATTTGAGTCCGGCTCAATGTAATGTAGGCACAACGTTTCGTTATTATATGAACCATATCAGATCAGTTCTATATTTTATTCTAATTTTCTCAATAATGTATTGAAATTATATAAATATTTTTATATATTTATATAAAATTTCTATAAAGATTGAATAATCACCAATTGAATGCAATGAATTTGGCACATGAAAAAAAATAATACAAAAATGAAACAAAACATAAAACTAAAGCAAAATTTCTTGCTTTCCCTTTCCTCTCTTCTGGCCGACAACCTTTCAAGCTGCAAACAGAATATAATTTTTTTTTTATATTTTATAAGTTTATCTTATAGTTTTTCATTTTCCCGAAAAATTTCATTAAAAGTTTATTTTTTTTTGAATTTTTGTTAAAAAATCTGCTTGACCGCATTATATCCTTACAGTTTTTATTCACAATTTATATATATATATATATATATATATGTCTATATGGATATATAGCCTTTGGCTATATCTCACATTTTCATTAACTTGAAATAACAACGAAAAGTTTCGACATCCGCTGCTGCTCCTGCTGCTGCTCTATACATAAACATTAGCCTGGTGCCTTTGCCAGGATACATATTTTTTGATATGCCATGTCCAGCTGTGTAGCTCCTTGCTGCTTTACCTGTCCACTGCCTGCTGCCTTGTTGTTGGTGTAATGCTCCACATCCTGATTCTAGCTTCTGCTACTGCTATATGCTACTGCTACCTGCCACATGCCGTTTTGCTGCCTGCTACGAAGCGTAACGTGCAATTTTTATTGTTATAGCAGAACTTGGTACATGTCATGCTGCCTAGACACTGTTGTTAACTTTTGGTTGCTTTGTGGCCAACACAAGCTTGTTCCCCACCATTCCAACCCCTTAACGCTCTTCCTTTCCCTTTCTATCATCAACTTAGTCCCTGTTCATGTTTTGGGTTAGCTCTTAACGCTTTTCGTTTCAGCGATTTGCAGTTTTTCGCATTGAAGTTTTTTTTTTTTGCTCCTGTTTTTTGTGTTTTGTTTTGACCGAATCGCCTGGACATTGTCACACCCACTGTAGCAGAACTATAACGCCCACTGTTCACCACTTTTTCTTGCCACTGCCACTTTACTCCCTATCAACCTTTGGTTTTTGGCTGCTGCTCGAGTGCGATATGAGCGTCAAAATGTTTTTGGCTTTGCCAACTTTTTGTTTTTGCTTAGCCCGTGACTATTGCAAAAGTATTTTGGTGAAATTAAAAAACATTTTACAATTGCATGTGTATATATGTGTGTGTGTACTGTCTACATGTATTGGTGTACATTTGTTGTGGCAACTTTCGCTTGGTGACTTGGCAAAAACTTTTCATGTCTTGGGTGTACCCAAAATGGCCAAAACGTTTGCACTTTGCGTTTGCCTTCGCTTGGTGACTTGGCAAAAACTTTTCATGTCTTGGGTGTACCCAAAATGGCCAAAACGTTTGCACTTTGCGTTTGCCAAGTCTCTCTTCAAGTTGTAGCCAAAGCTCTCAGTTCATTGCCAGTTATTGTTGTCGCCGTTGTCTTAATACCCTATACACTATTCAAAATATATATCATTTTTGGGGAATATACGGATTGTATTGAACTATGTAACATGCCGACTTTTCTTCAGTTTTATCTTTAAGTTGGAGAAAAGAAAGGTTCATTCTAGTTCCCATTTACATAAACTGATTCTTTTGTTCCCTTAGAGTCAAGTGTACTGGTTCATTTGACACCAAGTGAATTTGTTTGGGGGATACCAAGTGAATAATATTATTTAAAACTAAGGGAACTCGGTAATAATAGTATACTATTATATATATATTATATATATATTATATAAGTGGGATGGTTTTTATCATACAAAGTGAACTAGTTAATAGTATACACTCCATATAAACTGAACTAGTTAATTTCATACATTTCAAACAACGTGACATAGTTCATTTTATACAAAGTGAACTAGTTGAATATATACAAAGTGAGCTAGTTCATTTTATACAAAGTGAACTAGTTCATTTCATACAAAGTGAACTAGCTAATTTCATGCAAAGTGAACTAGTTAATTTTTTCATTGAGGTTAATTGAAAAGCAATATATGTATATTTAACTAGGCAATTTATTTCATTTATTTAAATTTGTGTTTTAAACGATATTTCATGTTTTCTCCAGTGAACCAGTTCATTTATGTTATTTTTTATTTATTTATTTTTTTTTTATTATTTTTATTGCATTATGCCCAATTTTACATCAGGTAATTTTAAGTTAAATTAACCAGTTCATTTTCAAATATGAGCTAAATCATTTAGTTCATTTTTGTTTGTTGTTTTTATTTTTGCTTTTACTTAAATAAATGATGTTTATAGGGTATTCACAAGTCGTTCAAGTTTTGTTTTGTAGTTGTCTTAGATGATGCTGTTGTCGTTCGTTTTGTTTGGTTTCCAAGTTTCTTATATTTATTTTTCTTACTATTTTCTTTTGCTTCCATTTTACTTTGGCTGTTTTTTGATAGTCTAAACTTGTTGGAGAGTAAATTGTGTTGCCGCCTTGGCGCTTTTCCTTTCTTTGGCAATGGGTTTTTTGGTTATGGTTTTGGCTTTGGTAATTAGTTAGCCACTAACTGTTGTACTTTCAGTTATATAGTTTGCCTAACGGCCAAGTTAATATGCAGCTCTTCTCTACTCAGATTATCACTAGAAGAATATCACAAGAAAACTAAAGCCAAAGCAACTTGAACAAAAAGAGTAATAACAAATTATTGTAAATAAAACTAAGAGAGAAACTTTTTGTTAAAATTTTCAAAATTTCTTCAGACAGAAATAACTTTTAGTTAGTTTATCATTTCATTTATTTATTTATATTTAATGCGTGGTATCTTGTAGTCAGTCAAGTGAGCTTTAACTAAAGTTTTCATTATGTTATGACACCAAGTATTTTATGTCAATTAATAAAGAAGTTTAATAGCCCCTTACAAAATGTCTCGTAATACTCCATTAAGTTCATTGCACATCCGATGACACTAACTCACCATAATGGGAACAGATTTTTTAAGCTTTAACTGATTCTACACAAATCATAAGCATATTATGAAAACATCCAAAGTTGTGCATACTTTACAGCAGCTAATTATCTTTATAGGTTTATTTGTGCTTAGCCTCAATCTGTTCACTATTAGTTCGTCTAAAGTGGGAAGTTGTTCAGAAGTCACCAGATCTGAACAGAAGATAAAATGTGTTTTACAACCATGTGATACTCTCGCCTTGTCCTCAAGTTATGGAAAACTATTTTAAACTGTAACAAAGGATTAAATTGAACTTAACTCAAACTCCAAACAAGTTTGATTTAAGCGACTGTTCCCAGTATTTTGTCAAAAGGGAGATGGATTGCCAATAAGTTAATGGAACTACTTATATAATATTGAAGGTGTAGTAAGAGTAATGCAACTTATATTTTATTACTATATATATTCTTTTTGTCATGTATTCCTCCAATATATCATTGAGCATAAAAGTATCTCTCTCTTATTGGTAAAAAAAATTACAGCAAATAACTTAGAAGGTATAGGTAAGGTATCATATATATATATCTGTATCTAACTGTTATAAATAGAGAAGAGAAATATAATCAAAAACTTTGTTTATACGTTGCAAGTTTAAGTGCAAGTTGTGTGCAATATAATACTGCATCAGTTTAGAAGAAGTGCAAGTTCGAGTGCGAGTTCGGTTAAGGGGAGTGTAAAGATGGGGTATAGAATTGTATCTGTCCCACTACAAGTGAGAGATATGCCATATGGATAAACTTTATGGGAGGTTATAAAACGATTGATTTAAGTTTCCTAGAATTTTCATTTAAATTTTGATTTTTGTTACACATAAAAGGAAGCAACTCCAAGCCAATATGGTACATATAGTCCATATATGCTATATATAGAAATATATTCATGAACCGTATTGTAATTCGCATTAATTTTAAAATTTTCAATAGCTAAAGCTAGTGGTAGGGAATGGGGAGCTGCACAGAACAGTCTTCGTTTAGTCGTATATACCCCAGCAATAACTTGTTTCCATTAATATGGCAATTATATTTTATATATCAAGGCTTGGAATAAGCTTAATAAGTGCAATCTCTCACGCATATAACAAAGTAGGCGAAAACTTGCACGCAATTTTATTGCACGCGAAACTTGCAGTGTTTAAATACAAAATGTTAAACTATAAAACTGAATGATAATTATGTTTTTGCTAATCGAACTGAAAATTATCTTAATACATATAATGCTCACATGATACACTCAAGCACACACACACATACACGCACACACATACACACACACATTTGTATAGTTAAAGCGGATTAGTTAATTAACCAAAGTTGGATGTAAAGGGGGCAGGCCTAATCAATGGGGAATATTGCAGAACAAGCTGGGCGCATATCAACGGCAATTGTTTCAATGACAATAATTGTTGCCAAATTGCATGATTGAAAGGGAAGGCGTGGAGTGGAGGGTATATAAACCTAATCGTTTCAATTGCATTTCCGTTACGTTTGAATTCGATTCGATTCAAAGATCAATATTAAGAAATAATTTATTTGCTTGGACAAGGAGCATTTTGTCATTCGAAATGGGGTCACAGAACTTCAAGTCCATTACATGTGCAATTCTATCTGTATGTGTGTGTGATTGTGTGTTTGTGTATATTTGTTGTCATTACGTGTGCGTGTATGCCAGAGTGAACCAAATCAAGCGAAGCAGCTGACGTGTGGCACAAGTGTAGCAGATGTGTATATAGTGTGGGTGTATATAAGTGGTTGAATGCCTGAGCTTCATACAGACGAACCTGGACACAACTGGAGAGCAATTGAAGTGCAAACAACGTTGGTGGCAATGGCGACGGCGACGGCGACGGCGATGATGGCGGCGACGCGATTGCAGCAGTGCGCACTTTATTAACACAATTTCCGTTTCCGCTTAACTCAAGCGAGAGTTACAGCATCGCAATAACTGTAGGTATGAGCTGACTAAGCTGGATAGCATTGAAGGCTACAAAGAGCAGGAGAGAAGCAGTTGGATTGGATGAGAATTGGGTGGTATCTATGTCGCTATGCGCTGTGTAATAATCGTAATAATAAGCGTGACAAAATGGCGGCGCAGTAGCAAAATGTTGCCACGATACGTCGAAATAATTGTCATGTCTTCTGCTATATCTGTTTCTATCTCTCTATCTCTCTCTCTCATACACTTACACTTAATCTTATTTGCTCTTTTTAACACTTTCCATACACTTTTCGCACTATTTTCTTGCTCATTTCCTGCACTTAAACGCAACTTTAGAGATGGTTTCGTGTCGTGATTTATGGGAATGAATACGCTATGGTTACGATCGATTACGAAACGGATCACTATAGTTATCGATGAGTTTTGTATATTTGTTTTATCAATCAAACTTAAAGCTTATATAAAAGTAAATATAAAAGAATTTGATTCTTGTTTTCATTTAGGAAATTGTTTATAAAATTCTATACTAATTTTAAAAAGATTTATAACAATTATACTTTAGGATTTGCAAATAATCTTTATACATATCTATATTTTAGGTTATTAAAAATTGTTTGCTTACATTTTTTTTTTGAATTTTAGAAAGCTGATAAGTTTCATGCAACTTTCTTTCTTTCAGGCTAACATTTTTTTTAAATACTTTACCTTTTCCTTTTTTTTTCGTGTCCTTGCACAGGACTCATCTCATCTCTAATCTCTATTTTAGCAGCTACAGCAACTGTGCTATAAACTTCATTTCCATTTGCTTCTAACTGTTTCTATCTGTGTCACTCACATTTGTTGCTAATTGCATGCGTTCAGCTTTAAAATCTGCTGCCTACTTTTGGGGTGCTGCGCCTTAAAGATATTCAACTCGTTTGCTAAAGGTATTTTAGTCGCACATTTAAACACACTGCTGGATTTTTTTGTGCAAAATCCGAATAGTAACATGTAGAAATAATCATGGAAGGCTCCATAAAGTATAACTATTCTTGATTAGGACGACAAAACGAGTCGATCTAGCCCTGTCCGTCTGTCTCTCTGTCCACCTGTATAAACGCCTGTTTCTTAGAGATTATAAGAACTAGATCAACTAAGTTTGAAATCTCGATTTGTTATGTTCGTACGCTATACGAGTTTGTTTTGATTTTTGATTTTCCTCCCCTGATTCCCGCAAATCGAAAAAAACGATTATTAAGCTTAATTTTGAATAGTTTGAATTTCTTTTTGGCACACATAATTAATAGATTATTATTAATCTACGTTATGAATGTCATTTTGATATAGGAAAAATCACGGATGCTATACAACATTTAGTTTTACGTTATGTAGCGCGGGGGGTTAAAAATGCTTAAAATGGCCTAACGTGCTTGTAGAATGTGTAAGTGTGTGTATAGCTGTGCCTGTGGGGAAAGGGACTCTCGTAGTCGGGTACAATCGACTACAGAGTTCTTACTTGTTATTATTGGACTTAATAAATATTTTTTAAAGTTATAATAAATGTAAAAAATAATTTTTTTTTAGCAATTAATTGAATATATATGTATATATATAAATAATTTCTTTTTAAATTTATATTTAATAAATAATAATTTCTTAAATAAATTTAAATTTATATGAATGCTTTTCTGCTTTATTTCTAATTACTTTTTAAATTTAAAGTTCACATTTGCATTTAATATTCTGTATACATTTTGCAGCATTTGCTATAATCTAAAGTCTGTTTATATATAAATAAAATATATATATATGTATAGTTTTATATATGTATGTATAGATACATATAATGTATAGTCTATTGCCTCTCTGCATAGTGAAATGTTGCAAAAAGTTTTGTCATTTACCCTTTTTAATAATAAATATTAAATCTAGTAACAGTATAATGCACAGGCTGTCACATTAGCAGACATATGCACACACAAACACACAAACACACACACACACACATGAACACACATGAACACACATATGAGCACACACAGGTGTACAGGTCAAAAAACTTTATAACTAGTACAAAAACATTTTTGGATAACAAACAGCCTCAAAATGCATTCCCCTGTCCGGAACTATTCAACTTTTTTATTTATATTTTTTATTTTAACTAAATTTATGTTATCTCTATGGAAATTCTATTTATTATATAATTATGATCCAGCTCTATAATAAGAGCAACACTTTAAGCTACATACCTGATACCAAATAAGGTTTCAATGTGGGCTTATAGCCTTTTTAGCACGAGGTGTTGCCAGCATATTAAGCATACGCCGCATATCCGCTATCATATTGTATAAGTGTAAGCAGACAAAAGCTTAAAGTTATCAGCACTCCAGTGTATATCTATCTATCTTCAGTGGCATTACAGTCAAAGTTTATGTTGTGTTTTAGAATGCTAATATTATCGACTAACTGATACCCTTTTGTCTATTGCCATTGCTTGTGTTGGAGAGAGCATCAAACATTATGAGCGTAAATATTGATGCAACTCTTGCAGTTGCAGTTGCAGTTACAGTTATAGTTGCATTTACAGTTTACCATTGCTAACTGCCACAATTTGTATGCACTTCATTTGTATCCTAGTTCAATTGTAGCACTGACTAAAGCCTGACAGCAGCATTGGTTCATTGGTTTGAGTTTGACATGAGTTGAATTTTGTGTCATGTGTTTTTTTTTTTTTTTATTTTGGGCTTGTGACACGTGGCACACAAATGTTGTTCTATGCTGTTGACAATACGTTGCACAGCTAGATATATGTATATATATGTTCTGTTTAATCTGTTCGTTCAATACGATCTAGGGAAGGGACTCAACATTTCAACTGCTTTAATTAGGTTTTTGCTTAAATTATTTAGAAATTATATGGGCCCAAAGAAACTTAGGGTTTTCAACCCGATTTATTACATAAAAATATTTACCTTTAAAATGAAGTTTAAATTTCTGCCATAACTGTTTATATCCAGTTTAGTTGCAGCATTGTCATTTACAGCAAGTTGGCAGCACTTCGTCGATTATTGGAGGTTGTTTTTTGTTATATTGAATCAGTATTAATTCATTTTACATTTTAGTCTATGGTGTCATACAACTCACTGAATGATCAGACTATAATTTACAATAAGTTGGCAGCACTTAATTTTAGAGCTGCCAACCTGAAGTGTATTGCTTTGGCTTGCATTAAACAAAGCCAGAAAAGTAACTGCTGACTGAACTTTACACCTGATGCTGATATTTATTGAGAGTTAGCTATGAGTTGGCAGCACTGTTAATCATAGAAGCTTGACAGCACTCAGTTCTTAGAAAGACAAAGTCTCTGGTAACTTAAAATGATTAGATTAATAATTAATCTAAATCAAGTGGATTCCTTTAAGCATCACAAAGTCTCTGTTAACTTGAAATAATTAATCTAAATCAAGTGGATTGCTAAAAGCATATCTTTTTGGTGCTGTCAATTGTGTTTTTGTTTAGTAAGTTGGCAGCACTTCCTTTCATATTAAGATGCTGCTGTTAAGTTTTATCAGGCTGTTCTAAGTATAAGCTAGGGTTCAGTTATAGTAAAGGTGTAGAAAGGAATTGTAAGCACTATATATATATAGTTCCAATTACATTCAAATACAACTACATATATATTATATTGCTCCTGTCTCTTTCTAACTTATTATAAACACATGCACTTTCACATACATAGACACATGCACATGCACATATGCTCATACAGAAGTAAATGTGATTTATAACATTGTAAGCCCACAAATTTCTATGCAAACCAAAAGTATGCCACACACACCAGACACACATTACACACACACTCACACACATAGACATAGAAACAGAGATCATTTTTATTATGCATGCATTACTTATTACATTTGCAGCGTAGCAGAAATTGTCAAACAGAAAGAGATAGCAAGTACTTAAATGAAAGAGATAGCAATATAAGCTAGACTACATAGAGAAAAAAAATAGTGAAAGAATGATATGCAGCGATCCAGCGAACATTTTTACCATTTGTCATACACAAAAGGCTATGTCAGTTGTTAAGGGAAATAAAAATTTACACACACAAGCACACACACACACACACACATACATACATAGGCACATACTTATATATAGACAGTGTGATATATAGAAATTGCTAGACAGAAGTTGAACATTGAAAATTTGCTACCATTAGCTAGTGACAGTAACGGGTAATGCAATGTACAGTTATCATGCGCTCTCATTGCCATAATTGAAGCCTTTTTGGCCAACATACCATATGCCATATACCATATATATATCTACCATATATATAACCTGCTTCCCTCTTGTCTATCCATTAGCAGCTCGTGTCTGCTACCACTCAGCAAATATTGCAAATGCTTTTGCCCTTTTTTTTTTCGTTTCTTTTATTTTTTTGCTGCATGTTGCAAAGCCTTAATTTGATTTCAGCTTGGCTCAATTATGCCACAACTGTGTGTTGTTGTTATTGTTGTTGTTGTTGATGTTAACAATGTGCCAAAAGGAATGGCACACATTGGCATGAGGCATATGGGTTGTTGGGTGTTGGGTGTTGCGTGTTGTGTGTTGTGTGTTGTGTGTTGGTTGTTGTGTGTTATGTGTTGGCAGTTGGGTTGAAGCTGCCCAATAGAAATTGCTACAAAGAAATGCAAATGCCAAATCAGCGACAGTAACATCGACTGCTTGCCACAAAGGCAAATGGCAAATGTTCCACATAGCACATACGTCGCGTGTGCCAGCACATACATGAAAACATACACAGACACAGAGTGTACGCTTCAGGTGATAGCTCACAAACACACACACATAGAAACACAGAGAGTGTATGTATAACATACTCCTTCCACTAACATCATCAACATTATTGTTGTCAACGTCATGCGGCGTGACTATGACATTAGTTTTCCATGCACCCGCACATTGTTTGTTGCCTCATGCTTGATGTGGGCAGCTACAAAAGGGTAAAAACTACAAATACTACAAAAAAAAAAAAAGAAAAGATACAAAAGAAAGAGAAAGAGCAAGAGTTGCTTTCGTCGTGCTATTGCAACACAGACAATACTTGTGCACAAACAATAGTTGCCACAATTGCCATTGCCAAGTGTTCGTTTCATATGCCACCTCCATTTGTTTGCCTTGGCTTTTGCAACGCATCAGTTACTGTGATACGTTCAACCAGGTGTATGTGTGTTTGGAGGGGGAGAGGAGAGAGTACACATTCTGTTGGTTTACAGCTAACTTAATGCATATTCGAAGCATATTCACACTATATTTTAAATCATATTTGAACTATATTCAAAACATATTTAAAAAGAAATAAAGAAGTTTTCTTTTTATTTTTTATTAAATTATCAAAGAAAATATTTATTTATTATTTAAAATATAAAAAAACTAAACTTAAACTGAATTAATTTAAGTATAATTAAAAAAAATTGAAATAAAAATTTTTATTAGCGTATTTTATATTCCAATTAAAATTTATTTTTAAAAATTTGTAAAGTTAATTAAAATAAGATAATTAAAATTTTATTTTTGTTTATATAAAAGCATTTTTATTTTAACTTCTAATTAATTTTTTACATTGTCATTTCATTTTCTATTTTATTTTATTTATTTTTTTCTATTATTGTTTATCTTATATTTTATTATTATTTTTTGTTTTTTATTTATATTATTTTTAATATTTCTTAAAATTTTTTTTTGTATTATTTATTATATTTATATAATTTGTGTTGTATATTATTCATAGTTTTTACTACATTTTTTTAATTGGTTTCATCCGTTAATTTTTTATTTAATAAAATAATATTTTTTATTTATTATTATTATTATAATAATTATTATTATTTTGTTTTATTATTTATTATTATGATTTATTAGTCTGATTTGTTCTTATAATTTATTATTATGATTTATTATCATGATTTATTATTATTTTTGTTATTATTGTTTTTCTTATTATTATTATTATGACTTTATGATATTCATTTTTAATAATTATTTTTATTATTTTTTTGATACTTATTTTTGATTATTACTTTTTTTATTATTTATTTTTTTATTATATAAACCTCTTGTTTATTATTATATTTTATTATTATTCTTTGTTATTATATTCAATTATTTTTATTATTTTTTTAGGTTTAAAATCAATAAAATACTAATAATAATAATTGAAAATATATAAATTTAAAGTCTTAAGGATTTTCTTAATTTCAATGGAGGGAAATAAATAAAATAATTTATTTAATTAATTAAGCCTACGATCAAAATAAGTTAATGACAATTAATAAAAATAAATAACCATAAATTAAGTATTGTGCGGCAAATGGTTAAAAGGATACTTCCTTAAAGGATGTAAATCAATCAAAATCCTTTCTCAGTTGCTGCAGTCAAAAGCTGCAAATCTTAGGATAGAATTGAAACTTATGGGACAGCCCAGCAATTAGAAAAATATCTATTCACTTGGTTCTATCTAGGGTCCTTTGTATAGCTATGATAGAAGTGCGGCAGGAACAAACAATAACAAACAACAAACAGCAACAACAAACAGTTACAACAACAACAATAACATTAACAACAACAACAACAACAACAACAATAGGCCAGTTGTAGAAACCACAAAAGGCAATGGGAATATGTTACAAATAAAAGAAACTAACAACTAAGCAACAATAGGTTGAGGTAGCCTAGTAAAAGGAGGGAGAATGTGAGAGAGAGAGAGAGAGAGAAAGAGAAAAAACAGTTGCTCTCGAGTGACATTCAGAGGGTCATTGTTGTTGTTGTTGTAGTTTTCTCTAATACCCAGTTAAATGTTATCAACGAGTCATAAAAAAAAGCAAAAGCAAAAATTGTGGCCATAATTTAGGTATAAAGTTGAGTTAATAAAATTTAGTTTAAGCTGCTTTTAATGTAAAGTTAAAGCTATAATAATATATTTTATTATAATTATAGTTTTATAGTATATGTTGCTATATATATAGGGTATCTATTAGTCGTCTAAGTTGGTAATGTTATTTATATATGAAGCCCTAGAGCTGTCACCTCCTTGTGCTATCCACTTTATTTGCATTGTCCTTGCTTATTGTTTGCTGCAATGGCTGCAATAGCTTAACAATGACACACATGTATACACAGTTACACCTACACAAATACACACATACATACATACATAGTTGTATATATATATATATATGTATATATAGTTACATTGTTGTTGGTGTTGACAGCTTCTGCATTTGTCCAGAAGTGGAAATTGCATTTGTTTTGGTTTTAATTAGCCAACGAAAAACCGCAAAAACTGCAAAATAATTGACTGAGTTGGCATAAAAAAAACGAGACGCAAACATGCACAAAGGGTAAAAGAGTAAGAAGGGGCATGGGTGCGTGAGTGAGTCGGATATATATATTGTTGGGTGTCAGGCATACGTAGAAGTACCTAAAGTGTATCATAAACGTGCAAAGAGTTGACCTCAACACTTTTACAGCTACACATATAATACACATACACATAACATCACACACACACATGCCACAACACATCAGAGACAGAACACGCATCTTCTAGTTGATTACCTTGGCTTTTATGGCTTCAGCTAAAAGCGCTTCAATTAGCTCTCTCTATCTGATGAACTCAGATGAGTCCAAACTGTATTATGTGCTAATTGACTACTCTTTCATCCTCCCTCTCTCTCTCTCTATCTCACTCTTTCTCTTGTTCTTTTATATGCTGGCATAAGTCTAAAATGAAGCTGCATAAAACAAAATTTTGTTTTTCAAGCGATTTGAAAAGTTTCCACATAAAACAAATTTAAAGCTTTTATAAGAAGCAAAACTATGTACGCTATATACTAATAAATTTAAATATATATATATATATATATATATATATTTATTTATATGTATATATGTATGTATAATGCTGAAATATCCGCTTAACCTCTGACCTCAATTGAATTCTATAAAAAGCAAAGTTGACAAAAAATAACACAATGCATTTTTTGGTATAAATGAGTCTCGACCCCACAACACAATACAACACAACACACACACACACACATACACACATACTATAACGGTATGTTAGCAAAGGTTAAAAACTCACGTAGATAACGTTAAAAGCAACGCACATGTACTTAGGTATAACTATAAGTCTAACTCTAACTCTAAGTATAGGTATAGGTATAAGTATAGGTATAATAAAACATATGAGCATCAGGCGTGCACCAAAGCAGTGCGAAAGAACAAAAAGCGGATAATAATAAAGGAAGTGTAGAGGCAAAAAAAGTGCACTGAAATGTGTAAAAATAAAAGACAAGAAACAAAAGAGCAAAACAAAGCAAAATAAAGCAAATAAAGAAAGAGTAAAAAACTGCAAAAGGATAAGACGAAGTGAAATTGCTCTAAATGTAATGCGTTTGCTTGAGATTGTTAACAGTTTTGGCTATGAGAGTAGACACAAAACTAGAATATATGGCCTAGCTATATATATGCAACTAATTATAACTAATTCTTAAACATAGCTTAAAATGTAGTTAATTTATTTATTTGTAGTTGAAACTTAAAGCTGCTGCAAATAGGTATAATTTTTGCCGAAATTTTTTGGGTTTTAGTTGGCTGTTACATACCCTCTAAACATGTAGCTATAACTAACTGCTTTTAGTGTATTAACTCTTGAAGTCATCTCATTGCTCTTGGTCGCGCCGCACGTGCCATGCTGGAGTGGCTGTGCCACCCACCCCCCCTTGACACACACTCATAGCTCTCTAACAGACTCTTGTGTTTACTCTCTCTCTCTCTCTCTCTCTGTCTTTTACACTATGTTTATGTGGGGTCTGGCCACCTGTATGTATATATGTATGTGTGTCTGTGTGTGTATGTGTATGCGTGTGTGTCATTCGTGTCATCCGTTTGACATACAGTAGAGTGTCGAGTCATTCATTTATGCACTTGCTCTCACTCATATTGTTGTGTACTTACTCGAAAACTATAAAGTGTAGACGCTTTGGTGTCATGTCAACACTCACAGACGGCTGTCTAAGCCCCCACCCAAACATCTAACCACCCGAAACGCACATTTTCACACACCATTATATTCATGCATATGTGTGTGTGTGTGTGTTTGTTTGTATTTGTATTGGTTGAAAGTTTGTTGTGATTTGAACTGAGCATTTGGTTAGTTTTCCAGATTTTTCGTTTTGGATAGCAGCAGCTAAAATTAAACTTTAATTTTAATGCTACCCTCAGGCAGCAGGACTAAAGGAAACAGGATACAGCATACAACATACAATAGTATAGAGTATATAGAATGAGGGTAGAGTGCATATTGTGTTTACTCCATACAATAGTCATACAGTTTTGTGACCGTTAAATCTCTTAATCGACACTGACTCTAGTCACAGTTGGCTATCGTCTAATGAAATCCGTATATATATAGATATATATATATACATATAAGTTTTACTAGTTGCATTTAGTAATGGTCTGCTCTAGAGCATAACGTTACCATACACAAGGATGTGCGAATAGTGAATGCATCTTGACATGATGACCACAGTGCTCGCTGGCGATGGCGATGGTGGTGGCAAAAGGGGTACAAAAAGTCCAACTGTGCGAAATGTTAATGGCATGAGCTGAGCTCTACTATATTTATGTATATATATATATATATATATAGTACATTGCACTAGGGTGCTAACATGGCCAGGACTCACACACAGTCACACACACAGAGGCATATTCACAGTCAGCCAGTAGAACGAATGCCAGAGAACGAACAGAACGGCAGGCGATGCAAAAATTTATTACACTTTAAATAACATTTACGTATATATATATATATATATATATATATATATATATATATATATATATATGTTTATATATATGTTTGTAAGTACAGCTTTCTAGCCAATTTTTGAAACCAACAAGAGTCACTCAACTCTCTTACTCTTTTCTCTCACCCTTTCCGTTCACTCTTATAGAAGTTTTTGGTTTCTGTTCAGTCATTTGGCATCATTTTCAACGTTGAATTTAACCTTAACTTTAGGACTTTAACTTAAACATCTGGTTTAACATTCGTTTTGACTGTTGTTTAATGCAACATTTTGCGATTTGCATTGCTGTTCAGCTTGCAGCAAGTTTGCTTAAATTTCTCCTATAGAAAATACCAACTTAACTTTAAGAATATGCTTGCTTTAATTTGCTAAATGTCACATATAAACTTCATTTCAGTAGGAGTACCTATATTATCAAAGCTTATTTTAAATAAGCTCAAGTGGAGTTTAGACCTAATGTATGCTGGTTTAAAGATGGCGGCAATTGAAATCTAATTTCAATCTTAAGCTCAAGTTGATATTTTGCTCTTTTCTTGAGGTCAAATTGAATTCAGATTGAAACTAAGTTAAATTCAGAATTAAATAAGTTTAATTTATGTCTAAGTTAACTGCAAGTTAGCTTCAGGTTAACTTCAACATGACCGAAAGTTAACCCCAACTTAAGCTCAACTTAATACCAAGCTAAGCCCAAGGTCAAGTTTAACTCACTTTGAATCCTGCTTGATTCGAAATAGAGCTCAAAACCTCTACATTAAGTTAAGTGCTATGTGACAGATGAATTAAGCCAATAATGTAACTTAGCTATTTTGAACATGCTTTAAGCATTTAAATGTGTTACACAAATTTTGTAATCTTCTAAACCTGTGGCTTATTTTATAAAAATCATTTAAATACAACGTATTTGCATATAGCTCACGATTGCTTAAAAGGAAATATCGAATATATGCAAAAAATTTTCTGCATTATAGTTTTTGCATATAACCGGTATATACTATATATGTATATATAGTTTTAAAGCATTTAATTCTTGATCAGTGTTTGACCATCTGTCGGTAATCACAGCTCTGTCCAGGGCAAAGTTTTAGTTAAATGGTTTATGTCCTTACAGGCGTAACCAAAGTGTTTGCTATCGCGGTTGGTTACACAATACACACAATATACACACAAACATACACACTCACACGCATAGTATACAGATACACACACATACACACGCATCCACACAGCATATGTGAAAGGGTATGAATGGTTTGAGGGCTTTTTGGTGTGTGTATGTGTGAGTGTGTGAGTGTTTGATCCTGATTGAGAGCAAAGTATATATCTATGTGTGTGTGTGTGTGCGTGTGTGTTGTGGGTATTTCTGTGTTGTTGTCACCCAATGAATGGTTGACAGTTCTGTGTCACTTACTTACGCTAATTAAACGTTTTGCTGCTGCTCCATTTCCACAGTTAGTTGTAAAGTACAAGCCGCCGCACTCCCCGCTGAGGCCCTCTCACCCAACCCATTTTATCATCAATTTTGCCTATGCTGCGGTCGTTCTACACACTTTGACAACACTCTGACACAAATATGCGGCATTACATAGGGGTTGCATACCCCAATAAGCTGCTACACCTGCTCGCTGCTTTTACCCTAATGCAACATTTAATTTGCTACCAAAAAAATAAGGGGAAATATGGTTAGAAATAATCCTTTATCCTTTTAGCCCAAAAGATTTCCATTGTATGTTATAGTTTTTTCCTGTTTTTTATATATATATATATATATATATATATATATATATATATATATATATATAAATATTTATTTTTTTTTTGTGTTGGAATTGCAACGGGAAAAATCTGTAGCTGGCAGTTACTCCTACCAGTTGCCAGTTGCCAGTTTTCATCTCTCTTACCAAACAGCTGGCAGGCAGTAACTAGTTCCCAATTCTCCTAGTTCGCAGTCTCCCTTTTTCTTCCTTTTACACCCCACAGTTCCCAGTTGTCAGCTAGCAGTTCCCAATACTCAGCTCCCAGCTGTGCTGTCGTCAGTTTAGTCCAGTTGAGTGGCGGAGCAGTCGAGCGGAGATGCAGCTAAAATGGAAGCTGGAGTTGGAGTTACAGTTGAACCTAGAGCTGGAGCTGGAGACCCTTACAAAGCGTACAACTGGGAGCGTTAACTCGTTTCGGTTTATATTTTTTCTTTATTTTTTTTTTTGGTTTTTTTTTTCTTCAATTTTGAACTGAATTTGAGGAAAGGGGGACAGTTTTTACTTGGCTTTGCTGCATGGTTAGTTCGTTTCTAGGCGGTTTACTGTTCAGTTGTCGTTCTATACGCTATGCGCTTGCAACGACAATGATTCCCTGGACGTACACCCTTATACACCCGGTTAGCCCTTTCTAACTGTTTTCTCCCGTCCCTAAACTGCTGCTCCTCTTCAGCTTTTACCATCACTTACCTGTCACGATTTTATGGAATCACACGCTTCGCTAGCTTGTTGGCGACAGCACACAGTGCTAGGGGCAGCTATGTAAGGTGGTGGTTAAGGGTACTCCGGGATTTGCGTTTACCTTCAACGGATATGTGCGGTTGCCGGAAAATGAACTTATTACTTGACTTGTTTAACTAACGCATTTAAACGATTTTCATCTTATTCCCCACGGTATAGTCTACCGTCATCATTGGCCCTTCTGTCTGCCCACCTTCCTCTCTTTTTACTTTTCATTCATTCATAGCATTTCTGCATTTCCTTTTTGCTTTTACTCACCTTTCTTCCCGCCTTTCTCTCTCCTTCTGTATATACCTTTTGCAACTCGACTCCTTCCGTTTTTCTGATTTAATTTGCAATTTGATTGTAATAGATATGCACAAAGTGCGGGCGCATCAGAAAACCTTCTACCATTGCCCTAATATATATATATATATATATATATATACAGAGTTAAGCTTCAACATTGTCAACTGGGAAAATGTCAACTCTCAAGTGAAAACTCAAGAAAACTCAACCGTTCGCTGCCTGGTCAATGACCATTAGCAATCTGATTGTCCATTAGATATATCTGACTATAACTTGCAGTCTCAGTTAGTTTTATTTCAGTCTAAAATGAAGTTCTGATTGAGTTACTGAGTGTAGTTGCAAATAAAATTGATAAAGGACTCTCCAAGGATAAACATCTGCATAGATTGAATAAATTACTTCAGTAAATCAAAACAATTTAAAAAATTCTAGAATTCGTTAAAATTTTTATACGTTTAATACTTTCTACATAAAATTTAATTTTTTATGAATGAAACGTATCAATTTACAATGAAAACTTTATTTTTTTTATTTTAATTATGTTTTTTATTTTATTTGTTTTTATTGTTTTTCCTATTTTCTTTCATTTGAATTATTTTATTTTATTTCAAATATTTTAATTTATTTAAATTTTTATAATACTTTTTATTAGAATTAATCCAGTTGAATTCCTTAGCAGACCTTTTTTTATAACGGGCATAATATATGTAACTTTATAATTTTATAGAATCAATCGGTAATTTATTTAAATCTTAGTTAAATTCTATATCCATTCCAAAAGTAAAGGTAATTCAATGTTTTTTTCTTAGTTTATTTTTTAAAGTTCATATGTTCAAAATTGTAGCACATTAAGCTATGTTTCGACCTTTTTGGGCAATAGGTGTCTTTCATATTTAAAATATTTTAAGAAGAAGCTCACATAAGCATGGTAAAAATGATCAATTAGACCTTTTTTGTACCAAATTTATTTATTTATTTTTAGAATGAACGAGGAGATCAAATAACTCACACTTTTAGACCTTTATATTATCGTTGTGTCTGCAATTTTAAAAGTGTCTAGGTGAAACTTCAATTAAGCTAAAAAATACAACTAGTCGATACATTAACATTGACCTTTATAAACTTGAACTAAACCACGTTTTAAGTTATCGGAGAGATAATTGAACAATTTTTTATTTTCGTTTGAGGTTTTGATGTTGCTATGAGGGCCAAGTGTGGTGCCATGACAAACGATATTAAAAGTTTTATATAGATTCTTATTGCTAATTAAATATATTTGCCTAAATGATGAAAACAAAGGAAACAATTGAAAGAGCGAGGGAGGAAAAGATAGATAAAAGGAGAGAGACATTTATTACAGCACATGTCGTCTATTCATATAAATTTGACGGAGAAAGTCGTTAGCCTTTATTATGTTTAAGCTGGAAATTATACACTGTTTTTTTCGGTCATCAATTATGTTATGTTGCAGTGAGTGTGAGTAAAGAGTTAAATGTAAAAGAAGCACAGCAAGAAGTAGAAGAAGAAGCAGCAGTTGGTTAGAAAATTTGTATGTGACAACAACAAAGAGTGTAAGAAAATTAAATTTTTGAAAAATATAAAGAGAAGCAAAAACGAAATGAAGGCGACAACTTAAACCAAGCGGGCAGCAATAAATCATGCTGTGATGGCTTGGAATGGGAATTGCTAAAGAAATGAGAAGGAGAAGGGGAAGGGGAATGGCGATGGCAATGGGAAAAGCAACAGGAACAGGAACAGCAACCAGGAACGTCAGAGGCAACGAAACGGGGCAAAGCGTAATAAATTGTTTGACAAGTTGACAGCGTAAAGAGAAAGAGTAAGAGACAAACAGAAAGAGAGCGAGATAGAGATAGAGAGTGATATAGAGAATGAGCGAGTTAAGGCTATGTACAGAGAGAATGCTGATATGTCGAAATGCCGAGCAACATGTTTATTATAACAAATTGCGCATACGCCATGTGATGCCATAAACAATTTGAATTGATGTCACACAAGCTCATATATCCTGAAATTGAACCAAAAAATAAAAAGACAAAAGATTAAACAAAAACAGAACAACCTAAAAAGTGTCTCAAAGCCAACCGGAAATGTTATTTAATAACTGGCAGACACAAATTTTAATAGAAAAGTTTATATTGGTGCGGAAATTGAAGCTGTTTCTAAAAATCTAAATCTAAATCTAAATCTGTGTCTGGCAGGCAATTGGACAATGTGACCGCAATGCCAACCGCAATCAGAGCCCAAGATTCAGACAAAACTTGCGGTAAACATGAGCTTTCTAAACCAAAAATGGCGTTAACTGACAAGTTTCATTTGTGAATATGTTGCCTCTCTAACATAGAAACAACTCAGTCTCTCTCTCTTTCTCTCGCTCCAGCTCTATCTATATGCTTCTGCCTGTCTCTGGTATAGTGGCAACATGGCCTAAAGGCTTTTAAGCTGACCACGGCATGTCGACTTGAATTAGTGTTACTATTTTTCCTTCAGTTATTTTGACTCTGACTCTGCTTCTTTCTTCGTTACTGTAGCAGACTTGACGTAGACTATATACTCTAGCTAATAAATTTATAGTCTTAAGATATAAAATATAAAATATAAAATATATAATATAAAATATAAAATATAAAATATAAAATATAAAATATAAAATATAAAATATAAAATATAAAATATAAAATATAAAATATAAAATATAAAATATAAAATATAAAATATAAAATATAAAATATAAAATATAAAATATAAAATATAAAATATAAAATATAAAATATAAAATATAAAATATAAAATATAAAATATAAAATATAAAATATAAAATATAAAATATAAAATATAAAATATAAAATATAAAATATTAAATATAAAATATAAAATATAAAATATAAAATATTAAATATAAAATATAAAATATAAAATATAAAATATAAAATATAAAATATAAAATATAAAATATAAAATATAAAATATAAAATATAAAATATAAAATATAAAATATAAAATATAAAATATAAAATATAAAATATAAAATATAAAATATAAAATATAAAATATAAAATATAAAATATAAAATATAAAATATAAAATATAAAATATAAAATATAAAATATAAAATATAAAATATAAAATATAAAATATAAAATATAAACTAAATTATATTCTATTTGAATATTTAATTTAAGCTTAAATTTAAGCATTTCTTTTTAGCATAACAATCAAGATTAAAATTTAATTTTTTTTCTGTAATTTGCACGTTGAGCTGCAAATTAGAGCAAGGTTCAGAATGGAGAGTGCATAGAGTGTATAATTGTTTGAAATTTGGTACGTTGCTGGAGAATTGGTCTGAAAATGGTGAACCATTTTCAGTTTGCTTTTGGGTTGACTTTCAGGCGATTTACTTGGTAAATTTATTTGCTTTTGCAATTTAGCTTTAATTGCAGCACAAAATGTTGACTTAACACTTTACGACAAGCATTTTGGTAAGTGTTACGTAGTGTGTCAGTTGCATGCCCCTTAAGCACCCGAATAAGCCATAAAATTTCAACTGGTCCACTGCTCGCACGGTTGCACATTAGTGCGGCCAGGACACATTGCACTGGACCAGGACACACTTTGGAGCTACCTTCGATGCTTCATTTGCTTAGCCAAGCACAACCACTTATACTTACTTATTTACTCTCTCTGTCTGTCTCTCTCTCTCTCTCTCTGTATGTGTTTGTGTATATGTGTTTGTGTATATGTGTTTGTGTTAGCATTAAATAACTGTAACTATGGCTATGCCGAATGCAAATTGTGCCTCCATTTGTAGTCTATATGTTTGTCTGTGTGTAATGCTAAGGAACCGTTACACCTCTTAGGTAACTTACTAGCCAATAGCTAAACGATAAATTGCTGTTATCGATTCAATCCACCTGTGTGCATCGAACGTATCCAAAACCACCACACCCCATATTTAAGCATTCTTTCTGCCTTTATGAATACTTTAAAATAAAACACCAAGAAAACTTATTTTCACAAGAATTCTTAAAGAAAATTTTAACTGTGCGAAATTATAAAAGTTGCTAAAACTTTTATTTCTTTTTAATATTAAATAGAATATTTGGTAAATGTGTTAAAAACTGTATCTACATAGTTATTATGTGTCAAAGAAGTGTATATTTAAGGGTATACATGACTATATATAAGCATAACTCAATACACAGCTGTCTACTACCAAGGAAACTATCAAACTAGTTTTTTGTATTTATTAGCCCCTTTGTATTTCCTATATAGTCAGGTGTACGCGATCAAGTTCAAACATATACATACACACACTCGCACACACAAACATACACATACACATAACATACACGCACTGTAAACAGTTTTTTGGTGCCAAATTGACCAGACGCACAGTGCATGATATTCTCACGTATTGGTGCTGATCAAGCATATATATATATATATATCTATATATATTATAGTCTCGAAATTGCTTCCTTCTGGCAAAGCCAATAGTCACCTATTTTACATTTCCTATGACATTAATGTTACCTAAAGTTAAAGCAACTCTATACAGATTTCAAATGTTGCATCGTCTGATCTAAGATTTTGCACATTAGCAGTAATTGAAACATTATAAATATTAAAATTTTAAGCCTTCAATATTCTTAATACAAATTAAAAATATTAAAATTAACACAACTGTTTATATGTTGCATCGTTTTTTCGTGATTCTTCCACATGCCTCAACTGTTGCGCAAGAATAAGTTTTACTTGCACAGAGACTAGTATAAGGTGTGGAGGACCTACTAAATTTCGAATCTAAATTCCTCGTTTTGGTACTTTAAACAAGTTTATGCTTAATTTTTGAATTCTCCATCCTGACCCCCCGCAGTAAAATCTATGTAAGTAGTATACATAGTAGTATAGTAAGCCAATTGAATATTAATCCACATTGGGAATTACTCGCAAATATTTCAATAAAACATAAATAAGAATTATTGAAACATAGATTTATTTATTTTTTATATTTTTGTATATCTTATTTTATATATATTCATGTTTTTTTCATAAACTGAGTATAACAATAATAGTTGGTAAGAATTTATAATACAATTTAATAGACATGTCGTCCCGTGGAACTTTTACTAGTTTTAGGTTTCTGGTCAACTATGTCGTGCCGTGAAACTTTTACTAGTCTTGGGTTTCTGGTAAATTATGGCTGGAACTTTTAAATGAAAAATTCCAAAGTGATGCATAAAAGAGAACATTTCTTGTCCCCACTAAAAAATTATAGAGCTCTGTACGAGTTGTACTCCTAATTTTGGAGTACATACCAGACAGAAATACGAAGGTAAACCAAAGTAACCTTGACTTCAGTATCCCGGAAGTGTCAATAAAACAAATTTTTGCTATAACTCGTTGGGAATTCGAAGATCAATTTTGCTTTCAATATGAAATCTGATTTATACCCCAGCAAGCGTTGCCTTTAGAGTTGAATTTGTAGTAAAAATATGCAAGAAGATAACATAGACATTTGGACCGATTTTGTGCTTAGCCCCTTTGCCTTTTGAAAAACGGATAAAGGGAGCTAATAGATTTATGATTAATACTAATAGATTATATATAAAATTGAAAAGTATGTAACAGATAGAAATAATCATCTGAGGCTTTATAAAGTCTATATATTCTTGCTCAGGACGACTAGCCGAGTCGATTTGTCCATGTGCAGTCTGTTCATCTTTGAACATTTCCATTAGCTCCCTTCATCCTTTTTTCAAAAGGCAAAAAGGGTAAAAAGTTGTTTAATTTATTTTTGCTTACTCTATAAAATGAAATTGATTAAAGATAGATAATAAATTTAGTTAGAATGATTAACTAGATAATTGATTAGGATGTGTGTGCAAATATTGTGTATGGTGGGAAGGAAGTGGAGCTTTGTCATTTTTCAAATGTTTTTTAACAGCAAAGTTTAAGGCGAAAGGTTCTTCTTTGTGCGTGTCCACTGTATCTAGATGATTTAATTGTTAGCCCCTTTGCCTTTTTGTAAAAAAGAGCAAAACGGAACTATTGGAAATGTGCAACACCAAAAGTATGTAACACATAGAAATAATCATCGGAGACCCCATAAATAATTTATATTCTGAATCAGGACGACAAGACGAGTTGATCTAGCCCTGTCCGTCTGTCTGTCTGTCCGTCTGTCTGTCTGTCCGTCCTTCTGTCTGTCCGTCTGTCTGTCTGTATGAACGCCTGTTTCTCAGAGACTATAAGGGCTAGAGCAACGAAATTTGGAACGTAGATTTGTTATGTTCGTACGCTATACAAGTTTGTTTTGGATTTTTCAATTTCCTCCCCTGACCCCCGCAAATCGAAAAAAAACAATTAATAAGCACAATTTTCAAATTTATTTTTGGCACACATCATAATTGGACCACTTTTGATCGATGTTGTGAATCTATGTAAGCTTGATCAAAAATCTCGGAAGTTATACATCATCAAAAGTGGCGTTATGGGCCCCGGGGGGTATAGTAGTGCGAATGTAGATTTGTTATGTTCGTACGCTGTACGAGTTTGTTTTAGATTTTCGAATTTCCTCCCCTGACCCCCGCAATTTGAAAAAATCGATTATAAGGTACAATTTTCCACCGATCAAATTTCTTTTTTGCACACATATTAAGTAGACCATTGTTCATCTACGCTATAAATTTCGTTAAAATTGAAGAATAAACACGGAAGTTATACAACATTGAGTACCGCGCTATAGAGCGTGGGGGGCTAAAAGGTGCGCGCAATGGCTAAGTACGTGCAGAACTGTGTGTATGTATGAGTATGTGTGTGTATGGCTGTATATGTAGGCAAAGGGGCTCTCGTAGTCGGGTACACTCGACTACAGACTTCTTACTTGTTTTTATATAATTTATTTAATATTTTTTTACTTATTTTTTTTTTAGTCATGGACATAAATAGCGTCCATTATCCCATTATATATACATTATTTTGTTATATTTTTGTCTGTCAGTAACTAACTGTAAATGCATTTAGGCCACAAAAATATAAAGTTCTATCTAGTAGTAATGCATTTAGTTAACTGCATTAAGCTAAAATCTTCTTCTAAACTGGATTTGCTTATTTTATTATTGAAATGAAATGAATATAAGAAATTTAAATTTATGCCAAGCGAGAGTAAGAGAGGGAAACATATTTAATGTATGCTTCAACTGGTTTATGAATATTTTTTTCCAGTTTGACAGTTAGCTTTGTATTTAACTTAAGACAGTTGCTGCTGATGTTGCTATTGTTTTTGTTGTTGCTGCTTGAGTTGCTCATGGAAGATGCCGTTGCTTTTTGGTGTTTGTCAGTTGCGACTTTCAATTGGCTTTCTCTGACTTTCTGTATCCCAAAAAGTATGCAACACTCTGTCAGCTAAGTGACTGCACGTACGTTTCAGTTTGCTTTTATACCCTGTAAAAATAGAAATTACACACAAAGGTATATGCAAGCACAGGGTATAAAAAAATAGTTAATATAAAAGATCTGCCAAGTAGTGCTAAAATATATATCTCAATCCATAAACAATGTCTTAATTTCTATCTTTATATCATTCAGTTTAAGCCAGAACTAACTTCTGTTTACAGGGTATACTTAGCACATATGTTTTCTGTATATGTATCACTTGTTTTCTTGGTTTGTTTGTTTGTTTGCTCTGCGGCTTGGCATGCATAAAATTTCAGCTGCTAATGTACATAAGTGTCTGTATATGTCTCTCTATATGAGTGTGTGTGTATGTGAGTGTATGTGTGTGTATGTAGATATGCACATTTTGTGTGTGTGTGTGTGTGTGTAATTTATAGGTTTTTTGGAACATTTCAATTAAATAAACTGACAGCCATCCTATCATCCGCCCACAATACTAAAGTGAAACATCAGCTCTATATGTGTGTGTGTGTGTGTGTGTGTGAGTGTGTGTGCATATATGTGCTTGTGTATGTAAGATCCTGACACTGGCACAGATTCTCAACCACTTTATCCATTTAACCAACGAAATGCATAATGCAAAATGCATAAGGGAAACACTCAATTTGAAGGCATATCAAGTAATGTTTTTATACCTTTTTTGCGCTTTCCAATAACATTTACGATAAATCTATGTTAACATAATAAAAATTTAACTTGCACGCAATTCTTGCTTATGGTAGATATTAATTTTGAAAATCAAATTAAATAAAAATAAACATATTCATTCGCATAATAAGTCTGACAAGTATAATAATTTCGAGCTTATTTATTATATTTATGAAGAAACATAAATTATGTGCACTGTAATTAGTCTGTTAACATGCCCGAAAACTGTTAATTAGTTAACATACTCCTTACATTGCAATTGCATATTAGATATTTTGTTACTTGGAAATTTTGTTTTGCTTTTTCGCATTTGTTTTGCTGTATACAACATTAGGTACATAAATATCAGAGTAAATATATATATATATCAGATACAAACATACATACACACACACACACAAATACATACACATCTATATATATACAGACAGCTGGTTTGATTTATATTTATTTTCATTTCATTTTTGCAAAAAAAATGTTTCTATTTATTTTGTATTTCTTTTTTTGTGTAAGTGTTTGAATGTGTATCTGTTTGACTGTGTGTGTGTGTGTGTGTTTGTGTTTGTTGCATTTTGCAATTATTTTATTTTTATTTGAAATTGGAACAAAATAATTGCATTTTACAAATAACAATCGGACCTACAACGACATTTTGACTGACGGCAAATTAAACACTAAGTGCAACATGGATATAAGCCTATTCAATTATGCAACAGCCTTCAACAAAGAATGGCAGTCAAATGAAACAGTTATACAAATGTTGCACTATACACGACTATGAGATACTCTTGATTTTTATAAGCTCAAATGATACGCTGTAAATCATTTCAATATGATTCTGCTATGCAACAAGATATAATGAGGAGAACGTTAGATTTTGCTTATTGAAACAGTCGTTGCGTCTGGAAATGACTTTTAATCCTTTTAGATGGAAGACTTCAAGCCTATTAACCCAGCTCTTTTGGAATAGCGACTACTTAATTTTGTGGTGTAGAATCAAGCTATGGACAATCACTTTACTTTGGAGGATCTGGTTACATTTGTGATGGGACATTGCCCCAGATCTGTCTGCAGTTTGAACCAAAGGCTGTTGTATGGCGAGTTGCCATCGCACTGTTAAATTGCTCTATTTGTTTAGCATCCAATTCAGTTGTTTCATCCTGCAAATAGATGCTATATGTTAATTATCTACTGTCCAGTCCGAAGTACCGCATGTTATTGGATTGTGGTGCTTAGCCAAAAGGTATTATACTCCCTAGGGTTAAGCACATGTTAAGACATATTGACATATCCACTGCCTGAACTAAGACTCAAATAAGTATAGTAACTCTTGTGTGCTGCTCAGAGCTTAAGCTTTATATCAACAGCATAGGAGGTGAGTTCGAATCATTACATAGCTGGAACAAATCTGCTGCAAAGATCCAGTACATCATCAACCAAGGGACATTAACCTGTGAAACTCCAGTTCTAGCTGAGTACCTCAAAGTTTATACTGTACTCTCATTACGAAGTAATGATCCTCTTTAGATGACCCAAAGATAAGGAAAAATGCTACTCGAATTAGTGTCTTCAGGGTTTCCAGGAAACTAAATCAAACGCTTCCTGCATTATTCAACTTCTTACTGTCAATGACCTTAGGGACTTCATTCAATAGGATTCGTTGCTGGCAGCAGCTAAGGGCTTTATTAATCACATGCAAATTGGCTGCATTTGATTAGCAAAGGATTTAGCATGGCGTTCGCTTTAGTTAAGTTTCTACTATCTAATAAAAATATAACTGTAAATAGAGAGCATGAAAATTTAAAAGAAATAAAAACAAGTAAGAAGTCTGTAGTCGAGTGTACCCGACTACGAGAGCCCCTTTGCCTACATATACAGCCATAAACACACATACTCATACATACACACAGTTCTGCACGTACTTAGCCATTGCGCGCACCTTTTAGCCCCCCACGCTCTATAGCGCGGTACTCAATGTTGTATAACTTCCGTGTTTATTCTTCAATTTTAACGAAATTTACAGCGTAGATGAAAAATGGTCTACTTAAAATTTGGTTGGTTAAAAATTTTACCTTATAATCGATTTTCTCGAATTGCGGTGGTCAGGGGAGGAAATTCGGAAATCTAAAACAAACTTGTATAGCGTACGAACATAACAAATCTACATTCGCACTACTATACCCCCCGGGGCCCATAACGCCACTTTTGATGATGTATAACTTGCGAATTTTGTGATCAATCTTACCCAGATTCACAACATCGATCAAGAATGGTCTAATTATGATGTGTGCCAAAAATAAATTTGATCGGTTGAAAATTGTGCTTAATAATCGATTTTTTCCAATTGCGGGGGTCAGGGAAGGAAATTGAAAAATCAGAAACATTTTGTACAGCGTATGAAAATGATAAATCTAGGTTTAAAATTTGGTTGCTCTAGCTCTTATAGTCTCTGAGAAACAGGCGTTCATACGGACGGACGGACCTGATTCAGAATATAAATACTTTATGGGGTCTCCGATGATTATTTCTGTGTTACCTACTTTTTAATTTTGCACATTTCCAATAGTTCCGTTTTGCTCTTTTTTACAAAAAGGCAAAGGGGCTAACAATTAAATCATCTAGATACAGTGGACACGCACAAAGAAGAACCTTTCGCCTTAAACTTTGCTGTTAAAAAACATTTGAAAAATGACAAAGCTCCACTTCCTTCCCACCATACACAATATTTGCACACACATCCTAATCAATTATCTAGTTAATCATTCTAACTAAATTTATGTTCAACTTTAATTATCATCATCCTTCTTTAATCAATTTCATTTTATAGAGTAAGCAAAAATAAATTAAACAACTTTTTACCCTTTTTGCCTTTTGAAAAAAGGATGAAGGGAGCTAATGGAAATGTTCAAAGATGAACAGACTGCACATGGACAAATCGACTCGGCTAGTCGTCCTGAGCAAGAATATATAGACTTTATAAAGCCTCAGATGATTATTTCTACCTGTTACATACTTTTCAATTTTATACATAATCTATTAGTATTAATCATAAATCTATTAGCTCCCTTTATCCGTTTTTCAAAAGGCAAAGGGGCTAAGCACAAAATCGGTCCAAATGTCTATGTTATCTTCTTGCATATTTTTACTACAAATTCATCTCTAAAGGCAACGCTTGCTGGGGTATAAATCAGATTTCATATTGAAAGCAAAATTGATCTTCGAATTCCCAACGAGTTATAGCAAAAATTTGTTTTATTGACACTTCCGGGATACTGAAGTCAAGGTTACTTTGGTTTACCTTCGTATTTCTGTCTGGTATGTACTCCAAAATTAGGAGTACAACTCGTACAGAGCTCTATAATTTTTTAGTGGGGACAAGAAATGTTCTCTTTTATGCATCACTTTGGAATTTTTCATTTAAAAGTTCCAGCCATAATTTACCAGAAACCTAAGACTAGTAAAAGTTCCACGGGACGACATGTCTATTAAATTGTATTATAAATTCTTACCAACTATTGTTATACTCAGTTTTTGAAAAAAAACATGAATATATATAAAATAAGATATACAAAAATATAAAAAATAAATAAATCTATGTTTCAATAATTCTTATTTATGTTTTATTGAAATATTTGCCTCTCTTTCCATGCAACAGATATTCCCAAATAAATAGGGGTAAATCTATAGAAACACTTATTGCCGTTTCTATATCGAGGAACCTTGTATTCCCTAATAAAAACAAATTAAAAAGAACTTATTGCCACCAAGTAACCTAACTCCAAGCCTGTATCAATAGAGTTAAGAGGAGCGTTTCAAACATTATATAACATGAGCTAAAACAAGTATTAAATAAGTAAGAATGGTTCTGCTGTGGGGTGTATCCCTCCTTTGCTCTTAAACACAGACATACACACACATACATATCACTAGCTTTTTTATCAGAACGGCTTTTCTTCCTTGTAAATTAATAAGACAGTAAGTGCTATCCATTGCTTAAGGACTTATCATTATTGCGGGAGGAATTCCCAATGTGGATTAATATTCAATTGGCTTAAAATTGTGATTAATAATCACCGGGTTTCTCGTACAGCAGGGGGTCAGGAGGGAGAATTCAAAAATTAAGCATAAACTTGTTTAAAGTACCAAAACGAGGAATTTAGATTCGATATTTAGTAGGTCCTCCACACCTTATACTAGTCTCTGTGCAAGTAAAACTTATTCTTGCGCAACAGTTGAGGCATGTGGAAGAATCAAGAAAAAACGATGCAACATATAAACGTTGTGTTTATTTTAATATTTTTAATTTGTATTAAGATTATTGAAGGTTTAAAATTTTAATATTTATAATATTTCAATTACTGCTAATGTGCAAAATCTTAGATCAGACGATGCAACATTTGAAATCTTGCTTGGTTTTTATCAATTGAAATCTGTATAGAGTTGCTTTAACTTTAGGTAACATTAATGCCATAGGAAATGTAAAATAGGTGACTATTGGCTTTGACAGAAGGAAGCAATTTCGAGACTATAATATATATAGATATATATATATATATGCTTGATCAGCACCAATACGTGAGAATATCATGCACTGTGCGTCTGGTCAATTTGGCACCAAAAAACTGTTTACAGTGCGTGTATGTTATGTGTATGTGTATGTTTGTGTGTGCGAGTGTGTGTATGTATATGTTTGAACTTGATCGCGTACACCCGACTATATAGGATACATCAAACAAAGACAGAATATAATCAATGTAAATGCATTTTTATTTACTTTTTGTATGCGGGTTAATGGGGTTAAATTTTAGATTGATTCAACGGAAATATATCAATTTAAAAGAGGAAACAAGTAAGAAGTCTGTAGTCGAGTGTACCCGACTACGAGAGCCCCTTTGCCTACATATACAGCCATACACACACATACTCATACATACACACAGTTCTGCACGTACTTAGCCATTGCGCGCACCTTTTAGCCCCCCACGCTCTATAGCGCGGTACTTAATGTTGTATAACTTCCGTGTTTATTGTTTAATTTGAACGAAATTCACAACGTAGATGAAAAATGGTCTATTTAATATGTGTGCGAAAAAGAAATTTGATCGGTTAAAAATTGTACCTTATAATCGATTTTTTCAAATTGCGGGGGTCAGGGGAGGAAATTCTAAAATCTAAAACAAACTCGTATAGCGTACGAACATAACAAATCTACATTCGCACTAGTATACCCCCCGGGGCCCATAACGCCACTTTTGATGATGTATAACTTGCGAATTTTGTGATCAATCTTACCCAGATTCACAACATCGATCAAGAATGGTCTAATTATGATGTGTGCCAAAAATAAATTTGATCGGTTGAAAATTGTGCTTAATAATCGATTTTTTCCAATTGCGGGGGTCAGGGGAGGAAATTGAAAAATCAGAAACATTTTGTACAGCGTACGAAAATGATAAATCTAGGTTTAAAATTTGGTTGCTCTAGCTCTTATAGTCTCTGAGAAACAGGCGTTCATACGGACGGACGGACCTGATTCAGAATATAAATACTTTATGGGGTCTCCGATAATTATTTCTATGTGTTACATACTTTTGGATTTTGCACATTTCCAATAGCTCCGCTTTGCTTCTTTTTTACAAAAAGGCAAAGGGGCTAAAAATATAAAACATAAAATAACTTTTCATATTGAGTTCAAGAATTAAAATAAAAAATTGACTTAACAATTTGTTATTTTTCTTACTCTCCTCAGCAGAAATACCTTTAGGCAACTGGACAGTAGATGGAAGATATAAATGAATAAGAATAAAGAGGAATTCCAAATTAAATAAATTAAATATTTTAATGAAAATATGAAATAGAAAAATGAAAATTTCACTTTAATAAATAAACTGCAATAAGCTAAAAGATTTCAAGCGCTTTGAATATTTATGCTAAAATATTTATTTGATTTAAACTTATAACTAACTAACATTTATATTTACACACACACACACACATGTACCTATACAAACATATACACACACACATACATATACATTTGTTGTGCCTGAAAAACATTTAAACTTGACTTAAAACACCTCGCATCAACTTTGCTTTGCGTGTGAGTTTATCTTCTCAGCTTTCTTTCTACATCTTCTTCTCACTCTCGTTTGCTCTAATATATATTTAGCTTTTCACTTCTCTCTTGCAGTTTAATTGGTATTTATCAGATTCTCTATTACAGTTACTATTTTGATTGAAAATTTATGCGCAATTTAATTTAATAGCATCAAATTTTAACCAAAAATTACATTTACCACGTACCACACACACACACAAACAGACACACACACATAAATTTATTCATAAAAACCACAGAATTCTCTACATATATACATACATAAATATATATGAATATATATATATATATATATATTAATTTTATATGAAAATTGAATTAGTCGGCTTAGCATTAAACGAGCTAAAAATAATTTAATTAAATTTCAAATTAAAGCGCTTAACATTTTAATCAAGTTTAAAACATTATTTTTAATTGCCATATTGCCGCACACCTGCTTTACTCCTGTTTCCTATCTACTGTCTACTGTATAGTGTCTTCTATCTACTGTTTACTGTCTTCTGTCTTCTGTCGGCTGTCTCCTGTCCTGTCATATTGCCACTGTACACACAGGATGCACATAAGTTGCTGCTGTTGGTGCAGCAGCACTGACAACCAGTTGGTAGCCTTGGACTCAGAACTTTGTTGCTTCCGTTACTGCCACCCGTTGTGGCAAGTGATAAATGTCCGCCCATCATCTCTGCATTTTTCTTCATAATCGAAAAATCTTTGCTCCACGACCATAGCATAACAGTATCCTCTGCTGTCTAGTCGAATATATTGATACCCTGTTAACTTTAAAGTATTTCTTGCTTAAAATAAAACAGTGTTACTCTCTGTTAACATTAACAGAATCTTCAAACTTACAGCTGCTTAACATAAGCACAATTTATTGATCTTTCAAGTTCCTATCAAACTGCATACGTCTCTGTAAAGCTTATGTTAATTAACAACCGCTTAACAGAAAAGTATGCCACAAGTTACTCAACTTTCTCTTAACTTAAGGATACGTTAACAGAAAATGCTAAGTGTAAGTAACAGACTAAAAAGTCTGTTAATAATAAGCAATTCTATCTTGCAGAGTATTTGGTAGTCGTCAATTTGGCGTATTGCTGAACTTTTCTCACAGTTCATGGACAATTTTTTATGTTACATGCAGCTTTTGTTGCATTTTGGCTGTCGCTTGAAAATCGATTCCATTGTTGGCTTGTCGCATCAGCTGCTATTTATTATGTATTGTTATGATGGTCTTGGTTTCTAGGTTATAAGCCCAAGGATCAGCTTCGTTTTTAGGATCGTTCACAGCCCTTTGACTTCTATTGCATGCACTTAGGCGCCCCAAAGCGACTTCTAATGCGACGCTTATTTAGTTTTCAATTTGATTTTGTTTTCTCATATTTTTTGCTCTTTCACTTTTCAATTAAACTTATTTTGCTCTAGTTGCTACAACAAACCGAGTTACACTCAAAAAAATATTATATCAATAAGCTAAAATTAAGATTATATCAGAAATCCTTACTTTGAGATCATTATCAGAAACTTCTTAGATTATAATCAGGGATATATATATGAATATAGATATGCATATTGACGTGAATATAGATATGGATAAACATACAGATATGGATATGGATAAGGTTCTAGAAATAGATAGGGATATAAATATAGATATGGATACAGATATGGTTGTAGTTATGAATATTGATGTGGATATACAGAGCTATATAGAATGGGAGATAGGTTTGGATATACACATAAATAAAGATAGGGATATAGATATGGATATGGATATAGATCTGAATATAGATATGGATATTGATGTGAATATTGATGTGGATAAGTTTATGGATAAGGTACTGTATAAAAATATGGATAAGGTTATGAATATAGATACGGATATGAATATGGATATGGATATGCGTATGGACATAGAAATAGATATAGATAGGGATATAAATATAGATATGGATATAGATATGGTTGTAGTTATGAATATTGATGTGGATATACAGAGCTATATAGAATGGGAGATAGGTTTGCATATACACATGAATAAAGATAGGGATATAGATATGGATATGGATATAGATCTGAATATAGATATGGATATTGATGTGAATATTGATGTGGATAAGTTTATGGATAAGGTACTGTATAAAAATATGGATAAGGTTATGAATATATATACGGATATGAATATGGATATGGATATGCGTATGGACGTAGAAATATAGGGATATAAATATAGATATGGATACAGATATGGTTGTAGATATGAATATTGATGTGGATATACAGAGCGATATAGATTGGGAGATAGGTTTGGATATAGATATGGATAAAGATAGGGATATAGATAAGGATATGGATCTAGATCTGAAAATAGATATGGATATTGATGTGAATGTTGATGTGGATAAATTTATGGATAAGGTTCTGTATAAGAATATGGATAAGGTTATGGATATAGATATGGATATGAATATGGATATGGATATGGTTGTGGATATAGATGTGGATATAGTTGTGGATATTCAGAGGGATATAGAAAGGGGAGATATATTTGGATATATATATATGGATAAAAATACGGATATAGATATGGATATGGATATAGATATAGAAATTTATATAGCTTCAGATATAGATATGAATATAGATATGGATATTGATATGGATAAGAATATGGATAAGGATATGGATAAGGCTATGTATGTCGATATAGATGTAGATAGGGATATACACAGACAAATAGAAAGAGACGTATATTTGGATATAGACATGGATCATGATAGGGATATAGATATGCATATGGATAAAGAAAAATAAATATATATAGTTATGGATATAAATATAAATATAGATATGGATATAGAAATGAAAATGTATAGAAGTCACTACGTATTTTTGTACAGTGTAATTGTTATTGGCTGTAAGCGTTGCTTGGCTTTGTAAGAAATGGGGCCATTTTATGGTAAGTGCAGCACGCGCCATACCAATCCAACACCGTTATGCGCTGCTGTGTTGTGCGGCACCCGCGGCGCCCAAAAGTATGCAGCGATTTTTCGTGGATGTTTTATTTATTGCCTGCAATTTGGCAGTCGCCGCTTTTATGCGCAACTTGTGCGATTTTTGCGAATTCCACCAAGGAAACCCAAAACATTGAGAACCCTACTTACACATATTCAAACCCATACACACTCACACACACACGCATTCACCCGTTCCCTTGCTACTAGGTTCTTACAATAAGCTTTCTGGCCAAAAAACGTGAAAGGCCTCTTTTCTTTTTTCTCGTTTTTTATTTTTTAAATTACCAAGCATAAAATTTAATTAGCCAAAACCAAAAATGCGCTCGTTCTGCTCCAGCTGTTTGCCCCCCCGCCCCCCCTCCCCTCAACAACTATTACCTCTCACCATCCAACTAAATCTTTCAGCAAAGGGGAAGGCAATGCCAATAAAACACACAAAAGTAAATTGCATTTGGCAAACGTTGGCAAACTTTAAGAGCTGAAGCAGGGATTGCATCTCTCACTCCGCAATCCTCTCACGTCCAGACAGAGACTCCAGCTGAGAGTCCTAAGATGGGAAAAGTGCAGCGTGTGAATTTTATAAGCTTGCAGCCTTTATAGAACTAAGAAAAAAAGTTCCAGATGCTATAGAGCATAACGAGCAAACCATCTCGCAATTCTTCTGTCCTGCCTTTCCCCGTTCTCCTTATTCCTAACACACCAACACACACACACATTTCATACACCCAGTGCAACTGCTGGTTGTGCTTTTTTTTGCACCAGCACCAGCAGCAGCAGCGCATTTGCGCAATTTGTGTGCATTTTGGCATTCAATCGCAATCCCCTGACGCGACGCGACGCGCTTTTGCCTCCGTTAGTCGTTTGGCCAAATCCCTTAACAAAAATCGCAAGCGTTAAATTGCTGCCGACCATAAGTTGCGGTTGACTGCGGTGCACCGCGATCGCCCAAATAGCTCTTAGCCCCCCTCCCCCCCTTCCGTCTCACCCGGCTTGTAATCCACCCCAAACTCTCCGCTAAACCTGGTGCATTCTCATTAACCTTGGGCCAGCCAAATTCATTTCTTTTGTTAAACCATCGCGGATATTAAACATACAATTTTATTTCGTTAAGTGAAACACTTGAATTTATACCGAAATTTATACCTTTTACATTATAACTTCTTTTTATTGCTTTTTTATTATTATTAATAAATTATACATTATACATCATATCGTATACCTTTCACTTTAATCCTCATGTTTTATACCTTACACCTTATTCCTAAATATTGTATCTGTTTCCTATCTATACTTTACACGCTATAGATTGTATCTTAAACCTTACATCTTATACCTATATTTTATAACGTTATGCCTATACATAAAAACTTAATTTATTGTATTTCTTATACCTTTTTCTTATATTGACCTATGTTTTATACCTATTTTCTGTATGTAATACCTATTCTTAAACTTTCTTTTTTATATGTTAAACATCAATTTCACACTATATACCTATGTTATACCTTTTTCCCCTATACCTAATACTTATATTTTATAAAAATATTTTATACCTTTTTCTTATATCTGATAAATATATATGTTGCACCGAATATCTATATTGAATATTTTTATTCCTTATACTTTATACGTATATTTTATATATATTTTTATATGTGATACCTCTTTGTATACCTGATTTTTATATTTTTGAACCTTTTCTCTTATTCTTTTCTTTATTTTATACCAATACCTAACACCTTTTACCTATATTAAATAATTTTATTCCTATAACTTATTTAAAACCTATATTTTATACCTTTTTTCATATCTGTTATACCTCAAGCTTGCTCCTTATATATATTACTCCATATACTATATAGCTTAATCCTATATATCTTATACCTCATACCTAAATTTAATTTAATTTCTAATTTCGTAAGAATTATTTTATATTTTATGCCTTTTCTCTTCTATCTTATAACATACACCTTTTATCTTTTGACTTAAGCCAAAAACACTTCTTTTATACCTTATACCTCAAGCTTTATACCTTATACCTCATACGTTATACCTTTTACAATTTTAGTTTATGAGTGTAGGGTATGTGATAGTTCAGCATTTTGAGGTATTTTCTGCTTGTTATTTATATTTCTACTTGACACAGTTTTCTCGGGTCACCTGCCCTGCGGGAGTGTTGGCTATGAGAAGCATTTGACACTTGACACTCTAAATATTGCCTGCGGCTTGCGGGTCAATAATTTTCTGTGTTTTCTTCTTCTTCTTTTGCTACTATTTTCAGCTTTCCACACTTGACTTTGGACAGTTGGCCTGTTTGACACTTTATTTCGTTTTATGTTTGACACTTTTTCCTTTTATTCCTTGCTCTTTTTCTCTCTTACTCTGTCCCTCTCTATCTGCTTTTGCCGCTTACCGTTTAAATAGTGTTGTGACTTTGCTTCAAGCAAACTGTTTGCCTTCGGTTTGCTCCGTTCTTTTTCTCTCTCCTAAAATCAATACTACAGATCCTTAGGGCTTGCTGAAATCATTCATATTTAAAAGAATTCACTTTAAAGGATTAATCTCCAAAATTCTCGAGAGAAAAAATAGCATAAAAAAAATTTCATGAAAATTATTGCAATTCCATTTTGGCATAAAACCTTAATATTTGTTGGAAATATATTGAAGTTAAAAATTGTACACAATCATTGCTAGTAGAAAAGAATAATTAAAATATTTTCTTTATGCTTGAAAATGAAAGAAAAAATGTTCAATAAAAAATGAAAATTATATTTGGAACAAGAAATTGGATTATTGAAAATGTTATGGCCTGTTGTTGTAACTTGAATATTGGCATAAATATTTCAGAATTCAATTTAAATTGAATTGTGAAGGGGAATGTAGTGGGGGGGGGGGGGTATAAATTTGTGGCAATTCCCATGTCTTAACTTTTGCACTCTTAATTGAAATATGTATGAAGCATAGGCAAAAAAAAAGGAAACTTGTTTAACTGCCAATAATTCAGTTTACTAGCAGCAACGGCAACAGCAGCAACAACAATAATAATAATAACAGCACTTAAAAATATCCCAAGCTGTTGCTGTTACTGTTGTTGTTGTTACATGTATTGCAAACATGTTGAACTTTTCCTACTTCTACTCGTACTTCTACTCTGACTCCATAGATCCATTCCACCTTAAAGTAAAACATCATCATCGTCATTATTGATATGGGTTTCTGCAGTTGTTTGCACTTTTTAGACCACTGCACTATCCAACCCCCCCCCCCCCCCTACAAGTCCCCTTACTACACTCCCTCTTCACTGTCAGCTTCACTGTCAGCTTCATTCACACATTCACAGTAAACTCTACTCCATAGATATATATACACATCTATCTATATATATTGACTATATATATATATAAATATCCCAAACCGCTGACCATACATATATTGCATGCATTTTATTTGATTTTGTTTTGGCACGCCTACACTTTATATACCCTGCAATCATTAGGTATGTATAGAGGGGTATATGAGACATTAAATACTCTAACAATATACATGTATATATGTATAGAGCTTAAAGTTGGCTATAAATCTGGATGCAATATCCAACTCAACAATTTTTCTCAATGTGAAACAAATCTCATTAAATACCCTTTTGTGCTTATTTTTACAGGGTACATATATAGCTTAGCACTTTACTTGACATAAAAGAAAATTTTTATTTTTTTATATTTTGTTTTGGTATTTTTTTTTTTTGATTTTGTTTTTGTTATTGCGTCGGTTACTTTTTCCACATGAATTTATTGCTCGCATATTTCGGTTTTTACAATATCGAAAACGCGAACTGGCCACTAGACGACGCCCCTTCCCCCATCACCATATCCCGCCTCTATTGGCCCAATTGCACTGCATCCCATATGCTTTAGCCTTGGCCATTTTCGTTGGCCATTCACAGTTGGCGTGTACACGGAAATGGTAAACAACAGCATCGGATGTTGTGCAAATTTAATGAATATACCTCGTTGCCCCGCCCATTTATTTATTCAATTTTATGCAAGCGGCAATTTTTACTCTTTCCATTTTTGCCACAGCTTATGGGCTGGTGCATAAGCGCAAATACCCTATACACTAGTGCAGAGAGGGGTATATTCACACTATATATATAGATAGAGGCGAAGCATCAGCTGTATAGCTGCTCAATGGCTTGTGATACGTTTCACATTGCATGAAACGAGATGCTTTCTGTCATAGAACGAAATGTTTTCTGTTTATAGCAAAGCTTTGGTGTCATTTCGTTTAGAAAAAGTACGAAACTCCAGCTCAAGTAGTGTTCTGTGAAGTAGACTTCATTCAATATTTGTGCCCAAGTCATGTTACCAATTGGACAAGATGCATTCAGCAGCAAATTGTGCCTAGAGCAGAGTTGCAGTAGAGCTATCATCCGAAATATTATTTTCTAGCTTTTTTTTTTTAAAGAGAATTCACAGTTTATCACCGATAACATAAAAGAGTATGCAGTATAATGGAGCATATTTTATAAAGTTCAGTTGGAGAACGCTACGAACTTTTTACCATAGCAAAGGCGCCGCGAACTTTTTATCACAGCAAAGACGCCACGAACTTTTTACCACGCGAAAGATACAACGAACTTTTTACCACTCGAAGGTGCCACGAACTTTTTATCATACACTTTACATAATCAATCAACTAAAGTTGTAAAAATACAGCTTAACTCTTAATAAAATTAGCCTATTAATTGCAGGGTATACGCAATTCGTTCTACTCTTTCTTTGCATGTGTGTGATTACATCTAATTAGCCGCTGACTTGATATGATAAGCTGTTCAGCTTCGATTTAATTCATAGTGTTGGGCGGGGAATTTAAATACTTTTCTATTGTAACTGTAGATTATGATTTAAAGTACAAATTGAAAATGAAAAAATGTATATACACACATATATGTAAATATTTATATATATATATTTCAATTTGTTGCTAAGCAAATGTACAATTTAAGCTGTGTTATTACCAGGATTAAAGCGACTCAACATAAAATATCACTGTCAAAGTTTTAAATAAAAAATTCATAAAATTGACTATTAAATGTAAATATATATATAAAAAGAGAAAAATAATTGATTTGTTTGAAACAATTTAATGGAAGGCAACAGCGTGATAATCGAACTGACAATGAAGCAAATAAAGAGAGCATTGAGAAGGCAAAAAGTGAACAAGGAAATGAAAGCAAAGTAAATATTTTGTGTGTGAACTATAAATATATAGAATATACATTGAAATTAATAAATATTGACTTCAATAAGAGTTACAGATGTAAATAAAATGACCATGGAGGTGTTAACAGTTATTACAAATGTTAACAGTAAATAAGAAACACAGAAAAAGTAATGAAAGTTAAAAGGCGAGAAAGGAAAATGTAAGGTTAAGGGACGCTAAGGAAGGGTAACGAAATCCATAGAAAGCTAAGGTTAGGTATAAGAAATTGTAGCAAATTGTGTGGAAAAGTGACCATGTAGGTTATGTCAAGTCTAAATATAAGTTAGTTGCATACAGCAAGGCGTTTAATAAGGCAAAACACAACAAATCTTCCAAGACGAAATTCACTGTTGGAAGGCAATTTGAATCATTTTTGTAGCTGTAAATAAAAGATCATATAAAATATTTAATAACATGACTAAACATAGATCGCAGTATACATATTATTATACAGAGCTATATATATATATATATATATATATATATATATATTTAAAAATATAACTGATTTTAGATCTATTCAAGCTCCAATTTCTTTTTCTATTCAAGCGGCGATTTTATGCCCTTATTTTGACTGACAGATGCCAGCGAAGAGTACATAGACTTTTATACCCTTTAAAGCATATAAAAAACTAAAGGGCATACAGTTTATATATTAAGCTTAATAAATATATATATATATAATAATAATAAATATATATTTGTATATATATATATATTTATATGTGTATAATCAATTTATATATATATATACAAATGGCACAACTGTTTAGGGTTTTATAATACTCTTGGAACTGAGACGTAATTTGGTACTGAGTAGCTTAAATTATATTACAGGGTATATTTTTACTTCTCAGTAGCTCAGAAATTATATGCCAGAGTATATGTGAGTAGTTGCTAAAATTTGACTTTTGTGCTTTGATTTTTGTTGTTCAATTTATTTAATTGCTCGGCGCCAGCTGTCAAATTGTGTGAGTGACCCCTGACAGGTGGGCTTAGGGCTGGAATCGGTTGAGTTGCTCAGTTTCTGAGTTACCAATGCTCAGTGACAACTCACTTGCAAAACAGACACACACATTCTCACTCCCACACACACAGACACACACATTTCTGACAGGTTGTTTATGTGTGTGAGCAGTGACTAAACTTTGAATGTGTTTAAACTCTGCAGCAAAAGAAATGGTAGTCATTTTAGATTAAAAGTAATATACAAAATAAGTGAAAGTTGTAAAAATGCCCATAGAATATATATATATGAAATAAAATAGCTTCTTAATCATATGTATATAACTATTAGTTCTATAGAATATATATATATATATATATATTTATAGCTGAAAAATCATAAAAATTTAACTAGTTTTTTCCTGGCACAGAAAGTAAAATGTTTGCCATGAATAGTGCAAGTTATGTTATAATAATTATAGTATATTTCACACTTAAACTGGCACATAAATATATTAACCAAGAGATAAGAGTTAAAATGATGGCAACATTTAACCAGTTCATCCGCATGCTTTAGCCACAATTGGCAACAGTCTTAAGTCAATTAGAAAACATTGAAAAATGGTAACTGGTTTTGTCATTTGTCTAAACGACCTTCAATTAAACGGACTTCACAATACATTTAAGACTTACATTTGTCACTTGTCTAGAGCCCAATGCCCAAAGCCTATAACTAAACAGTTAGTATATATATAACAAACACACATACATGAGCATACACAATGTCCGCTTTGATTGCTTGGCAATTCAAGTCAAGTTTTCAATGCAATTGAATTCTATGTTCAATTTTCGATTCGTTTGAAATTTATTTGGCGCAACAATTGTTTTGGCATTAAAAGCGGCAATAGAAGGAAGGAAAGAAAAGCAAAAAAAAGTATTAAAAAAATAAAAGGAAGGAAGAAGAAATATATATATAATATAAGGGTAGCCTGCAGATTGATGACCCTATTGTTGTTGCTATTGGCGCTGCTGCTGGTGCTGCTTCTGGTGTGGCATGCCACGTTCGTAGCTGTAGCTGTCGCTGTTGCCATCCATCACACTCAAAGTGAAATAAATTGAAACTAATACCAAAAGGCAATCAATGAATGCTTTTCAGTTGCTTTTGTCGCTATTGTTGCTGCTGCTATTGTTGTTGCTATTGTTGTTGCTGCTGTTACTATTGTTGCTGCTGTTGCAACAGCTGTTGACGTTGGCAGCGTCACTGTTACTTTCCCAAACAACTTGAAAATCCTGTTTGCTATGGCATTCATTTGCCAAAGTCAAACTCGGATGCTATGCTGAAGCAACAACAGCAACAGGGGGATCGGGGCTGCAACTCATTGGTAGGCGTCATGGAAAGTCAAGTGTTTTTTTTTGTTTTATTTTGTTTTGTTTTCTTTTGTTTTTGTTTTGTCTTGTGTTGGTGAAAATGCTTAAATACCCGTGGCACCGCTTTCTGGAGCAACTGTCTCAGCTTCCAGTCGCTGACCACTCGCAACCACTTCCAACCACTCGCTTCCCCATATAGAGCAACAAATGGCTCACTTTCTAGTGCCCAATGTCTTATGGCTAGTAGCAGATTCTCAGCTCTGTCTGCATTTCGACTGATCAATATGCAGCGAGAGCTTGCTTGTTCCTCAATCATCTGGCTTAAAGACAGGCCCCAAATAGGTGAACACCTTAGTGTGTGTGTGTATGTGTGAGTGTGTGTACACACCAGTTCAATGCCAAGTAGATTAACGGGTTTATAGTAAAAACTAATTTATTATCATTTAGTAAATAATTATATTTGTAGATAAGAATAAGTTTAATTATAATCAAGATGGATTAATTTAAATAAAATAGTTTTAAATTAAATAGTTATCTATATAAAATGAGTTGAATTATTATAATTAAATGAATCTGATTATTAATATTATTTTACCTTTTACCTTATTAATAAAATAATAGACAATCAATTATTTTATTTAATATAATTAAAATTTTTGTATAAAGTCTTATTCTTACCAAAATCATCATAAATTATCGCTGTCATATGAAAATGATTATCATTTTAATTTTCATTATTATTATCATTATCATTATCTTTATTATTACTATCATTATAATTATTTGCATTGGCATTACTCTAAGCATTTCCATTATCATTACCATTAATATTATTATTGTCATTGCCATTGTAATTGTCATTGTCATTGTCATTGTCATTGTCATTGTCATTGTCATTGTCATTGTCATTGTCATTGTCATTGCCTTTGTCATTGTCATTGTCATTGTCATTGTCATTGTCATTGTCATTGTCATTGTCATTGTCATTGCCATTGTCGTTGTCATTGTCATTGTTATTGTCATTGTCATTGTCATTGTAATTGTCATTGTCATTGTCATTGTCATTGTCATTGTCATTGTCATTGTCATTGTCATTGTCATTGTCATTGTCATTGTCATTGTCATTGTCATTGCCATTGTCATTGTCATTGTCATTGTCATTGCCATTGTCATTGTCATTGTCATTGTCATTGTCATTGTCATTGTAATTGTCATTGTAATTGTCATTGTCATTGTCATTGCCGTTATCTTTGTCGTTATCAGTAACATTGCCTTTATCATAATCATTATCATTATAATTATCATTATAATTAGTATTATCTTCAACTTTGGCATTACCACTACCAATACTATTATTATAGTTATTATTCTATCAATATCATTAGAATTTATATTAATATCGTCCTAGTCATTCTTTGTATCATTATTATTATTATTATTATTATCATCATCATCATCATTACATTGTCATTGTATTAAACAATATCTTTATCAATATCTTTGTTTCTATTACTAATAATATTATTCTCTTTAATTATGTTATTATCATTAGTATTAGCATTATCATTAACTTAATCAATATTATTATGCTTAGCATTATTATTATTATTATTGTCATTATTATATAATTATTACTTATTATTAACATTACTTACTTATCATTAACATTACGATTATCATTAGCTTAGTCATTATCATTATCATAATCATTATCATTAGCTGTCTCATTAACATTAGCATTCTCATTATACTTATTGCTGCTTTTTTTTTGCTTTTGCAAAAGGAAGCAAAAAATGTGAAATATTTTTAGAAACTTTCGAGTTGATTTGCTGTCTCTAGTGGCGGCACATATAAAGCGCAATAGTGTCAGACCTCTGACAGTCTGTCAACCATAATGCTGGACTATAATTAACATCTACGTCTCTCACATATATTCAGGACTGTCAGTCTGTCTCTCTGTATCTCTTCTGTATCCTTTATGCCCAACTGTTGGTGTTGTTTGTAAGCCACCAATAACAAACCCAAAAAAGGAAAAGAAGAAAAATAGAAAAAAGACACATTTGGTGACACGTCGTTTTTAATAGTCAAAGTGACACGCTAAGCTGATTAACTCTAATCTAAAGTACGTTTCTCTCTTTAAAAAAAAGGTATAAAAATTGTTGCTGGAAAACCAAATGAATATGGGAATATCGAAAGGGAAAACCATAACCCGCATTGCTAGTAATGCGTTAAAGCAAAATGAAGCAAGGATATGGAATACGAAGGATGAATACAGGAAAAATAAAACGCCGAACGAACTGTTTACATTTTTCGAAGATTTGCGGGGAAAATGTAGAAGAAAACTATAAAAATAAATCAAAAAAAAAATTTGTATTCCCTATTACATTATTCATTCAATGATGAAATATAGATACGCTTTACTCCGTTATGTTATCAACTGTTAAAGTAACTTTCACTTATTATACAATAGGGTATAATTATTTGCTTTAATTTAATACCAAATCATCAGCCAATACAGCGCAGTTATACCTTAAGTTAGGGTATTTAAAGTGACTGTAGAAATTCACATACTCACACACATACACTCACACTTTGCAACACTAGCAAAAGGTCGATCCGTGTCAGAGTTTGGAGTCAGTGTCGGAACTGAAGTCACAGCTGGACTTTGAGCCGGAGTTGTCGGTTAAGGGACGGCCAATGCCATTTGCCATTTGCCATTTGCCTGTCTGCTGCTCTTATCGTGCCTTCATTATACCCTATACAAAAACAAACAACTCGTAAGGAGTTACTCCAATCAGTTATATATATATATATATCTATGTGCATAATCTACATCGAAATCATAATTAAGCTGATTTAAATTGTTGCCTGAAACTATGCATAAATATGTTTAGTAAAAGAAAAAAATTATACAAAAATCCATTAAATTTTTACTCTTAGTGAAAACTTTGCTCCATTTTCAACTATATATAATTTGCTGTTAATTCATCCAAGCACTCTTTTAAAGGGTATCTATAGGACAAACCGAAAACGTATACAAACATTTCTAGAATTTTTTTTTTGCCTCTTTCTCTTTGTGTGTTTTGATAGCGTCAGAGTCTCATGTGGTCGCTGTCCGCGGATTCGGTTACGGACACAACACCAACTCCGGGTATGAGTACGTCTATGACTTTGACTATGGACATGGCTATGGCTATGGCTATGGCTTTGGCTATGGCTATTGCTATAGCTATGGCAATGTGTTTGACTATGTTAGTGTTTGGAATCCAGTGGGACACTAAGTAAGCAGCTTTTTGCTTTCGAAACGTTTTAGTTTTTGCAATGGACGAAATTACGGCAATAAGCATTACGAGTCATTACGGCATTGCCAGTGACATTCATTGTTTAAAACTAAGGCTGTTACAGGATCAAAACTATATTCCCTGTGAATCGAATTTACAAAATAAATTAAGAAAGAAATAAGCTATATGTGTATGTAATATTATCAACTTTTATAAGGAAAGAAAGATGAAATTAGCTCAAACATATATGAGGTAGGTCAGAAGAAATATGTTTAACAACATATATATATATCGTATACTATATACTATATATATGATATATCTCGAATGCGCTTTACACATGCCAAAAATATCAATAGAAATCGATTGGAAATGAATTAGTCAAGGGGCAAGGAAGAATCCTCTATTTCAGGACAAATGAAAGAATTGATAATTAGTTGTTAAGGAAAATGCAAGAAAGTGAACTAAATATGTTATCGATGTATCGATAGAAATACTGAATTTGATTCTCTTGTTTCAGTAAATAAGAAAAAGTTAACTCTTTTATAGATTATTTGACAAAAATATTTCTTTAAGACTTTTTAAATTTAAAAAATTTTAGAAAGATTTCAATTTATAATTTTACTATTTGAGTATTTTTAAGGAAAAACTTAAGTTCAGCCTAAACATAACCAGGTTTAAGAATAAACCTACTCTAAGATCCTTGATTTTCTGCTCAAAGACACTTAAACAATTTATAAAGAAATTATTTTAAAAATGATAAATCATTTTATATTAATATATAACATTAAAATAGATGATGATGCCAGCTGTTGACAAATGCAAGTTGCTGGATGCATGTTGCAAGTTGCAATCATCATTTAAGCGCACATTGGCGACCTTTAATCAGCATTGCAACATGATATCTAAGTGGGTGCAACAACGAGTGTTTGGGGCACTATAGGCAGCAATCCAAACGTTGCAACTGTCTCCAACTGATTCATCTGTGTAAAATTTTCAAATGCCGCCACGAAATGGCTAACTGCAAGTCCATATAGAAAGATGTTTTTTTTTTTTATATTTCTTGTTTTCTTATTTCTTTGTCAATTTTTCTTTTTTGTTTTCTTTTTTTTTGCGTAGTTTTCACCACAGAGCATTGAGCGCGTGGAGCATGGAGCATGGAGCATGGAGCATGGAGCATTGAAAATGCAGACGCACTGTGGAGAAAAGTGGTTAAACGAGTCAGCACGAATTGAAACGAATTGACATTGGTTTCGGCTTGCAGCCGGCATTATGTTCGGCAATAGCTTCGTTTTTGTTTAAAACATCGGCATGAGATGCCAGCGTCGACGTCGACGTCGGCGTCTGCTGACAACAGCATTATCAGGTCCAGGCAGAAGCGGCGACTTTAGTCGCAATCGAGCGCTCAGCGTATGAACGTTGTGTCTGGCATTAGAATTAATGGTCACCGTGAACAATCACATAGACAGCACTAATCACAGTCACAGTCACAGTCACTGTCACAGTGAACATAGCTTACAGTTAATAGTCACAGTGTTGAGTGAAGGCGTCTAAGTTGCTGCGTCGCGTGCTTTTCGTATGTTTTTTACTTCACTTCTCTTCAACTGTTTTCTAATTTTTTTCCAAGTGTTTTTCGCGCGCGTTTTTCATGCCACGTGCTGTGCGTAAATTTGTTTGTTTGTTTCTTTGTTCGTTTGTTGTCTAATTCTGTGTATGTGTGTGTGGATGTGGATGTGTGGGTATGTGTTTGTTTGTTTGTTTGGTAAGAAGCCGCTGTAGCTTTTGCCTAACTCTTCAGTCGAGTAATAAATATAAATTTGTTATTTTTTGCCGTTTGCGGATTTGCATTTAAATTCAGAGAAAGTTTTCTTTTTTGTTGTTGTTTTCTTACGTTGCATTTACGAGTGATGCGACGGCAGAAGTAACTACGATATAACTTATCTAAGATTCTTGCTTCTAAACTTTAGATAACAAAACAGAAAATTTTCAAATTAATATTTATTTGTGTAAGAGAAAAACTCAAATTTTTTTTTGTAAAATTACAAAAATAACAAAACATTTTTTTTATTATTTATTTTAGCTGATTTTCTCAAAATGTTTTAAGCAATTTTCTAATATTTCAAAATTTACCAGCAACAAAATTAAATCTTTTGTGTAATGTGCCTAAATATGCTGTGTGTGACTTGTGTCTTTTTATTAGAGTATCCCACTGTATGATTTGACATTTCTATATACAAAAAAAAAATAAATAAAATAAGAAATAAATAAATAAATAATAAAATATATATATTAAACAAAAATAAAAACAAGAAGCTCATTTCATTGTGGTATTTTCCTGTTGGCTTTCACCGCCAGAGGCTTTCCTGTGGCAGTGTTTTAATTTAAATAAATCCACAAAAGCGAGAGCAACAGTTACCCTGTAGATCAGCTCATTGGAACATTTTTTTTACAAAAAATTAAAAAAAAAAAAAAAATAACAGAAAATTTTTTATGCTTAAATAGGTATATTAAAGTATATTAAATAAGAGTTGAATTAAAATAAAAAGAAAATTGAATAATAAATAAAATTGTGAAAAAGAAATATAGTAACAAATAAAATTAATATAAAAATATAGTAATCATAAACATAAACGATAGTAAAAGTAATAATAGTCATAGTAATAATATTTATAAGATTTATAATAATAATAGTAATAATAATAATACAAATTGTAATAGAAAAATAATAATAATAATAGTAAAAATAATAATAATAATAATAATAAATAACTATAATAATAATAAAAACATTTCTAATTAAAATAATAATAACAATAATAATAATAATAATATTATTAATAAAAATAATAATAATAGTAATAATAATTATAATAATAAAACTAATTATAATATTATTAATAAGAATAATAAATTTAAAATTAATAATAATATTTATATACTTTCTTAAAGGATATAAAATGTTTTCGGCAGGCTTCTGTTCTCTTCCCATGATTATTATTTTATTTTATTTTTTTTTTTTGGAATTTCATACCAAATGTGCACATCATATTCAGAATATTTGCCACATTTAAATTTATTGAAAAAAATCTCATTGTCATTTTATTTTATTAAAAAATTTCATAATTCGCATCCTGCGAACATTTGTCAACTTAAAACAACAACAACAACAACAAGATACACACACATACACACAATGAAGTGGATTTTCCAAAAAAAAAATTTGAGTGCGCCGCAGGCAACAACTTTGTATATAAGTGTTTGTATATATAAATGTGTGTATGTGTGTGTGTGTGTGTGTATATGTGTGTGCTTACGTATTTTCAGGTGCTCTGTTATTAAAATAAAAATCTGCTGCAGCATTTGCGATTGACAGCATTTGCTTTTTAGCATACCCTGTAATCATTTCAAGCATTTTTATGGGGTATAACCAGTGCTCGCAATAGGTAATTAAAGGCAGTTAATAGGCTAGTTAGATGTTATACAAAAGAGAATGAAAGTACAGCCAAGCTGGATGTCAAACTCAGCGCTCCTTCACTGTTAGCAGTCAGGCCTCGATTTTCTTTGTAAATTTCTTATAATCTGCTTTTCTTAAGAGAAACCAAATGAAAACTTACATTAAATTTTGAAAGGGTTATTATAGAAAAATGCAACTTTGAGTTATGTCTAAGCCCTTTTTAACCATTTAATTAAATTATCCTTAACTACTTCTTACCAGATGTAAAGCCTAGCCTTATGACTATAAATATATTTATTTGTTATAATATGAAAAGCTAATAGATAAATATATATATAAAAATATGTTTTAATTTACATATGTATATATATATATGTAGTATATATATATATTTATAGGGTATCTGATAGTCGTTAAATTAAATTTATATAATTTAAACTTGCTTGTCCTTTACTGCTTTGTCGCCTTTGCTCTCTGATTGTTTGTTGTTGGTATTGGGGTGTCGTCTTCATACAGATGATATTCATTGTCTTTTGTTTACCTTTGGCCTAAGGATTCTGTGCTGTTTCATGTTTTATTTAAATGGTAAATTTTAATTTTAATTTGATTTTCATTTTCTCTTAACAAGAACAACAACAATACAAGCATAAACAACAGCAACAACGGAATTCAAAATAAAAGCAACAAGCGAACAAAAATTTTAAAATATTTTCAAATATTTTTGTATCATTGAAATGTTATTAAATATTTTCGTTTAATCATTCAAATTAAGATACACAAATACATTGATACACTACACTTCAAAAGTGTTGTTGTGTTGCATGTAAACTATTGAATGAATAAATGATTGAATGAATGCAATCGTGAATGAATCGTGAACAATTTTTTTTTTGTCAAGTGGAAACATAAATTGCATGTGCAACGACTTCATTTGTGTCAAACGTCAAATATGCGTATAAAATTTTGAAAAAGAATAAAAAAAAATAAAACACATCGTCAGCAAATGTAATAACCATTCAAATCGAAATTGAAAACGTTAAATGACAGCAATAGCAATTGATAACACCAGCAAGCAGCAATCTACAGTCTGCAGTCAATAGTCAACAGTCAACAATCAACAATCTTCAATAACAGCAACAAATTGACATCACGCATACGCAACGTTTGACGCGTAAAAAAAATATACAAAAAATAAAAGCGAAAAAAAATTTGTGTTAATTGGTCGTGGCGAATGGGTAAGTGAAATTTTCTTGTTTAACTCACACACATTCAACATTTGAAATGTTTGATGTTTGCAGCTTTTCCTTTTCCTTTTATTTCTTTGTCTTTTTCTTTGCAATAACAGTAAAATTTTCACTACAATTTTGCTTTTAATTGCAAAAAAGTTTATTATATTTTTTTTTCGATTCGATTTCTGCTACAGTTTTTAAAAGTTGTCTTAAACTTGACTTTTATAATCTTAACTACTTGATCTTGCCTTTTTGATGTAAAGTAATTTCTTAAATTAATTTGATTCGATTTTACATTAAGACCATAACTATCGAAAGATAACTTTAACTAATTGGGGCATTTTTGTTTTAATAACTCTATTTATCAGATTAAGTGGTTTACCTGACAGGTAGCTACTTTAACTACTTTAACTTACAGTTTGTTTTGATTATTCTTAACATTTACCTAAACATAGCAGTGCCTACCTTTAACTTTAACTTACAAATAAATAAGATTATGTGTTAGTTAACTTACAGTTAACGCAGATCATTATCAATTTATCAAAGATTACTCTTAACTTGGTTTTTATTATTCCAAACATTTACCTAATAAAAGCATTGACTTTTTTTTAACTTTAACTTATAAATAGTTAAAATTATGCTTAATTTACCTTACAGTTAGCACATGTTATTATCAACTTTAACATACATATATACCGAAGATTATTTATAACTTAACTAACTGATAGAAAGCATTGATTCTACTAACTTTAACTTAAAGTTCACATTAATTACTGGAAAAATGTTTATCTTCTGATCAATTAAAGGATTCCTATTGGTTTTTGATAGAAGACGATTTCTTTGCAACAAAAAAATTCTTTCTTAACTTTAATTATAGCAAAGTTCTATATTTTAAGTGCTAGATATAAAACTTATTGGTAACAGTTAATGCAGTAGGACTGTAATTATAGTTTGCTGCAGAAAGGGTATATGAGTATTATTAAAACATTGTGACTCTCTTAAAAAGTTTTTCCTTATAAGGTACTTAATGCATTTCCCTCCATCAGTCAAAACAATAGTTAAATATTTTTCCATTTTCCGCTAAAGTTAATTGAAAGTTTTTACTTCTGAATTCTATATGATATTTCATGGACTTACTGTAAGTTGGTCGAATGGGCTGCCACATAAATGCATATAAATATATACATATATATATATATATATATATATATTTATATATGTTCATATACATATATATACGTATATATCTGATATTTAAATCCTGATTTACACAGCATATAAAATGTATTTTGATGATATCGATGAAAATGCAAAAAATAAAAAAAAAAAATAAAATAAAATACAAATGGAAAATGAAAATATGAAATTAAAAAAAGATTTAAAATTGCTTAAAATATTTTATTTCATTTAATCCGACTTAAAACTCAACGTTATATGCAAGTACAGTAAAAACTTGTTACATGGACTCGATACTTGATGCTTGCAACAAAGTTGCATTTAAAATGAAAACTTAATTTGTACGTTAAAATTTATAAGAAAATAACTTAAATTTATTGCAGCAAATGTGCAACTAGCAAAAATGTATTTGCAATTTATTTTTATATATATTGTAATATTTGAAAATGAATTTATTTATATATATAAATAAAGTTATATATTATTAATGAATTTATTTTCATTAAATTTTCCTTAAAATTCAAATTTTGTTTATTTTTTATAAATGCATAAGAATAATTTTAAGATATTTCCTAAAATCACAATTTTTGTAATGATTTTATGTAACATTTATTAATTTACAGTAAATATTTAAATGTGTATTAAATTATTAATATATTAAATTTAATGAAATAGAGAATGCTTTCTGTTTTAGACATTAAAAACTAACAGACAAATATTTTGCTTTTGTTTGTGGTAAAAAAAAAAATAAATAAACAAATAAATTGGCTTTAATTAGTTAAAGCCAATTATAATAAGCAAACAAACAGCAACAACAGTTTGTAATTTCATAATTAAACTTTGAAGAGCTCAATTAAATGTATAAATTTTGTATTCTCGCATTACAATTCAAATATTTAACTTACAGTAATAATAAAAATAAATCAAATTATAATAAAAATAAAATATATTACATATCGCAGCAGTTGCATAAAATCTGTCAACTAAATGATAGTAGGCAACACTGGCATGAGGACAACACTGTCGAAAACTCATGAGCACAGAGTCAGAGACTCACATCAAGTAGTGTGTCTGTTAACTGTCAATGGTAAATTCAATTGATTTTTATTAATATTTCTATACTCAAAGCCAATAGAAAAAGAGGAACGGAAGAACGAAGCCAAATGGATTCAAAAGATCGTAACAGCTTCTATTCGCAGTTTGATGAGTTATCAGAGGAATCTTCAGATGATTCAGTTGGTGGTCTATCACCCACTTTCACCAAAAAAAAGTCGGATGATAAAGAAGAGGATATAATGGTGCCTCTTCCAGCACGTCGTTACCTTCCAATACTTCGCGATCCAAATAACTCGGTGGATGAACGTGTGACGCCCGTTCGCATTTCCAATACCGATGATGAAGAATCCTGGATTCCACTAAACTCAACATCAAATGAAAATGTTGGGGATAATCAGGCTGCTAACTCGTCAGCTGGTCGCGCTTTCTCGAACGGTCAGAAGCCTCCAATAAATGAGAATATTGATGTAAACGTGGGTATATCACCCACTAACATCAAAAAAGAACCAGAAGATACCGAAGAGGAAATTATGATGATTTTTCCAGCACGTCGTTACCTTCCAATATTTCGCGAACCAGATAACTCGGAGGATGAACGTGTGACGCCCGTTCGCATTCCGAATAACACCGATGCTGGAGAATGCTGGATGCCACTAGACCCAACATCAAATGATAATGTTGGGGGTGAGGTTGCTACCTCGTCAGCTGTGTATGGAAAAGACGCAACACCGGATGGTCGCGTCTACTCCAATGGCAAGAAGGCGCCTTTAAAACGCAAAATTGATGTAAACGAGGGTATATCACCCACTAATATCAAAAAAGAACCAGAAGATACTGAAGAGGAAATTATGATGATTCCAGCACGTCGTTACCTTCCAATATTTCGCGAACCAGATAGCTCGGAGGATGAACGTGTGACGCCCGTTCGCATTCCCAATACCAGCGATGCTGGAGAATGCTGGATGCCACTAGACCTAACATCAAATGAAAATGTTGAGGACAATCAGGATGCTACCTCGGCATCTGTGTATGAGAAGGACTGTGAAAAAACATCTGGGGTGGAGCAGTAAATAGTACATCACTTCTTACAATTAAATTTTCTCCAAGAGGAATGAAAAATGTTTATTAAAGGCAAATAAACGTATACAAATAAATAATAATATTAAAAGAAATTTATTAAATAATATTAAATAAATATTTAATATTAAACGGTAGTCGGGAAAATATTCCAATAGGCATGGCAATAGCAATACTCAATAAATATAAGCAAACACTCAACTCTCAACAGTTGATCAACTGTTCCATTAAAATTACTTAGCATTATAATATAAAGAGGAAGAACTATATTTCTGGCAACCTGCAGGCGCTCTCACCAAATATATGCATTGGATCGAACCGTATCGAACATGTTTGAAGTGTGTGAACTGCTAGAGCATCAGATGAAATCGAACTGAATTGCCGCTCAACGAATGCAGTAATACAGCAAAATAAAATGATTCAATTAATTTTACAATGTATATGTATATCTATATACATTATGTTATTTAATTGAAAAAAAAAAAATACTACAAATCGCAGCAGTTGCATAAAATCTGTGAACCAGATGACAGTAGGCAACACTGGCATGAGGGCAACACTGCACAGATTCAGAGATTCACATCAAGTAGTGTGTCTGTTAACTGTCAATGGTAAATTCAATTGATTTATAATATTATTTCTATACTCAGAAGTGATGGACAAAGCCAATAGAAAAAGAGGAAACGAAGAACGAAGCCAAATGGATTCAAAAGATCGTAGCAGCTTGTATTCGCATTTTAATAAATTATCAGCGGAATCTTCAGATGATTCAGTTGGTGGTCTATCACCCACTTACACCAGAAAAGAATCAGATAACTCGGAGGATGACCGTGTGACACCCGTTCGCATTCCCACAGATGGAGAATGGTGGATGCCACTAGACCCAACATCAAATGAAAGTGTTGGTGGTAATCATGTTGCTAACCCGTCAGCTGTGTATGGGAAAGATGTAGCAGCGGATGGACGCGTTTTCTCGAACGGCCAGAAGCCTCCAATAAAAGAGAATATTGATGTAAATGTGGGTATATCACCCACAAACACCAATAAAGAAACAGATGACATAGAAGAGGAAATAATGATGTTTTTGCAAGCACGTCGTTACCTTCCAATACTTCCCGAACCCAATAACTCGGAGGATGAACGTGTGACGCCCGTTCGCATTCCCATAGATCCTGGAGAATGCTGGATGCCACTAGACCCAACATCAAATAAAAATTTTTGGGGTAATCAGGTTGCTAACCCATCAACTGTGTATGGGAAAGACGCAGCAGCGGATGGTCGCGTCTACTCCAATAGGCAGAAGGCGCCTGTAAAACAGAAAATTTATTATAACGTGGTTATATCACCCACTAACATCAATAACGAAAAAGAAGATAATGAAGAGGTAATGGTGCCTTTTCCAGCACGTCGTTACCTTCCAATACTTCGCGAATCAGATAACTCGGAGGATGAGCGTGTGACGCCCGTTCGCATTCCCACAGATGGAGAATGGTGGATGCCACTAGACCCATCATCAAATGAAAATTTTGGGTGTAGTCGGGCTGCTAACCCATCAGCTGTGTATGGGAAAGATGTAGCAGCGGATGGACACGTTTTCTCGAACGGCCAGAAGCATATAATAAAAGGGAATATTGATGTAAATGTGGGTATATCACCCACAAACACCAATAAAGAAACGGATGACATAGAAGAGGAAATAATGATGTTTTTGCCAGCACGTCGTTACCTTCCAATACTTCCCGAACCCAATAACTCGGAGGATGAACGCGTGACGCCCGTTCGCATTCCCACAGATCGTGAAGAATGGTGGATGCCACTAGACCCATCATCAAATGAAAATTTTGGAGGTATTCAGGCTGCTAACCCATTAACTGTGTACGGGAAAGATGTAGCAGCGGATGGACGCGTTTTCTCGAACGGCAAGAAGCACCCAATAAAAGGGAATATTGATGTAAACGTGGATATATCACCCACTAACACCAATAAAGAAACGGATGACATAGAAGAGGAAATAATGATGTTTTTGCCAGCACTTCGTTACCTTCCAATACTTCCCGAACCCAATAACTCGGAGGATGAACGCGTGACGCCCGTTCGCATTCCCACAGATCGTGAAGAATGGTGGAGCCACTAGACCCATCATCAAATAAATATTTTGGGGGTAATCAGGCTGCTAACCCATTAACTGTGTATGGGAAAGATGTAGCAGCGGATGGACGCGTTTTCTCGAACGGCAAGAAGCATCCAATAAAAGGGAATATTGATGTAAACGTGGATATATCACCCACAAACACCAATAAAGAAACGGATGACATAGAAGAGGAAATAATGATGTTTTTGCCAGCACTTCGTTACCTTCCAATACTTCCCGAACCAAATAACTCAGAGGATTAACGTGTGACGCCCGTTCGCATTCCCACAAATGGAGAATGGTGGATGCTACCAGACATTAATTCGTAATATTTTTGCGCAACGCTAAAAGTATTAAGCCTCTTATAATTCGCAATTTGATTTCATTACCTCTTTTTTTTGCTGTTTCACTTTATTTTCTATTAGTTTGCTGATTTTTTCCCAAGCGTACAATTAATTCGTAATTGTCGGAAAAATTTACGAATAATTTATTAATTTAATTTGCATTTAATATATAAAATGTACAAATGAATGTACTTATGTTGATTTCTTGAGTCCAACAATTAAAAAATATATAAAGGTTATCCAAAATATAAAAACCGCGTTAATTCGACATTTTCTTTTTTGAGCCTCGTTAAATGGAAACCTCGATAATTCGAAATCCTGCGTAACTCGTAAAAAATCTGATTCTCGTGGCATTACGAATTATCGGGACTCGACTGTATATTCTGAATGAGGACGATAAGACGATTCGATCTAGCCCTGTCCATCTGTCTGTTTGTCCGTCTGTATGAACGCTTGTTTCTCAGAGACTAAAAAAACGAAAGCAAACTTGAAATCTAGATTCTGTATGTTCGTAGGTTACACGAATTTGTTTGTGATTTTTGAATTTCCTCTCCGGACTCCCGCAATACGAAAAAACGATTAAGCACAAGTTTAAGCCGATTGAATTTCTTTTTGGCACACATCATAATTATACCTTTTTTAATCTCTGTTGTGAATCTGGGTAAGATTGATCGAAAAACTCGGAAGTTATACATCAATAAAAGTGGCGTTATCGAGCCCTATGGGTTAAGTGGTGCGCGCCAAATAAAAGCTAAAGCAACCAAATTTAGAATCTAGATTCGTTATAATCGTATGCGAACTTGTTTTAGATGTTCGAATTTCCTCCCCTGACCCCCTCAATTCGAAAAAATCCATTATAAGGTACTAATTTCAATCGTTCAAATTTCTTTTTCTTACACATATAAACTATACCATTCTTGATCTATGTTGTGAATTTCGATAAGTTTGAACAATAAGCACGGAAGTTATACAACATTAAATATCGCGTAATAGAGCGCGGGGGCTAAAAGGCGCGCACAATGGCTTAAGGTACGTTTATAACTGTGTGTATGTGTGAGTATGTATGTGTATGGCTGCATATGTAAGCAAAGGGGTTCTCGTAGTCGAGTACACTGGACTGCAGACTTCTTACTTTTTTATATACTTATATAATGTATATAACGGGGAATATATACAAGGATGAGAAGGAAAGTTAATCTAAATTTTAATTACTATTTATAACATAAATACAAATATGTTATAAATATTCTAAACGAACGCCAAAAGAAAGAAATTTCGTTGCTTTAACTTTATTTATCTCTTAATCTCTTTGAATAACGTGTACTCTACTTTTTGTATCTGGTATTCTGTTAGTTATGGATGTTGTTTATTGAAGAAAAGAAAAACATATTAATCGATATTTTTCAAGTTAAAGTTTATCTGAAAAGTATTTCTAGTACACTCGATATCTGCTATGATTAGGATTATCATCCAACAAAGTTAATATTTAAATGTATATTCATAATTAAATCTATATGATATTCACATATCAATATGATGTAATGAAATTGAAAAATGAATTAAAATGTGTAAATTATTTTAGCTGTTTTCTGATCCATCGATTGTTAATTAAAATGTTAAAGCAATTTGTTTAATTGTATGGAAATTGCTTCAAACTTTTTAATTCAATTACCAATCAATAACAAACAACAAACACAACAGTAACAGCGATAGTCACAAAAAAATAAATCAATCAAATTGCTAAAATTAAAAATAAAAGAGAAAAAAAATCAAAAGCTATAAAAAATGTATACAGTAGATACCGGTTATATGCAAAACCTATTTTTTTTTTTTAATGCGATCAAGAGTTATATGCAAATACGTTGAATTTAAATGATTATTATAATATAAGCCAAAAGTTAGGAAGTTTACTTAAATTTATATTTTATGCTGTTCGTCAGCTATAATGATATTAATATTAAATATAAAATGAGATCAATAATTTTAATATTGCTGTCGTACAGCTTATACTTTGTTTAAAACCGATAAAATTTATATGAACTGATTCCAAATCAACGATTTTTTATTTGTTTATAATATTTTCTTATAAGCAATTTTTTGCATTTATGAGGCTAAACTTAATTCTAAATAGTTTCATGATGTTTAAAAACAACATAATTTTGCAATTAAGCAATATTTGCATATAAACTGTGCATCTTATAACCGATATATACTGTATATTGAAACTAAACATTTAGCATGCCAGTCGAAAATCACTTACCAGAACACATACAAACACACACTCACATACATACAAATACACATTGACACGCCCCTTTGCGCCTTTACTTTAAGGCTTCAACATGCCAACAAAATCAGCGAAGCCTTTCAAATACCTTTTCAATTATCACGCGGCGCATCAGAAGAGTTGCAACAAAATAAACTCATGCGAAAAAATAAATAAAAATAAATTGAAAAAAAAGTTTACAAAAAATTTATAAACAGCAATCACCGTTAAGTGTGTGTGTGTGTGTGTTGTGTTGTGTTTATTTTTGTTTATAATTAAAACGAGTTATGATAAATTTAAGCAGCAGCAAGTAAATTGTATTTAAATTCATTATTATTCATATTATACCGATAATTGTCTATGAAGCGGTCAATTTTGTCAGTCGTGATAGCTTCATTCAATTGCCATACACATGCAACATTTGATTTCAGCCATAATAATTTATTGAAATTAATAAAAAAAATTATGATTTTTAATCGTCCATTAAAAAGTTATAAATTTTTATGCATAATTTATTTACTTATTTTTGATTATATGTAGAAACTTACAAATCGGATCATGATTGATGATATGATATAACAGTTTAGCTACAAACTGTTTATAAAGAGGATATAATCTGTGGGAAGAAAATCACATATAAATCCGCCCCTTTTTCTTAAATGATCTGTCTACCTGAGAGCTAGAGATTCAGTGTAAAGGGTGAAAATATCCCAATTTTTTCAGAAGCAAAAATATTATTGCTTTTCACAATTTCATAGCAGCAAAATAATATAATAAAATAATAATAATATATAATAATAATTAAAAAAAACTTTAATTCTTATTTGAATTTGAACTGTAAGCAAGAACATATTCCAATAGCCATTGCAATAGCAATACACAATTAATACACACAACCACATGCATACTAATACACTTGGGAAGTAAAAGCACAGCTCTGTATGAAGCGACTCTCAGCTGTTCTGTTAGATTAGCTAAGCATTATAAGAAAATTAAGAGTGAGAACTATATTTATGGTTACATGCAGGCGCTCTCACTGAAAATATGCATTGGATCGAACCGTGTCGAACATGTTTGAAGTGGTTGAACTTCTGGAGCAGGAGACGAAATCGAACCGAATTGCCGCTCAACAATTGCAATAATACAGCAATATAAAATTATGAAATTAATTTTACAATGTATATGTATATCTATATACATTATGTTATTTAATTGAAAAAAAAAAATACTACAAATCGCAGCAGCTGCATAAATCTGTCAACCAGATGACAGTAGGCAACACTGGCATGAGGGCAACACTGTCGAAAACTCATGAGCACAGAGTCAGAGACTCAGATCAAGTAGTGTGTCTGTTAACTGTCAATGGTAAATTCAATTGATTTTTAATAAAATTTCTATACTCAAAGCCAATAGAAAAAGAGGAAACGAAAAACGAAGCCAAATGGATTCAAAAGATCGTAACAGCTTCTATTCGCAGTTTGATGAGTTATCAGAGGAATCTTCAGATGATTCAGTTGGTGGTCTATCACCCACTTTTACCAAAAAAAAGTCGGATGATAAAGAAGAGGATATAATGGTGCCTCTTCCAGCACGTCGTTACCTTCCAATTCTTCGCGAACCAACTAACTCGGTGGATGAACGTGTGACGCCCGTTCGCATTTCCAATACCGATGATGAAGAATGCTGGATTCCACTAAACTCAACATCAAATGAAAATGTTGGGGATAATCAGGCTGCTAACTCGTCAGCTGGTCGCGCTTTCTCGAACGGTCAGAAGCCTCCAATAAATGAGAATATTGATGTAAACGTGGGTATATCACCCACTAACATCAAAAAAGAACCAGAAGATACCGAAGAGGAAATTATGATGATTTTTCCAGCACGTCGTTACCTTCCAATATTTCGCGAGCCAGATAACTCGGAGGATGAACGTGTGACGCCCGTTCGCATTCCCAATACCAGTGATGCTGGAGAATGCTGGATGCCACTAGACCCAACATCTAATGATAATGTTGGGGGTGAGGTTGCTACCTCGTCAGCTGTGTATGGAAAAGACGCAACACCGGATGGTCGCGTCTACTCCAATGGCAAGAAGGCGCCTTTAAAACGCAAAATTGATGTAAACGTGGGTATATCACCCACTAATATCAAAAAAGAACCAGAAGATACTGAAGAGGAAATTATGATGATTCCAGCACGTCGTTACCTTCCAATATTTCGCGAGCCAGATAGCTCGGAGGATGAACGTGTGACGCCCGTTCGCATTCCCAATACCAGCGATGCTGGAGAATGCTGGATGCCACTAGACCTAACATCAAATGAAAATGTTGAGGACAATCAGGATGCTACCTCGGCATCTGTGTATGAGAAGGACTGTGAAAAAACATCTGGGGTGGAGCAGTAAATAGTACATCACTTCTTACAATTAAATTTTCTCCAAGAGGAATGAAAAATGTTTATTAAAGGCAAATAAACGTATACAAATAAATAATAATATTAAAAGAAATTTATTAAATAATATTAAATAAATATTTAATATTAAACGGTAGTCGGGAAAATATTCCAATAGGCATGGCAATAGCAATACTCAATAAATATAGGCAAACACTCAACTCTCAACAGTTGATCAACTGTTCCATTAAAATTACTTAGCATTTCAAGATAAAGAGGAAGAACTATATTTCTGGCAACCTGCAGGCGCTCTCACCAAATATATGCATTGGATCGAACCGTATCGAACATGTTTGAAGTGTGTGAACTGCTAGAGCATCAGATGAAATCGAACTGAATTGCCGCTCAACGAATGCAGTAATACAGCAAAATAAAATGATTCAATTAATTTTGCAATGTATATGTATATCTATATACATTATGTTATTTAATTGAAAAAAAAAAAAATACTACAAATCGCAGCAGTTGCATAAAGTCTGTTAACCAGATGACAGTAGGCAACACTGGCATGAGGGCAACACTGCACAGATTCAGAGATTCACATCAAGTAGTGTGTCTGTTAACTGTCAATGGTAAATTCAATTGATTTTTAATATTATTTCTATACTCAGAAGTGATGGACAAAGCCAATAGAAAAAGAGGAAACGAAGAACGAAGCCAAATGGATTCAAAAAAACGTAGCAGCTTGTATTCGCAGTTTGATGAGTTGTCAGAGGAATCTTCAGATGATTCAGTTGGTGGTCTATCACCCACTTTTACGAAAAAAAAGTCGGATGATAAAGAAGAGGAAATAATGGTGCCTCTTCCAGCACGTCGTTACCTTCCAATACTTCGTGAACCAGATAACTCGGAGAATAAACGTGTGACGCCCGTTCGCATTCCCAATAACTCGGATGCTGGAGAATGCTGGATGCTAAACTCAACATCAAATGAAAATGTTGGGGATAATCAGGCTGCTAACTCGTCAGCTGTGTATGGGGATGACGCAGCACCGGATGGTCGCGTTTTCTCGAACGGTCAGAAGCCTCCAATAAATGGGAATATTGATGTAAACGTGGGTATATCACCCACTAACATCAAAAAAGAAGCAGAAGATACAGAAGAGGAAATTATGATGGTTTTTCCAGCACGCTATTACCTTCCAATACTTCGCGAACCAGATAACTCGGAGGATGAACGTGTGACGCCCGTTCGCATTCCCAATAACTCGGATGCTGGAGAATGCTGGATGCTAAACTCAACATCAAATGAAAATGTTGGGGATAATCAGGCTGCTAACTCGTCAGCTGTGTATGGGGATGACGCAGCACCGGATGGTCGCGTTTTCTCGAACGGTCAGAAGCCTCCAATAAAAGGGAATATTGATGTAAACGTGGGTATATCACGCACTAATATCAAAAAAGAACCAGAAGATACCGAAGAGGAAATAATGGTGCCTCTTCCAGCACGTCGTTACCTTCCAATATTTCGCGAACCAGATAACTCGGAGGATGAACGTGTGACGCCCGTTCGCATTTCCAATACCACCGATGCTGGAGAATGCTGGATGCCACTAGACCCAACATCAAATGATAATGTTGGGGGTGAGGTTGCTACCTCGTCAGCTGTGTATGGAAAAGACGCAACACCGGATGGTCGCGTCTACTCCAATGGCAAGAAGGCGCCTTTAAAACGCAAAATTGATGTAAACGTGGGTATATCACCCACTAATATCAAAAAAGAACCAGAAGATACTGAAGAGGAAATTATGATGATTCCAGCACGTCGTTACCTTCCAATATTTCGCGAACCAGATAGCTCGGAGGATGAACGTGTGACGCCCGTTCGCATTCCCAATACCAGCGATGCTGGAGAATGCTGGATGCCACTAGACCTAACATCAAATGAAAATGTTGAGGACAATCAGGATGCTACCTCGGCATCTGTGTATGAGAAGGACTGTGAAAAAACATCTGGGGTGGAGCAGTAAATAGTACATCACTTCTTACAATTAAATTTTCTCCAAGAGGAATGAAAAATGTTTATTAAAGACAAATAAACGTATACAAATAATAATATTAAAATAAATTTATTAAATAATATTAAATAAATATTTAATATTAAACGGTAGTCGGGAAAATATGCCAATAGGCATGGCAATAGCAATACTCAATAAGTATAGGCAAACACTCAAACATCCATGCATACTAATACACTTAAGAAGCAAAACACATAGGTCTGTATAAAACAAATCTCAACAGTTGATCAACTGTTTCATTAGAATTACTCAGCAATATAAAGTGAAGAGGAAGAGCTGTATTTCTGGCTACCTTTAGCCGCTCTCACATTGGAGCGAACCGGGTCGAACATGCTTGAAGTGGTAAGGCAGCAGGTAAAACCGAACCAAAAAAGGATAATAGTTTTTTATTTTAATAAAAACTTGTACAAAATTGAATGTGTCATTTTTTGCAGTGTTATTTTAAAGTTAGTTAAAAACGCAAATAAGAAATGCAATATTAAAATTAAAATTAAAATTCTATTTTAATCAAATAAATAAAAATTCTTTGACTTAGGGTGTGCATCTCTCAGCAAAAATGTGGTTTAAATTTTAATATTTCTTTAATATATAAAGAAATGAAACATTTCAAAATTTGATGGAAAATTTTAAAAAATTTTAGTAAATAAAAAACTAATTCGTACCCTATTTTAGAGGGTTCAAAGTATGTTTAAAGATAATAAAATATTTTGAAGATTAACTTTGATTAAGCTAAATTAACTCAATTTATATAGAAATATTGCTGAATAGCCACAATTTGTTTAACTGTCAACTGAACGCCTACTGAGATTTTTGTTAGCAAACAGTTAATAGCCAAGAGCCAATTTGTTGTAAATGTTTTTGAAGAAGTTGAAGGAGACACAGGTTCGTTGCCATTGGCAATACAATGGAAACTTCAGAGTTACGTTGATTGAACACTTCAACTAACAAACTGACAAAGGACAAAATACATAGACATTGGCTATAATACAGTTAGGCCATATATAGTATAAATAGTGGCAGTAAAGCCACCTGGCTAAGCACTTAAAGCCACTGATAGCAATAAAACAGATTGCCATGCCTGACAGTCCACTGAATTGGTATAGACTCAATGCTATATAGTAGCTTTAGGCCATATACTCAACTTTGCTTATGCTTTTTTCGCACTTCATCAAATTGACTTGGTCTAAATGTAGTCTAAAATGGCCCAGTCTCAGTCTATTTGCCACAATTGCTATACAAGCGTATAAGCTGGCAACTAAATGCGCAAACACATGTTCCCAATAAAGTTGTGACCATATATATATATATATATATATATATATACATATATCTGAGTGTCTAATGTATGTATTTGGATTTATTAGTGTCTGTGTGTGTGAGTGTGTGTGTGAGTGTGTGTGTGAGTGGCAGACGAGCTGAGTTGAAGCTAAAACTATACAAAAAGTTTTGCTTTAGCTTTGGCCTAAGGCAACAACAGTCGGTCTAAAAAGGAGGCAGCCAAAAGTTAACGTTGGACAACAGCTGCACTTTATACACACACACACACACGCACATATACAAATATAAACACCAGCACACATACACACACACACAACACGCCTAACAGATAAATATTTATAAATGTGCGTGTGCAATTTTTCTATTTGTCTGCCAACTAACTGATATCTGATGCAAAAATGTTTCAACAAACTTGAAGCAACAACAGGAATAAGAAACTTTAATACACTTACCATTTATATATATATATATATATATATATATATATATATATCTGTAGTAAATGTTAGTAAAGTATAAAGTAACCTCCAATATAATGTTATAATAATATTTGAAATAGTTAAAGAAACTATTCAAAAAGTGTCAAAAGAGAACTTGAACTGAATTGAGATTGTCACATTTGGTTGTTAGTTGCAAATGTTCTGACATGACAAACGGTATGCACAAAATGGCTTAAAGTAACACTTCCGTTTCCTGCCTGTCACACACTCACATGCTCATCACACACACACAAACACATACACACACACACACACACACACACATAAACAGTTACGAGTCAGAGCAGACATTTGATTAATGGTTTTATGGGTAGCCCCTTTTAGCTCCCATACTCGAGCGTTTATGAGAGAGAACTTTACAACAGCAACGAAGCATTGAAATGAATGCGTGTTATTACTTGGTTCCCAAAGCTGGGATCGTTATGCCCGGTAACTGTATTTTGGTGGCTATAACTTGGCGCCCAAGCGGCAGCCTCTGTGTTGCTGTTCTCTTACTTATTTTTTGTGGCTACAACAGTAACTCTAAGTATAACAGCAGTTGGTAACGGTAACGGTAACGATAACAGTAACTGTTACTTAAGCTAACTGACATGGGGGGAGGGGCCTTATGTTAGGTGCCATATCATTTGATATATTTACACATACATACATATATTTATGTCTATCTCTATCCCACACACACTCTATTTGTGTCTGTTTGTATTTGATTCATTTTGCACATGTCGTGGGTATTTTTTTTTCCTTTTTCCTTTTTCCTTTTGCCTGTGCTCTGATTAGTTTTGGGAATTTCAGTGCTTGACCTCTTAACTTGGCCTCGATTGTCAAACATCGAAATATTAAAATGAGCAACGAATTTGATTCTTTAACTTTGACTTGGCCCATTGTCAAATGAATCCTCATTCTACTCTGCAATGGCAATTGGCCAAAAGGTTAATTGCTGACAAATGTTCATTGTGTTAGCTACGTGTGTTGCTGCCAATTTGCTGTGCATTTGGCATATTTAACATTGATTTATTGCCAAAGAAGTAAACTGTGTGCTTAACTATTTGGCCACGAAGTGTTTAAGCCAAATTAGTAAAAATATAAAGAGTCACAAAGTTAACGTTTAACTAAATTGAAGCTGGTATGCAAATCAAATTAGTTAGATGCACAGCACAAAGCAAGGATGATGCTGCTGCTGCTGCTGCAGCTGTTGCTGATGCTGCTGCTGGTGATGCTGCTTTTAATCAAAGTGCACAATGCACAAATAGGAACTTCAGGCACACACAAGCACACCAAAGAGAACCCTTCACACCAGCACTAAAGGCCACAAAAATAGTTCAAGCCGCAGCCGCACAAATTGCTACAACGTATTGACGTGGTCATGATTGCATTGCCTGCGGTTCTAGCCATTGCCATTGCTTCTCAGTTGATGAGGTAGCCAATTGCCACCTGGTCTTTTAACAAGTTTCATTCTCTATCTCTTTACCATTTTGCTCTTTTCTTTTCTATTGCAGTGTCTTTGTATATCCTATAATCAAGGTAGGGAAAGGAATTATAAATTATATTCGCATTTGTTACGATTTTCTTTTGAGCTGACAAAATGCTAAACAAATTCAGCAAATCACTTCAATATGGCTTTTTTTGGCTTATAGAATCATCACTGACTTATAGGTAACATTGTAGTCGTGCATAGCCTATTTTAGCATTGGCTATCAACACTTTTTGCAGCACAGCAATTGCAATTTTTTTTTTGGAGCTATATCAATGCCGTAAATCTGCAGGCATCGTAGCTGAGTTCGAGTTTGGCTCGTCGAGTGCTCACTATTAGCCTAACGAGCAATAAGATGCCACGCCTACAAGGTAGTCAAGCCAAGTTGTCTAACCATGCCCTGCACTTCCTGCTGCCTTGTCACAGTACATACACATCCGTTTTTTACTTATTTTTTTCTTCTTTAACCCCCCCCCCCCCATCCGCTATTCTTATCAACGTCGCACGTTTTTATCATAAATTTTACACGCCGCTTGCAATTTTTCGCTCACTTTTGTGGCCGCAATATATATATATATATATATATATATACATTTCTTAAAATTGTGGCACGGGCATAAAATGTTGAGCTGCGTCCTCAGCCAATGGGCTGTTAAAATGCATTATAAAAGTGCCAGTTGCCATACATTGCGTATACGTAATTCGCTTAAAGCAACTTCAACTGCTTGAACTGAAGGCAAAAGTTTTTTTCTTTTTTTTTTTGTTGTAGTTGCCTGTGGTTGAAACGATGTGCCTCGTTATTGTTGATCAATTTTTATGAGTTGACTATAAAGTTTTCCCCCAAAAGGCGCGCAAACAGGATGCCGAATCAAAGAATGTTAACAAAAAAAGAAACAAAACAAAAACAAAGTGGCAAATCAAATAGCGACTCAAAAAAGGGATAACCCTTTTTCTTTTTGCCACTACTCTAGCCTAATACTTTTCATTTAAAATCTTATTCATAATAAAAAGCAAACATTGATACCATAAAGTTAGTACAGCTTTTGGGCAAAAATAAATAGTACCAAAAATAGCACCGTTATTCACTTTATGCGTATATAAACTGAAGTTTCAATATCATAAAAATATACCAAAAAAACATATTTCATGCAACAGCTGCAACTGGAATAAAACTTGCTAAAATTAATATGCAATTTATGGTTAATAATTATACTAATTAGTATTTATATTAGCCATAGATTAAGCATATTTAATATAGTTAGCTCTGTTGGCGAACAGCTGTAGGCCAAGTTCGTCTAGACAATTGAATAATGAAGGACCTAAGACACATTTGATGACTTGAAGATTTGAGCTAAAAATAACGCTTAAAGGTCCTCTATAGTTATATAGAACAGAAGAATGATTGTGCTTAGGTTTTGCCTTTTATTTTATAGATATATATTCCTGATATTTATGTGTATATAATTTGCATCTGTTATGGATGGCTAACAGAGTTTTCATCTAAGCATAAATTTAATTTTAAGCTATAGATAGGTAATACATTTATCTGGCAGTTAAACTATGTAGCAGTTAATATAAAAAATTATGCCTGTTTGCAGTTTATCAACACTTGGCTCTATATAGCTTAACATAATTATTTTTAAATATATATAATATATATTAAATTATTTATATATATATAAATATATTTGTTTTTTTTTTAAATCCTTTCAAGTTGAAGTCAGGATATTCGTTGCTTTTGCTAGTTTCAAGCATTAAAATTTAACGACTATTGAAGATTACATTATGACTCCCATATGAATGCTATGAAATGCGGTGATTGCCAGCACATTCTGATGTATGACCACGAGCATGTATTACTTTCTCTCTCTCACCACCCCTCTCAGTAGACACTCAGCCATATACCCTTAATACTTCAGACCCGTTTCCTGCTTCCTGATACCTGATTCATGATACAGATTCTCACACTTTATACCTCACAGCACACCGTTGCGTCCTGTGCTGCTTGAAAGACCATTCAGTGTCCATAAACTTTAAAGTGTATGCACACACACACACACACATGGATATATGTGTATATATATTTTTTTCTATATTTGTATTGCGCATTGTGTATACGCAACGTATGCCAGTTACTGGCGTTCCACTTATGCAAACGAAGCCCAAAGTATTATGTGTGTGGTTGTGCCTGTGCGTATATATGCCTGTATATGTTTGTGTGTATATGTAAGTGTGTACACAAAGTATCATTCACGCTATCATTGACACCAAACAAGAGCAGCAGCACATCGGTCCCGCCGAGTCATCCTTATCAACGCCAGCAAAAAAGCAGCAGAAGCAGCAGCCACAACAACAACAACATCAACAACAACAGTAACTAAAATGTTGTTAATACAGTTCAAAAGTTGCAAAAATTGTTGTTGCTGCTGTTGCTGCTGTTGCTACTGCTGCTGCCAACAGGCTCTCTGAGATTTTCATATAATTTGCATACCCTATCAAAAGAATATATTAATTCAAGCATAAAGCATGCAACGCATCAAAGGAAAACCCATTCAAAACTGATCTATCAGACATGTGCTTACATTGAAAGGGATAATTTAATTCATGTTTCTTTCTACAGACTAAAATAGAGGTTAAAATAATATACTATTGATACTTAGCATATCATAAGAATTGGTACAGTTTACGCAAAAGTTATTTATTATCAACATTTTTAAGATTTATTTTATATGCAATTTTTGCTATACATTAGGAATTTCACAAAATTTTACAAAAATTCTATTTTGAGTACTTTTTATTATATTTAAGAAGTGTTTATGCTACAACTCTCGAGATTCAACATAACCTCAAACACTGCAAAGTAGTGGACTGCTTTTAACCATTCTTTCATCAGCAATTACTCTTTTTTAGTATAGTGTATTATAAGTGTCGTTTCTAGCACTTAAATGTCAGTTTCTTATACTTATATAAGTATATATATATATATATATACATTTAAAAACTATATATAAATTTATATCTTATTTATTTTTGCAGCAGCAGCAATAAATTTACTTTAATATTTTTCATATTCAAATATCCTATAAATACATAAAGTAAGAGTATACTTAACTTATACAAATCTAAGTAACTTTTACTGTAGAATATAATATAGTAAAATATAGTTTTTTTTTGTTGGAAATTCACAACAATTCTATTAACATAATGTATTACTTAATGATATAAATTTGCATCAATTGAAAAGAAATTAAAAAGAAATATTTTTCCAAGCAATTTGGCCTGGTGGCTACCAGGTTTGGATTAAAGGACTTAAAGTTCACAATAGTTAATATAATAGTTACAATATTTAAAATATATACCTAATATTAAGAATTTTGTTATTATAATGGATAATTTATCCTTTCTATATAACACTAGAATGTTTAGCCACAATCAAAATGCAAAATTGAAATCTTTTTCGACAATCTAAACGGCAAACTTTGAGCTATTTTTCAGTTGCTTGCAACGTGGTAAAAGTTAATTGAAAAAATATAAATAATAAAATAATAAAAAATTTAAATATAATACACAAATATATGTCAGATATCAACTACTATATATCATATAATATACAGCTCATAAAAATAAGTTAAATATAGCTCTTTGTCTCAAAAGCATTCCTTGCCTCAGATATAGCTATATATAGCTATAATGTATACTGTCCACTATTACAGCGTATCTGTTAGTCGTTTATTATAGTTAGTTGCATTTAAATTTCTCATATGTTTTATGCTTCATAAACTGTCATTTGTCTGTCTGTTGCAGTGGTCTGTTGTTATTGCTTTGGGTGGTACATGAAACATAGGTTGCAAGCAGCTGTGCCACACGCGATGAAAATGATCACAAGTAAAATTTATTTATTATATTTTCTTTAATACTTTTTTTTTAATTTTCCTTTTTTTTTTTGCTAACTCTTTGGATGGCGTTGCCACAACTGGAAGCACACCCTCTTCTCTTTTTATAGTTAATAATTGCAAGCCGCTACTTTCAATAGTAAACTGCAATAGCTTACCCCAACCTGCCGCTCTCATCATGCATGCATACACAGACATATGGATAGAGACCGCAGCATGATGTAGCTCATGCTGCACGTTCGACTGATTCGCTGTTTGAGTCAGTTGCTCCAACATCAAAGCGTAATTTTCCAGACATTTTTATTGCATATTATTTTCATTTCGTTGCCAGTACTTGTAGCATTATCAAGTGCCCCCCCCACCCCCTCCTTCTCATTCTCTCTCTCTCTCTCTCTCTCTTCTAGTGTATTTAGTGCCATTGCTGCATCCCATTTTTGGTGGCGCAGTTACAGTTGCAACAACAACAACAACAACAATTCTCATGCTATGATTATTTTCCTGCTTATTATACTCATTCTCATAATCATCATCATCATTCTTATGATCATTATTATCATTCTGTTTATTATAATTCCCCACATTCCCTCATTATTATTATCTTCATAATGAAATTGATCATCTTTTCTTTTAACTTTAGTTTTGTTTTATTATTTCTTATAGTATTTTTTGTGCTTTGGTTTCCTCGACGTTTAATTGAAAAGTGAAATTGATTTTCCAACTGTACATCATGTTTGTAAGTGAAAATGTTGAAAATCTTTGAATGCTATTTTATGTTTTTCCTTCTTACATTCATTTTCATCTGCATTAATTATTGAAATTATATATATATATATTTAAATTAAATTCAGATTTGCAATCCAAAATATATTTCAACTATTCCTCATTATTCGGCATTATTCATTTTCCATTTCTTCATTTTATATTTAACTACGCTTCTCTTCTTCTTTTCACAAATTGTTGCCATTTGTATATTATTTTCATTTATCGCTTTAGTTGTGTTAATTTTGCCAGCATTTTCCATTTGCGTTTAAAAAGAAAAGTTTGTGGTAAGCCAAGAGCATGTAAAGCGCATAGTTTAAGGGAAAACCAATGGTAGTTTTTCTTGAATACAACAGTCTTCCTCCTAGGTGGCAACCATAACAATTAGAAGCTTTCGTATCTATCTTCCTTCTTATTATAAGAGATATCATAATCAGAGCAGTTAAATTTGTTTTAAACTTCTTTTTACGATAGAAATCATATATCATTGGTTTCTTATAGATATCTGAGTTATAAGACAAATTTCAATTAGGTGGCAACGCTGTTCGCTGTTATTTTGTAAACTGAAATAGTATTTTATATATTCGTATCAATCAGCATCATAAATCTATATGTTAGGTCTAGGTCAATAGTATTTTAACAAGATGGCAGCACTGTGCTACGTAATTTATAAAGCTGAATTTGCTTGTGAACTTCTGATAATGTTCCTGTCATAATATAACTTTTATATTTGTGCAGAAGCTGGAAACCCAATGCAATTCAAATTAGGTGGCAATATAATTACATAATTACAATATGTTATGCTAATATTTTCTACTTAAATATCAGAAAAAATATATTATGGTTGTAAGTTCAATGAAATTGAAGCTAGGTGGCAGCACTGTCAAGTGTTGGCAATGATCCTAATAACAATTTTAAGCATATTTTAATTTATTCTACATAACTATCATTAACTTATCTTTTAACATTAAAAGCTCAAAGAAATTTGAACTAGCTGGCAACACAGTCAAGTAACATTTCTGAGCCTCTTTTCACCTTTTAACAGATGGTAATCAATTTTTTCATAAGTAAAGCAGATATTTTATTAGTAACTGTAAAATGAGTGGTATCCAAACTATGTGGCAACACTGTAAAATTATGGGTTGGCTCTTAAGGACTTGAGTAATGAGTAATAACCGTTAACAGACAAGTTAAATGGAAGTTTTAAAGTGTAATAAAATTTTCAGGATTTGATGATATCTCATTTATTTTGACGTAAAAATGTTAAACAAAAAGTTTTGAGAATCTCTTTCTAAATTTGATGTTTCTTTAGATACTTATAGAGCTTATATAGGCGACCAGATTTAACTGTATACATTTTTAATGTAACGGTACTTGGGTCAAATATCAAGAAATAGAATGAAACTTTTATTTAGCCCCAACTGAATAATTTATATAAAACCTTTTTTCACGTTGTTTTGGATTGATGCTAAAATAATTTGGGTTTAGTTTTAACTGTTAACAGTAAAAAGGTAGCGTAACATTGCTGTTAACGTCACAATAACAGTATTGTGACAAATAAATGACAATAACAGCTACAATTTAGAACTATTTTATGTTCTCTCCTTTTTATAGCAACTTCAACTTGAATTGACTTTTGATGATGTTTCCTTTTCTGCATCTACATCTAGTTTTACTTCTACTTCTGTTTTTGCTTCTATTTGCAGTGTCAGACAATTTGGAGTATAAAGTTGCAGTAAAGTAGCAACTGAAGCCCAACTTCCGAGAATAACATAGCAGCAGCTGTAGTAAAGGCAACAAAGGCAACAAAAGGGAGCAACTTGCAACGACAACAAGCCAAATTGTTGCATACTTTGGCAGTTACAACGTATAGACATAGACACATACACAAACACACACACACACACACACGCACACACACACACACATACACATATACATATACAGACACAGAAATAGATACATAAAACAGGCAACATGTCGTTGTTGCTAGCAATTGCTTTCTGTTGTTGCTGTCAATTCGAGCTGCTGCTGGTGCAGGGACAACAGCAGCAGCAGCAGCCGCCACAACAACAGCAGGCAATCTCTGGTGGCGGACACCAGCAGCAGCAGCAGCTTAAATATCAGCAATTGCAATATCAAATGCAACAGCAATATGAATATCAACAACAGCAACATTTTCAACAGCAATACCAGAAGCAGCAGCAACAACAACAACAGCAGCAACAACCAGTACTGCCAACAACAATACATACAATACCGGAGCAACCCAACGATTTGCTGGCAACTCAACCAACTCAGGTAAGTCAGAGCTGATTGAGCTACAATTGATTGATAAATGATTGAGCATAAAAAAAAAATTAACGATTAACAATTAAATTGTTAAATAAACTTTTAAATAACGTTTAAAGATTTTACCTTTGACCCTTAATTAACTCGTAACGTAATCAATTATTTTGCAGTTGCAGCTGTAAGCTTGCAACAAGCTTTCAATCCATTCATTTTTATCTCCCCTTACCCACCTGTGCTTCTCTCACTCGACAAATTGCATTAGAGGTAACAATTTTCACAGCAATTGCAACTGCTATAAATTCTAAATCCCAAAGTCAATTTCAATTGATTTCAATTTCATTTTTCATTTCATCTTTCTTTCTTTAGTTCCTTTTTTCCCTTCTTTCCTTCTTCCTTTCTTTCTTTATTTCTTTCTTTTTTTAGCCATCACAAGTCCATTTCAACCTCAAGTTCAATAAGCTGATTAGCTAAATGAAATCAGCAGTAAAAATAATATAATATATAAAAGAAACTTTGACTTTGCTCATGGCCTTGGCTTCAGTTTCTTTTTTGTCGAAATCTTTTACGGTTTTTTTCTTTTAATTTATTTTTCGTATTTTATTCCTTTTTCTTCTTTAGAGTCTCAATTTTGCGGTGCTTAGTGATTAATTTGTTTCCGATAGACTTTAAATTCTATTTAATTAGTAGTCAAGTTTCCTGCTTGTGCCAAACCGAGCATTTAATTTCCCTTAAAACTTTCGCCTTAGTTCACAAAAATAATTCAAATTGTATAAACTTTGTACCAAGATGACGCTTCAATTTGTTTTACTTCTTTTGAGGAGCGCAGAAACTGGCAGAAGAAGAAAGAGACAGAGAGAGAGATAGCGAACTTCGACTTTGTATAGAAAATGAAAAGGATGACACACAACAAACTGTTTTAAGTTTATAAAAAAAACTTCAAGAAGAACTTTATCTATATTAACAGTATATGAAAGTTTTCTAATCTTATGCAAAATCTATTGCTTAAGTTTACATTAAGTGTATGACTAATATTTTTGCCATGTGTGTAATATACCACTGTTCTAACAAGTAACCATTACAAATAATGACTTTTTACATAATACAAAGCGCTACTCCTTTTCGTTGTATTTAGTATGCCTAATATTTTGGATATGTAATATGTTCGTAAAAGTAACGGTTAACATCTACTGAACTGTTACCAATATAATATTAATCGAGCCTGACATAGCACCAAACACTATGTGTTGTCATGTATAGAGTGTGACTAATATATCAGCCATGAGTGTAATATTGTGTTTTCTTAAAGTCTTCTGTCAAGCAACTGTTAACAGCTGATGAACTGTTAAGTAAGATGCGCTCTAATGACTTCCTAATGACCCTTATAATCTCGTTTGATATGTGATTGAGATGAATAGAATTTATCGATTACTATTGGTAATTAAATTATCGTTAAAAGAGTAAAAAAAGAAATTTCTTTGGAACTTTTTTTTTCTAGAAAACGCATTTTTAGCTATGTTTACTGTAGTCCAACACATACAGATTTTACAGCTAAAGTTGCTGCCACTTACCAAAAGGACAAGCCACTTTGTTAGAAAATTGCTTGTTCGTTTTGGCCAATTGTCCATTTGTCCATTTGTCCGTTTGTTCGTTTGTCAAATTGTCAATTGCCTTTGGCCATTCGCTGATAACAACTAACAGCTCACATAGCTAACGATATATCTTTTTATTGCTATCAAATAGAGAAGAAACTGATAATGCAATATTTGGCCAATAGTTGACAGCCATCTACAATTTTACTTTGATTGCCTTCTATACTATGACCTAAACTGACCTGACTTGACCTGCCCAGTATTACTGTCAGAGCAGACCAAACTAAGCAGCTTTAAGTGGTTTTTGTTGCCATTGAATTGCATTGTCCATAAAGTTAACTGCTGCATTTATTTCTTACTACAAAAATATTTCGTTCTTTTCACTGCTGTTTTATTTCAGGCATTATATTTGATTTTATATATTTATTTTTTTTTTATTTTTTGCTTTTTATTTTATTTATTTTTTCCTTTTAATATTTTGAGACTGTTTTTTTTATATATATATACATATATTTTATACCCTGTTTACTTTACACAAAAATGTAAACAGTCAACAAATAGCTAAAGTTTATCCTTAACATTATGAGACTTAACAGCATAGCATGTGCTTAACATAACCAATAACAGTATCACTTTAACATTGACTGTTACTGTTATATAAGGTATACATTGTATATGCTTAACCGTCACCCTAACACATTTTATTTAACATAAAACAGCAGCATATCTTAATGCTGGTATAAACTACATACTATATATAGGGTATCTTTAGGTTGTGTATAACCGCTTGGTAGCATTTGTACTGGTTTTACTTTACGTTTGTAATAAAATAAAATCCACACAGTCCCAGAGCGTCATGTGGCACCAGCCACTGCCCTCAGGCTATATGAATTGAACACAGACATGGAAAAAAAAATTTATATATACACACACAGACATATATACCTATATATATAAGCACACCTAAAACTATAAAGCAAAACTCCATTCATACGAATATATACATATATATATGTTTGTCTGTGTGTTTTTCTACCACAGCGAAAGCTGCTGCATTTTATTTTACCATTTCGTCCCATGGCAAAATTTATGAATTTCGACTCGTTGCCGCCGCTGGCCGCACATATGCGGTTTTTATATATTGACACTTAAAATTTATGGGTCTTAAAATCTACAAAACGTTGCTGCTCGAACAAACCAAATGTCAGGGGCTTTAAGCGGGGCGTGGTATGCTCTATGACACAATAAGACAGGGTATAATATGGCTAAGTAAACGAGTTAAATGTGAAATTGCTTGCTTTTATTTGTTGCTGTTATTGTTGTTGTTATTATTGTTGTTGCTGTTGTTGTGAAAGCGACAGTCTAGAATTGCGTTTTGCACTATTGGAACTGAACAGCAAATCAAGTGTAAAATTATTTCTAGGTTTACCACAACCGATATTGGTTTTAAGTTTAAAGTGTTAAAGTGACGCTGGTAATGTAAAAATGTTAAATAACATTTAATGATACAACTTTTAACTTTCCTTTAAGATTAGGTAAGCAGTTAACAAACAACTTTAAAGCTCATGAAATTAATGCTTTTGCTGTCAAAAAGTATTTATAATAAAAATACATTACTGTTAAAAGCTAACAGAGTATGCATAAGAGTCTAAAAAGTAACATTAACAGTAACAGTAACAGAGTAAAAACTAAGAGTAAAATGATCTTAAAATTGAGTTTTCTTACATTAACATGGCAATGTTAAGCTACTGTTAAATTAAAAGTCAATTTAACAGCACTTAACATAGCTGATTCTTTAGCATAGCAGATCTGTCAGACTGGCAGAACTAAACTGATTTAACATAGCTCTGTTAAGTAACAGCTAATAATAATTAAAGTTAAAATTAAGGTGCAGTAACTGCGCTATGTTAAACTAGTGTTAAGTTGGTTCTATCTTTAACATAACAGAGCTTAACAGTTAACAGTTACTATACTTTAACCCTTTGTTGCAGATCTGCATCAAAGCTAAATTGCTGATTTTTTCAGGTTCTAATGGACCAATTACCAAAACTCGACAATATATAAAAAATAAAATATAAACCTGTTCATAATTTGCAATAGTTTCAATTTCATAATTGTTTTTTAATACTTTTTTTTAGAAAAAGAAAATGCACAAGTGTTAAGTTACTTTATAACTAACATACTGTGCGCAGTTATGATAAGTAACAACTTTAAAGTATTAACTGCTAAATTATGTTATGAACTTAATTTATATAACAGCTCTCTGTTAAGCTAATGTTAGTTAACTGTTTAATTAACAGAGCAGAAATAACAATAGCATTATTCAAGTTGCTTACTATAAAAATATAATAGAAAACTTTAAATATGCTTGAAAGATGTGTCTAAAAAAGAATAAAATTTATGGCTTATAATATTGTTTATCTAACAGATAAACATTATTTATGAGTTACATATATATATATATATATTTATACTATATATATTTCTATTATAAAGAGATTTCAATATGAATCGTTGAGTTACTGATTTGCTTGTTTATGCATAATTTTATCATATTTTATATAGCCCCAGCGCACAATTTTGCATGGCTTAAGAAATAAGACAGCGAAAGAGAGCGGGGAAGAAAGTGCGAGATGAGGGAATACCAATGGATAAAGATAGAAAATAGGAGAAGAAAAAAAAAACATATATACTATATAGTGTAAGAGTGAAAGGGAAAGATTTGAAGCTAGTTGAGTCGTTGTGTCTGTCAGCGTCAAAGCTGAAAATCGCTTAAGATTAATGATGCAAAAAATTGAGCATCATCAAAGAAAGTGAAAATGGAATTAGGTGCAAAGACGCGAGGAGGAGGGGGGGAAAAACAAAATGTTGAAAGAGTAAGTTAGAGTAAAGTAAGTGTGGTAAAGAGGAAAAAGCTGTAACATTTTGTGTGCTACATGCTACATGCTATATGGTACATGCTACATGCTACATGCAACACGCAAACCGAATGAAAATGGTGGCATAAAACTTAACTACAATAAGTGCCGCACTAGGCCAAAAACGAGCTGGTAACAACACAAAGAGAGGGGGACCGAGCGGATGACATGCGGGTGTAACACACATGCCTGTCTATCGGTGTGTAACTGTGTATGTGTATGTGTGTGTGTGTGTGTGAAGTCTTACACATATAGCAAGTAAGTATAGTTAGGCCAAAGTGCTACACACACGTTCGTGCAGTCGGAAACGGAAACGGAAATGGAGGCATCGGCGATGCCGTTGCCATTGCCGCTGCCATCGCTGTTGCCATTACTGTTGTCGACGCCATTAAGAGACTCCGAGTCTATTGCTGAAGTTGCAGTTTGTTTGCGTTGAGAAATTAAAAAGAAAGTCTCGCTGCTAAGCCAAAATGAAATGCATGTCCTTGCGTTAATATGCCTCATGCCACACATAATGTTATTTAACAACACAGACACACACAGACACACACACACATACACACACTACATTCACAAGCTGCAGAATGCAATGTGAAAACTTTGCATTTGCTTTAAGAGCTTGCAATCTGCAACAAGCAAAATAAAAAAGAAAAACAAAAATTGTTGTACGCTAAGCCGCAACTAAAAATGAAGTTGTAAACAGGATGAAAAGTTCATAATGATGAAGATAAAGCTGAAAGCCAAAGCTGCTCGAAAAATAATTAGCACATTGCGTTTATAAGATTCCGGTAAAAAGCGTTTTACGCTTATTTAGCAACGGATGAAGGCAGCTGCCAGACAGAGATTACAGCCTGATATATTAATGAACTGTGCAACAGAGAGAGCTCCGAAATGCTGCATTTCCGCTTATCATTGGGCAAAAAAAAAGTGGAGAATATCAGCTTATAGGTGACTATGCAGCAGCTAGGGGGTTTCCCGAAAATTCCGTATCGTTGCCACTGAACCACAGCAGCTGCAACCCTACCACGACCATCACCTCCACCATTATCCTTCGAACAAGTTTGTCGAACTATTTCAATTTGCATGCGTGCGGATAAAGTTTTCCTTTTATTGTTTCACTCTACATCTCTTACTCTCTCTCTCCCTCACTCTGCTCTACCTCATTCTCTTTAGATTTAAAGAACTGCAATTTTTGGGTCTTTCATTTGCAGTTGAAATCATGCAAAGATTTTGACCAAGAAACTGGAAAAATAAACCAAAAAAAATAACAGAAAGTACAAAAAGAAATAATTTTTAAAGTCAAGAATTTTATTTAACTTTTAATTTTCAATTTACGCACTAACACCTATAGTTCATATATATATATATATATATATCAGTCATAAAATTAGTTATCTTTTTTCTACTATTATTTTATATATTTTTTAATATTTGTTTTTTTCTTTTTGTTTAAGATTTTATTTAAATATTAATATATTCAAAACTTGAAAGTATGCGAAAGTTTTGCTAATTCCTATTATTTTTGTAGCTGCGCCAGAGAGAGTGAGAGAAAGAGAGATATAGATAGTGAAAGAGTTAGTGGAAAGGAGAGTTATGTTAGACGAAAGAATATCCTTGAGCTAAAATTATTATTTTATTTATTTATCATTTAATTTTAATATTTATGTTTATTTTACTTTTAATTTCATTTTGATATTTATTTTTATTTTATTGTTTATTTTAATTTATATTTAATTTACTTTTTACTTTATTTTGTCTAACATATTTATTATCAATTAAGTTCTAACATATTTTTTATAAAATTTTTATAATATTACTATATATTTAATTAATTTTAATATTTTTTTATTATGTAATAAAATCGTTATTTAATTTATTTTCGTTTCATTTTAATATTCATTTTTTTTTATGTTTATTATATTTTATATTTTATTTACTTTTTACTTAATAGTATGTAACATATTTATTATCAATTAGCTCTTAATATATTTTTTTATTAAATTTAATATAATTTTCTTTTTATTGAATTTATTTTCATTTTAATTCTTTATTATTTACTTTTTCAATATAATTTTTCACATTATTAATTAATTATTTATTTTGTATTATATTTATTTTTTATTTTAATCAGTTATATTTTATGCATTTAATTTATTTATTTTTTTATTCATTTTATTTTATTTATCTGTACTTTTGCTGTGATAAATTTTCTTTATTTTTAAATTTTGAATTGTTTTTTATTTTTAATTTACTTATCTTCTATTTTTATTAAATTTTTTTCTTTCTTTATTCATTTATATATTTTTTTATACAATGAATGATAAGATCAAGTAAGTGATTCATAATGCGGAAAATATTTTGATAAGCAGCAAAACTTATTGGAAGTTAAAAGTGTCTTCAGTTCATGGGACCACCTCTATATATTGTTAAACTCCCAATTATTAGTTTAACCCATCCATCACTCGAATTTATTTATTAAAAAAAAGTAATGAATGGTCCAAGAAAAAGGAATATATCTTTTTCTGGAAGAAACTATTTGATAATAATTGCAAAAAGAAAGGATATAGGAAATATGTTTTATCAAGAAATCGGCCAAAGCTAGGGCCAACTGTAATAGAGTTTATTAGACGAATTTTTGTAAGCTTCCTTGATCGAGTTAAGTTAAGTTTTAAGTCATTAACTGTATTAGGTTATTAAGAATAAGTTTTCCTTATTTAAGTCAAACGGCTGAGGCTAAAATTTGGGATACTCAGAAGATCATCTTCGGCTGTAAATATCCAAATTTTGGGAGCTTTGCATTGGAAAACTTCAAAGGATCTGCCTTAAAAATGAATTGTGATTTTGCTTTATGCTGCGCTGCTTTTATTTTTGTGAAGGGATTTTAATAATATTTTTTTGTTTTTTTGGGAAGGGGGGTGGAGGTGGTAAAACGTTTGGTGAACCTCAAAAAAGCCAAAGCTCAATCCAGGCCCAAAAACCAGAGCCAGAACCAGAACCAGAAGCAAACGAACCAAACCAATTTGCAGCATTTCGTTATAAACTTGCCACAAAATAGTTGCAAAAATTTTATGCTGTTTCCTTTTGAATTGTTGTTGTTGTTGTTGTTGTTGTTGTTGTTGTAGTTGTTGTTGTTGGTGTTGTGTTAAAGACTGCAACTGGGCATAAAGAGCAATGGGAAAGGGAGAGCGAAGGGGAGCCAAGGGACTTTATGGGCATTCGCGCGGCTTTTGCCAATTTTATATTTTTCATGTGGTTGGCCAAAAGCAGCGAAAACTTTTCTATTTTTTTTTATTTTTATTTTTTTTGTTTTGTGTATTTTGCATATGAAAACAGGCTATTTGGCTGCTGACATCGACGTCGACAGAGACAGCGACAGAGGCTGCTGGGCTGAACGATAAGCGCTAGGAAAGCTCTTTAAGCTCACGGCATTACAACAATAGCAAGCAGTAATAGTAAAGGAGAGGGAAGGGGGAGGGTAAATGTAGTGGAGTGGATTAAGTGGCACACAAATAATGGGTGGATATGCGTCACATGGGTTAAACCTGCAGGTGCCAAAAGGACGAACAGGACAAACAGGACGAACAGTCAAGGTAGAAAAAGTAGCAGGAAACAAATGCAGAAATATGACATGTCCATGGCTCTGTCTTTGTATTTGTTTATATTTCTATATCTATTGTTGGTGTTGTTGTTGTTGTTACTATTGCTGTCTCTGTCTCTAGTAGCTCAGCTACACGTCAAACAGGATATGTAACAACAACACCAACAATTGCACAAGCAACAAAAGCAACAGCTAAGCACATAGTATGCAAGCATGCAACGGCCAAAAAATAGCCAACAACAACAACACACATCAACAAGAAACAACAATCACATTGTGTGTTACCTCATTTTTAGGGTCACTCAACGGTACAGACATTTGTGCATTTTGTTCTCTCTTCATTCTTCTTCTGGGCTCTTCCATTTCATTGCCTGAAACTAGTGCATAGTTATGTAACAGGTAACATTTATATATATATATATATATATATATATATATATAAAATACAAACGAGATACAATATACAATATATATATATATATATACTTGATCGATTTTAATTACTTTTCTTTTTGATAGTCATTATTGCTTGTCACCTTGTCCCTTTCGTTGCCTGCAGATGAGATTTACACCTAACATAAAGTCAATTTCAAGGCACAATTTCTATATATAACACAGATATAAAATATATATATAAATTATAATCATATGCTTCAGATATGCTAAAAATTTCATTTTGATCCAATGATAAACTCACAAGTTATACACAGGACAATTAAGCCTATGGCAATACAGAATGCAGCAGCACTACAGACTATGGCTGCATAAGGTGAATGTGTGTGTGTGCGTGTGTGTGTGAGAGAGAGAGTATGTCTGTGTGTATAAGCGTTTTGTGTGTTATGTGTCTGCATATGTCCGATGTGTGTTTCTCTTTATGTATTTAAGTTTATTTAGATCTTTGCCTTAGGTTATCTCATAGTTAAATCAATCGCATTTGGCGTCTGCTTTAAGTAACAATTTCGTTTGTTGTTTTTCTGTTTCGTTTCTTTTGTTTTACTTTATTCACATTTATATTATGTTTTTTTTAACTTATTTGGTAGTTTCTTTTTTTATTTTTGGTTTACATAAAATCACGGCCTTTGAGCAACAATAATACCAAAGTATTATGTACTTGTACAATTTTGTGTGTCCTTTCGCCCCATACTTCTTGTGCTTTTCACACACTTTTCAACACATTTCCACGGGCGACCCTTTCATTCATACAAAAACTTAAAATGCCAAGCCTCAACGTTTTTATAAGGATAATGTTGCTCCTGTTGCTGTCGTTTTCCACAACTTAATAAGAATTTTGCTACGAAAATACCCTGTAAGTTCAGCAATTGCCAATTTAGGGTATATCGATTGTAGCAAAAGGCGAAAATTTTATATGTATAAGTGAAACTAACAAAGTCACAAAAAGTTGCTTAGATTTAAATATTCTATAGGATATTTTACGTGGAGTCATGAGTCACATGATGAAAAAGGTATAAAAATTTATACCAAAATTAATTCTTTTTACTCTTTCTGTAATGTAGAGTATCTGCTTGACATATATTGAACCTTAGTTTAATTCATATTTGCCATGACATCAGCTTTAGTTGCTGTTAAGGTTTCTTCTTTCTTCATCCTTTGCTTCAGTGTAATTAGCGCATTTCCGTTGCAGGCCTGTACAGTGCATACTCTATCTTCCCTTCCTCTATCTCTCTCTCTTTCTCTCTGTCGCTCACTCTTACTGGTTTCAACTCCCTACATTTGCCTTTCAGTGCCATCTTAGCAATGGCTCCCTACGGCACCATAGCCCCAGGGGTTGAAGTGGCTTTCAAGTTGACGCCGTTGTCGCTGATGTTGTCCGTTGATATTGGGACAAAGCCGTAGCCAGGCAGCAATTGAGCCGCTTTTATTGTGCTTTTGGGTTGCCCATAACGAGACAATTGCACGGCCTTGTTTGCCATTTTGGCCAACTCGAGCATTTTGCCCATTTCCAACATTTCAGCCACATTCACATTGAAATGTTCTGTTGCATGCAGCTGCCTGCAATTGTCTACTAAAAAAAAAAAAAGAAGCTAAAAATAAAGAAAAACTAAGGGAAAAAAACATTCATTCAATGTTTTCGTCTTTTTTTCTCCCTCTCTCTGTGCTGTACCCGATGTATGCATATGTATGTGAGTGTGTGTTTATGAGTACATCACTGTATAATTGAGGTTATGTACTTGCAATACAGCAAACTCGACTTAAGGTAAGAGCAGAACACAAGGCAAAAGAATATAAGCACAAAGGTTCAAACAAAAGGTAGCCTATCATTCAAGCATTTTTTTTTACAGTAAATGTAAGCAACAATATACAACAACTGGCAAAAACAATGTAACTGTAAAAAGAAAAATCTATAAGGATAAAATACTTGATACAAAAAGGATAATACTTAAAGCAAAAGGATTTACTGCACCTCAATGAAGAGATAAACTCTATATCTGATTAATAAAATAAGTCTATTTTCAACATTGTGGCATTCAGTTGAACATCAATTCAATTCGAGCTTCAAGAGGAACAAGAACTGGTTCTAATCCAGGGCTTAATTAAAGACATGCATCAAGTTCCAAAAACTCATTTGATTTTAGCTTTTGACTTGTTCATTTCATTTGTTTATTGATAAATGAAAATTCAACTAAAATTATAAATTTTAAATGTTCTGAATTATTTCCTTTTTTTCTGATATCTTTTTGTTCTTAAAATATTGAACTAGTTCATATGAATAAGCACTAATTGAACTCTTTTGCTGCTGTTTACTCAAGCTGAAAGTTTCATACAAAATAAATGTTATTTTTTGCCACAATTTTTAGTATCTCTTACAGATTTTTTTGGCACATAACACACACTAGCACACACACACACACAAAATTTACCGCATACTAATGTATGCACACACACTTAGATACACCTGTCTTTGTTGAAGTGTAAATATGCCACTGCAGAATAGCTTCATTAGCACGAATTGTAACACATATAACACAATGCTATAGACACACACATATATATATACAATCATTTACACACACACACACACACACACAGCTAGTCACACACACATGTTTACAGTATTCATTGAGAAATGCTTGGACGCTGTAGTTAAACATTTGCCCAGCAGAAAAAATAAAAAAAAAATGTCGAAAAATAATTGCAACTAATTAAAGTGCAAATGCAAATATTTGACTTAACAAAATTGTATCAACCCACACACACACACACCAAACATATACCACACACACACTTACCACATGCATTTTGCTACCATAAATTCAGGTGATAAATATATGAAAATGGATATGTTCAAATTGCAACATGCTGTTTAAAAAGAAAAAAGAAAACCCAAGCGAAAGTCAAAGAGAAACTCTTCTCTTACTATATATCTAAGTAAATACCCTTTACATTATATAGCAGCATAATCCACATCAAAATCGGAAAGTGAAAGTTAAGGAATCAAGGACTAAATGTCCAAATAAAAGTTAATACAATCAGATCCATAGAAATTATATTATATATAACACAAACCATTCTGATTGGAACATAAATATATAAAGGTAAACAAAAGAAGTTCGCTTAAAGAAAAATGCAAGGAAAAGGACACAAATAATAAAAATAAATAAAGAAGAATCTCCAAAAGAAATTAGATCAAGAAAAGAGCAGCGAATCATAATAAAACATTTTAAAAAGTTTAGTGAAAGAATAAACAAAGAAAGCAAAGATAAAGAATAATAATAGAGAAGTAAAAACTAAAAAAAAAATGGAGAAAATGTATGCCAAGAAAACAGAACAAATAAAAGAATCTAAATGGAATATAGTATAAAGAGGCGAAAGAATAAAGAAAAGGTATATGCTAATTAGCTTTAGCTAAATCGATAACTTAGCATTTCGATAGCTGTCAGATACATCCAATATTCTAAAATACATTTCATAATGGGTATAACACAATGACCTATTAGAATAATTAGTAAAATAAATTGTGAAATTTTATATTTTGTTCCCAGTGGATGACTAATAAATGCGCATTTACCACTCTCACATTGCATTTTGTGTATACAGCGGCGAGGGTTGTGGTAGGGGGGAAGTAAAGTGGATGGATATACGATACGGTAACGAGCCAATGCAACAACAAAACAAATAACAAATAACAATAGCAACAACAACAATAACAAACAACAAATCGAACACTTGTCGAGTTAAGAGCTCAGATAAATATTTAAATGTTTGCTACTCATTGTTTATGTTGCTTTTGTTATTGTTTCCCAATGGATATCTATGCATATGTTTGTGTGTGTGTGTGTTTCTGAGTAAGTGTGATTGTGACTGTATTTGCGGCTGTTTATGTGGGTTTTGTTAAAATGTGTGTGTGTGTGTGTGTATGTGTGCTAATAATTGTGTATGCAATACTTTACGGTGAGAACTAAAGGCAAATATTTACAAATATGAAAGTGAACCGAAATGGTTTAACTGCCTATCGAGTTGCTCTA
>JBAMBS010000899.1:0-93498 GCA_037044455.1 Zygothrica quintamaculata | reverse complement strand
CAATAAAAATATTTAAAACACTTACCTTTGTAAATTTTCCACTGTATGGTGTACGCATTGTCTATATCCTTGAAGGGTTGCTTTCGAGAAAGCACTTCCCACAGCACAATAGCCCAACTGAAAATATCGCACTTTTCCGTATATTTGGATCCTTCAAAGACCTGTTGAAGCATATATTTAATTTTTGTCAAACATGAGCTTCGATAAAAGAATAGTAGTAATAAATTATCACTAAATATAGTGATTTAAGTATGGCGTACGCAAATTAGGAATCTAGCTTCTATAGTCTTTGCGAAACAGTAATCAACTCGGTTAGTCATCCTGATCAACATGATTTTTTCAACCTGTTACATATATATATATATATATATATATAAGATTTTTAAAGATAATATTATACAATAAACAGTAATCTTTGAAAATCCTTATCTAACTCATATGCATAAAATTGTGAAGAAAAAAATTAGATTATTATAGGGTAAGAGACACCCTTTGCTTACCTCAGGTGCCATCCAAGCTGCGCTGCCGCGATTATTTGTCATCATGGTTGACTTGTCCACCACAGTTCCAAAATCACAAATTTTTAAATTGCGCCCTTTGTTGGTTAGTAATAAATTTAGTGGTTTAAGATCGCGATGTATTAGTGGTTTCGGCGTCATTCCATGCAGGTAGGCGACACCCTAGGGATGTATTAAACACAATTAAATATAGTTTTTTGTTTTAGAAAAAAATGTTGGTACTGGTTTACCTCTGCACATTGACGAGCCCAACTCATTGCATGTGCCAAGCTATAGGCAGGCTTTACTTTGCCATGCAGAAAATTGTGCAATGATCCGCCCTCTGCATACTCCATGACAAGATATGTGGCCTGTAGATATGATGAAATGCCATGAAGAGCAATTATATTGGGATGCTTTGCACGCGAAAGCTGTTTTACTTCCTTTTCGATGTCCTTTTTTTCAGCGCTTGCAAAAAACTCCTTTACGGCTACTAATTGATTTCGCCATATAGCTTGAGACACAACACCATATGAGCCATGGCCGACTTTCTGTTTAAGAGATATTATTAAATAAAGAACATAACAAAGGCTATTGAAGGGAAAACTTCACCTCGCGAAACTCGATTTCGCTATAGTCAACATAAGTAGCTTGTAGTGCGTCCTGTGCAACGGTGGCCATCGTCTGTTGATGTTTACGCTCTGCTGTTGATGTATCTAATGCTATTATTTCAGATGTAACCCTCAATATTACCAATCCTCAAAATTGTTGTCCTGGGTTTATTTTGCAGCGTTTTTCCTTATATCGACCAGCAATGGATCACTGCAAATGCGAACGATGCGCACATCGCACCAACCGGCTTATTGTAGTTGTTTAAGTCGTTCCCGACTTTAACATTGGCCGCCACAATTAATAAAGACAAAGTTTATTATTTTATTTCGCACTGCAATTAAGTTACTAGATTTAACAACAAAAAATCGTCATTTTCCCTGCTTTCGTTTTTGGCTTGATGGTTTGTCGCTAGCAGAGCTGTTAAAAATCGATTGCTTATTTTCAATATCGCAATTTGTTGAAATAACTTAACCAGTGCTGCCAATTTTTCTCAATGAAAAAAAGCTGTTTTCGATGGTACAGAGGAGCAAAAAAAGTGTAAGAAAAAGACATAAAGCGGGTTTTTTCTTTTTTAATAATAGGATTTATGAAAAACTTTGCGATGTCTTTGTAGGGGACCATTTTTGTGGAAAGCGTATAAAAAAACAAATAAAATAATAAAATATACAAATAAAATAACAATATATATAGACAATAAATATAATGACATCAAAATGCATGCAATTTGTAACATTTCCTTGAAATGCGCAAAAAATCCAAAGCCATTTCAAAAAAATCCATAAATTCCGCATTCAACTTTTTTTCCGCTTTTCACTATTAAAACCCGTCAAAAATAATAGGAAAATACGGAATTGGCATCCCTGATGCTAACTGTCTATAGTTAAGTGTCATAGATGTGAATATAACAAAAATTAAAATTTAAATTGATTTTTAAGTTCTTATTCTAGTTCACTCGATGTGGTTAGACAAGTATTTAGTAAATTTAAAGCGAAATTCCCAAAAAAAATTCCCAACTCGTAAAGATAATTTTGTCGAAATTTACGTTTATTTGCAAACAGAAAGTTATGGATCTAAAATTTAATTAGTATATAGTATGATTTTGTTCTGGATATGGAAACTAGGTATCTATTCTAATATATTCGTATATTGCCATAATATCGATATCTATATATATCAATACACGATATAGTATATATTTGAATTAAATTTACTTTAGTTTCCATATCCAGAACAAAATCATACTATATACTAATTAAATTTTAGATCCATAACTTTCTGTTTGCAAATAAACGTAAATTTCGACAAAATTATCTTTACGAGTTGGGAATTTTTTTTGGGAATTTCGCTTTAAATTTACTAAATACTTGTCTAACCACATCGAGTGAACTAGAATAAGAACTTAAAAATCAATTTAAATTTTAATTTTTGTTATATTCACATCTATGACACTTAACTATAGACAGTTAGCATCAGGGATGCCAATTCCGTATTTTCCTATTATTTTTGACGGGTTTTAATAGTGAAAAGCGGAAAAAAAGTTGAATGCGGAATTTATGGATTTTTTTGAAATGGCTTTGGATTTTTTGCGCATTTCAAGGAAATGTTACAAATTGCATGCATTTTGATGTCATTATATTTATTGTCTATATATATTGTTATTTTATTTGTATATTTTATTATTTTATTTGTTTTTTTATACGCTTTCCACAAAAATGGTCCCCTACAAAGACATCGCAAAGTTTTTCATAAATCCTATTATTAAAAAAGAAAAAACCCGCTTTATGTCTTTTTCTTACACTTTTTTTGCTCCTCTGTACCATCGAAAACAGCTTTTTTTCATTGAGAAAAATTGGCAGCACTGGTTAAGTTATTTCAACAAATTGCGATATTGAAAATAAGCAATCGATTTTTAACAGCTCTGCTAGCGACAAACCATCAAGCCAAAAACGAAAGCAGGGAAAATGACGATTTTTTGTTGTTAAATCTAGTAACTTAATTGCAGTGCGAAATAAAATAATAAACTTTGTCTTTATTAATTGTGGCGGCCAATGTTAAAGTCGGGAACGACTTAAACAACTACAATAAGCCGGTTGGTGCGATGTGCGCATCGTTCGCATTTGCAGTGATCCATTGCTGGTCGATATAAGGAAAAACGCTGCAAAATAAACCCAGGACAACAATTTTGAGGATTGGTAATATTGAGGGTTACATCTGAAATAATAGCATTAGATACATCAACAGCAGAGCGTAAACATCAACAGACGATGGCCACCGTTGCACAGGACGCACTACAAGCTACTTATGTTGACTATAGCGAAATCGAGTTTCGCGAGGTGAAGTTTTCCCTTCAATAGCCTTTGTTATGTTCTTTATTTAATAATATCTCTTAAACAGAAAGTCGGCCATGGCTCATATGGTGTTGTGTCTCAAGCTATATGGCGAAATCAATTAGTAGCCGTAAAGGAGTTTTTTGCAAGCGCTGAAAAAAAGGACATCGAAAAGGAAGTAAAACAGCTTTCGCGTGCAAAGCATCCCAATATAATTGCTCTTCATGGCATTTCATCATATCTACAGGCCACATATCTTGTCATGGAGTATGCAGAGGGCGGATCATTGCACAATTTTCTGCATGGCAAAGTAAAGCCTGCCTATAGCTTGGCACATGCAATGAGTTGGGCTCGTCAATGTGCAGAGGTAAACCAGTACCAACATTTTTTTCTAAAACAAAAAACTATATTTAATTGTGTTTAATACATCCCTAGGGTGTCGCCTACCTGCATGGAATGACGCCGAAACCACTAATACATCGCGATCTTAAACCACTAAATTTATTACTAACCAACAAAGGGCGCAATTTAAAAATTTGTGATTTTGGAACTGTGGTGGACAAGTCAACCATGATGACAAATAATCGCGGCAGCGCAGCTTGGATGGCACCTGAGGTAAGCAAAGGGTGTCTCTTACCCTATAATAATCTAATTTTTTTCTTCACAATTTTATGCATATGAGTTAGATAAGGATTTTCAAAGATTACTGTTTATTGTATAATATTATCTTTAAAAATCTTATATATATATATATATATATATATGTAACAGGTTGAAAAAATCATGTTGATCAGGATGACTAACCGAGTTGATTACTGTTTCGCAAAGACTATAGAAGCTAGATTCCTAATTTGCGTACGCCATACTTAAATCACTATATTTAGTGATAATTTATTACTACTATTCTTTTATCGAAGCTCATGTTTGACAAAAATTAAATATATGCTTCAACAGGTCTTTGAAGGATCCAAATATACGGAAAAGTGCGATATTTTCAGTTGGGCTATTGTGCTGTGGGAAGTGCTTTCTCGAAAGCAACCCTTCAAGGATATAGACAATGCGTACACCATACAGTGGAAAATTTACAAAGGTAAGTGTTTTAAATATTTTTATTGCTATGGTTAAAAATTATATTAACTGAACTTTGGGTATTCGCCGGTTTAGGCGAACGACCGCCTTTGTTAGATAACTGCCCAAAGCACATTGAAAAACTAATGACAGATTGTTGGAGAACTGTACCAGAGGATAGACCTTCTATGAAGTATATTGTTGGTGTTATGAATGAGATTATTAAAGACTTTGTGGGTGCCGATAAAGCTTTAGAATACGAGTTTGTTAATCAACAGGTGAGTTTGATAATATTAAAAAAATGGTACTCAACAAACATTTAATATAAATTTCATTCAGATTGTGACCAAGTACAGCGAAGAAACGGTGGCAGCGCAATATGATAGCTTTAGTCACAATTACAGTGATATGAGCGTTGCATCTACACAATTGACACCTACTAATGTTCATAGAACGGCGAATAAGATTAACACTGGAATTGGGTCATGTAATAATACCGAAAATAACTCAGCAGAAAAAACTCCAACAAACTCGGGCAAACTTGACAATAACGGATTTTTTCATATGAGCAGTAGTAATCGCTGGGATGCTATACCTGAGGAGGAGTGCTGTGAAAGTCAGAACGATAGCTTTAATTTGAAATCCTCGGCAGAGGCCTCTAAACGGCAAGAAACTATACGAAATAATATGATACAAAAGGCCAATAGGCCAATGGAGCTGCTTACCCTAGATGTTGAAGCGGTGCGTTTCAAAATTGTTTTACAATTTTCAAGAACTGTTTAAAAATAATTGATTACATTTTACCTTTTAAATTATTGTTCTTTTAGAATGGATTTGATCTTACTCGCAGCGACAATAACAGCAGTAGTTTGCGTGGTAAGTTTTTAAATGCCATTGATATTGCTATGTTCTTCAAATAAGTCGACTTGTCTATACGAGTGAATCACACGCACTTAAAATGTACACATTACTATCTTTTCTAAGGGAATAATTGTTGCATACAAATTTTCATAATTTATTTTTAGCCCCTTTGCCTTTAAAAAAGGCTAAAAGGGGAACTAATGGGCTTAGAAATAATCATCGGAGACCCCATTAAGTATATATATTCTTAATCAGGACGACAAGACGATTCGTTCTAGCCCTGTCAGTCTGTATGAACGTTTGCTTCTCAGAGACTAAAAGCCAGAGCAACCAAATTTGAAATTTGGATTCGTTATGTTCGAACGCTATAGGACATTGTTTTAGATTTTTGAATTTCCTCCCCTGACCCCCGCAATACGAAAAAACGAATATTAAGCACAATTTGCAGTCGATCAAATTTTTTGTTGCACATAATAATGATCTATGATGTGAATCTCGTTAAGATTGAATAAAAAACACAAAAGTTATTCAACATTACGTAAATCTCTATAAAGTACGGTTTAAAGTACGTGTAGAACTGTGTGTATGTGTGAATATCTGTGTGTATGTGTGAGTATGTGTGTGTGTCTATGTAGGCAAATGGTCTCTCGTAGTTAGGTTCACTCGACTACAGATTTCTTACTTGTTCTATTTATTTGTTTTCGTTATTGCGAATAGCTATGCACATTGTCAGCTTGGCATTCTCAGCGATTCTCATGTATATACCATGTGGGCTCAACAGTATGACGCACCAGCCACAGAAACAGCAACAACACTTCATCATATGTAAATAATGCTCTTGTCATCTTGTTCTTACTAAGGGCATTTTTCAATTAATTGCTCGACTTTTATTTAATAAGTGACAAACATTGTTTTTATTATATAAAAACAATTTTTAAACACATTTCAATTTCTAATGTCTTATGTCATTTGCTGCTAAATTGAAAATTAAATACAGTTTCTTTAATGCATTTTCCAATCTATATAAGACGGTGAATGTCAAAGGTATATAAATATACGATATTTTTTTTAATCCATTCTAAAGAATTTATATTTGAAATGAAATAAAATTTATTAATGAAATTCATTTAAATATATAAGTTGAATGTCTAGTTAATGTCAATGATGTTATATTCTATAAAAAAATTGTTTCGGCTGCAAAAAATACTTTTAAAGGTATAAAAACCAATAAAAAAAAATATATATGTATATATATATATATACATTTTTTGGTTTTGCCTGCTCAAGGTCATTTGTTTATTCTGTTTCAAATAAAATGAAATTTTTTGGCGCAATACTCGCAACGGAGTTCGTCTTCACATTGATTAAAGTTTTATAAGAATTTAATATTTACAATTTCAATATATATTTTTCTATTAATTATTCTGGTGCTACTGTATTTTACACGTCCATGTGATTTTACGTGGAGTCGTTAACTAATCCTTAGTAGGTCTTTGTAAATATGTGCTACGTTTTCAGTGTCTGTTTTGTAGTTTAGTTTTTGCTGTGCTCAGAGGCTTACCGTCATACAAGCTACGCAAATATCAACATCATGGTTGACTCCACATATAACGTTAAGAACTCGATACAGTTAAAAGAGAAAATCAACAAAACGCACGTATACGATGACGAACGCTTAATATCTTTTCACGTCGTATCACTGTTTCCGAGCGTCCTAATAGATCTGGTGCTAGAAGTGATAAATATAAAATGTGGGAGCAGATAAAAAATCACACGAATATACCAAAACAAATCACAGCATGAAATCGTTGAACAATGACCCTAGATTTTTGACGAAATATGTCGATGATATTTTCGCGGTATTAAAAAAGACGGGAATACAGTTCGCTTTGAATGCACTCAACGCATATAACAAGAAAAGCAAATTTACCATAGAATTAGAAGATAAAGAAGAGTTGTCGTACCTGGACATGACCATAGTCCGACACAATAATACCATAAAAAAATGTTATAAACAAGTAAGAAATCTGTAGTCGAGTGTACCCGACTACGAGAGCCCCTTTGCCTACATATACAGCCATACACACACATACTCATACATACACACAGTTCTGCACGTACTTAGCCATTGCGCGCACCTTTTAGCCCCCACGCTCAACGTAGATGGAGAATGGTCTACTTAATATGTGTGCGAAAAAGAAATTTGATCGGTTAAAAATTGTACCTTATAATCTATTTTTTCAAATTGCGGGGGTCAGGGGAGGAAATTGAAAAATCGAAAACAAACTCGTATAGCGTATGAACATAACAAATTTACTTTCCAAATTTCACTGCTCTAGCTCTTATTTTGCGCGCACTACTATACCCCCCCGGGGCCCATAATGCCACTTTTGATGATGTATAACTTCCGAGATTTTTGATCAATCTTACCCAGATTCACAACATAGATCAAGAATGGTCTAATAATGATGTGTACCAAAAATAAATTTGATCGGTTGAAAATTGTGCTTAATAATCAAAAACAAACTTGTATAACCTACGAACATAACGAATCTAGATTTCAAGTTTAATTGCTCTAGCTCTTACAGTCTCTGAGAAACAGGCGTTCATACAGACGGACAGACGGACAGACAGACAGACGGACAGACAGACAGACGGACAGACAGACAGACGGACAGGGCTAGATGAACTCGTCTTGTCCTGATTCAGAATATATATACTCTATGGGGTCTCCGATGATTATTTTTATGTGTTACATACTTTTGGATTTTGCACATTTCCAATAGCTCCGCTTTGCTTCTTTTTTACAAAAAGGCAAAGGGGCTAAAAACCCGTTGCGTAATGAGCCATATAAGAAGTATGCCAAACACAATCTTCAAACAAGTAAGAATTCTGTAGTCGAGTGTACCCGACTACGAGAGCCCCTTTGCCTACATATACAGCCATACACACACATACTCATACATACACACAGTTCTGCACGTACTTGGCCATTGCGCGCGCCTTTTAGCCCCCCACGCTCTATAGCGCGGTACTTATTGTTGTATAACTTCCGTGTTTTTCGTTCAATTTTAACGAAACTCACAAAGTAGATGAAGAATGGTCTACTTAATATGTGTGTGAAAAAGAAATCTTATCGGTTGAAAATTGTGCTTAATAATCGTTTTTTTCGATTTGCGGGGGTCAGGGGAGGAAATTTAAAAATCAAAAACAAACTTGTATAGCGTACAAACATAACAAATCTACGTTCCAAATTTCGTTGCTCTAGCTCTTATTTTGCGCGCACTACATTACCCCCCCGGGGCCCAAAACGCCTCTTTTGATGATCTATAACTTCCGAGATTTTTGAGCAATCTTACCCAGACTTACATCATCGATCAAGAATGGTCTAATTATGATGTGTGCCAAAAATAAATTTGATCGGTTGAAAATTATGCTTAATAATCGTTTTTTTCGATTTGCGGGGGTCAGGGGAGGAAATTCAAAAATCAAAAACAAACTCGTATAACCTACGAACATAACGAATCTAGATTTCAAGTTTGGTTGCTCTAGCTCTTATAGTCTCTGAGAAACAGGCGTTCATACAGACGGACAGACGGACAGACGGACAGACGGACAGACGGACAGACGGACAGACGGACAGACGGTCAGACGGACAGACGGACAGACGGACAGACAGACAGACGGACAGGGCTAGATGAACTCGTCTTGTCGTCCTGATTCAGAATATATATACTTTATGGGGTCTCCGATGATTATTTCTATGTGTTACATACTTTTGGATTTTGCACATTTCCAATAGCTCCGCTTTGCTCTTTTTTTACAAAAAGGCAAAGGGGCTAAAAAGAGACTATAAAAGAAGCTATGCATTTTCTCAAAATTTACGTTTTTCCAGATTGGATAATAAGGAAATTATTCAGGAGAGTGTGCGCGATAAAAGAATAAAAAAAAAAAAACAGAAGTAATTAAATCGGACAACAAAAAATCGCTTACATATATACACCAATTCTCGGAGCAAGTTACAAGATCTGACTGCTATAATAGAGATAAAGTAAAAATTGCTCACAAACCCGACCACACATTAATTGAATTTTTCAAAACGAAATCCAAAACAAATAAATACGACAAGACCAATATAATATATAAAGTAGTAAAAAGAAAACTGCACCATCAGCACACTGTGCAGACACTGGACACACACCCGATTTTGAGAATACAAAAATACTGCAGCAAAAACAACACAACAACAAACGGTTGACATTAGAAATGTTACACATAACAAACACTCCGGAACAACAAAGACTAAACTACAAAATAGACACTGACAATGTAGCACATATTTACAGACACCTACTAAGGGTAGGTGAAACAAAATAAGAAAATCACCTCGAAAAGGTCAAAAAATCTCCAAAAAATACATTTAATATATATATAACATATACACAAATAGCGCACTTACACACTGTAAGCTGTTGTGCGTGAATCTTAGCACATCAATCCTCCCCCCCCCCCCACGTGTAACGTAATCGGATAGTTTATTTTGAATAACTTCCGTGTTCAATCAGTTGAAAATTGTGCTTAATAATCGTGTAAAAGAAAACTCGTATAGCGTACGAAAATAAGAAATCTAGATTCCAAATTTGGTTGGTCTAGCTCTCGGAAACAGGCGTTCATATATACGGACAGGCAGACACATGGACTCGACTCAACATGTCATTCGGATCAAGAATATATATGCTTTATAAACTCTGAGATGATAGTGGTTAACATATTTCCAGCGATTGCTAAGAATTCTTCTTTCTTTTGGTGCTGCTACCACGTCCGACCTTTGATCTAATTGAATTTTTCAACAACTATCCCTTATTGAGTGCGTCGCACTGTTACACGAAACAAACAAGCGACTTGTACTGTTGCTTGATAATATAATATATAATATAGTACGTTCTATACGATTTTGGATAATATGCATTTATTAGACTTTTTTGAAGCTATAAAAAAATCTTCTTATACAGGGTCGGAAAAAATAATAGAAACGACCGATTTTGGTTATTTCTTTTAAATTTTCTGCTAAGGAAAGGGTTTTTCCTCTAATGAAGTAATTTTTCGTAAATGCTCGTAGGTTAACTTATTAAATAAATTAACAAAAACAATTGATTTAATGAAATTAATATTAAATTAATTAATTTTAAACTTGGAAATAAAAATAGAAACAATGCACTCAAAGCCATAAAACATTTACGTATTATTAAATTTTTGCAAAATTATAAATTTATTCAATATTTGGTAGTTTATTTCGTCAATTTTTATGATTTTGACAGTCCTTGATTCCTTAAGATGGGCAGGAATAGTGGGATTAATGCTGTACTACTGCTTTTGTACTTTTTACCACAAATTTTCTTTGTTATGGGCCTAAAACCCTTTAATTTTAGTTTGAAGTATATTTTGGGCGGAACAAACCTTTTTTAAAGTATATATATTCTGAATCAGGACGACAAGACGAGTTGATCTAGCCCTATCCGTCTGTCTGTCTGTCCGTCTGTCTGTCTGTTCGTCTGTATAAACGCCTGTTTCTCAGAGACTGTAAGAGCAAGAGCAACCAAACTTTAAATCTAGATTCGTTATGCTCGTAGGTTATACGAGTTTGTTTTTGATTTTTGAATTTCCTCCCCTGACCTACGCAATTCGAAAAAAAAAGATTATTATCCATGTTGTGAATCTGGGTAAGATTGATCTAAAAACTCGGAAGTTATACATGATCAAAAGTGGCGTTATGGGGCCCTGGGGGTATAGTAGTGGTCGAAAAATAAGAGCTAGAGCTACGAAATTTGGAATCTAGATCCGTTATGTTCGTAGGTTATACGAGTTTATTTTAGATTTTCGAATTTCCTCCCCTGACCCCCGCAATATGAAAAAATCGATTATAAGGTACAATTTTTAACCGATCAAATTTCTTTTTCGCACACATATTAAGTAGACCATTCCTAATCTACGTTGTAAATTTCATTAAAATTAAACAATAAACACCGAAGTTATACAACATTAAGTATCGCGTAATAGAGCGTGGGGGGCTAAAAAATGCGCGCAATGGCTAAGTACGTGCAAAACTGTACTGAGTATGTGTGTGTATAGCTGTATATGTAGGCAAAAGGGTTCCCGTAGTCGGGTACACTCGACTACAGATTACTGGTTTATATTGACTTTTCAAAGAAGTGGTACCTTTATAGCTAAATACGCTTTTTAATTGTAGCAAATCATTTTTTTCTCTATTGTACGACTTATGGTCTTTACATTCAAACCAAATTTTTACTTTTTTGAAGTTGGGATCGGTTGTTTTTTTATTCCTAAATAGTTATTATATTTACCAAAACATTTATTGGAAACCATCTAAGAACCAAGAATATGACAAAAAATCACTGCGTTTCTATTATTATTTCCAATGCAAAATAGAGGTCGTGTTATAAATGCAATTAACCTGACGTAACCGCCGCCGCAATGTACCCAAAAATTACGGTAAAATATAGTGATAATATCAGACATTAATACACAGTGTGGTTTAGCCTCTAAATTTGGCTAAAACAATGAAAATTTGCGATTATTTGCTATATGCATATGTCGTTTCTATTATTTTTTCCGACCCTGTATATGTTTTAATAATTGATTTTTCATTTTTTTCATTTTTCAGCAAAAAATTATGGCCAAGAACTGCTCACAGTGACTGACGGAAAGCCGGTGATCATGACCACTACCAACACTTATATAAATACACACACCAGCACCAAAGACCTCACAAACAAGAATATAAATAACAATTATAATAATAGTAATAACAATGAAGGCAATATAAAGGGAATGCTTGACAACACACTCAACTTCAACGATCAGATAAATTGTGTCGATGAGGATGACGACGCAGATGTGGATGTGGATGTAGATACTGGATGTGGTTGCACAGAGCTATCATTAGCTGAAATATTAGACCCTGATTTGCAACCGGAGCCGCCTATTCCTAACAATGCTGAATCGCAAGTGATTTATCGTGAACATCGTCATATGGCTAAGGAGTATTTAAGCGTAGACACTAATCTGTATTACGCGCAAGACTTTAAGGATAAGCTGATTTTGCAAATGGATCGATTTGAGCGCGAACAAAAACAGGACATCTTACGCAAAATTAAGGATAAAGTGAAGTTTAAACATTTTTAATTTATAATAGAATGATTCTTTATTTTGTTCCTTTATCAATTCATACAGGATGGCCTTCAAAGCCTCTATAACAATTTGAAACAACAATGGGAGAAGCTACCGGCTGTGTATCAAACAAATAATCATCCACGTCTTCAACCGCCTCTTGGCAGTAACAGTAATAATAATCAGGATATTCTTGGATGTATTTCAAGCACTGACTCTGTGGAAAACGATGGTTGGGTTGTCATAGCTCCGCATCAAAACACATAGTTCAATACAATGTACAAATCTGCATTTGCAACCATTAGCTGTGTACTTCCATCTGTATCTGTGTAACCTTAACTTAATTAGCAACAGTAATTGTAATTATTACTCTAATTATTTAAGCTATTTTAGAGATACCTCTCATATTGGACCTGCTTAAGCGATGTTTCAGCGTCTAGTTTTAGCTATGTTTCTTGTTTCTGTGTACCTCATAAGCGTATTCTGATATTTGACACATAATTAATTTAATTGCAATTATATATATGCATATATAAAAATTTTTTGTTTTTATTACGAATTTTTCACAATTCTTAATTCCATTCCATATTCCCTAAATGAAAATAGACAAACACCTAACGTCTATGAAGCCTTGCTGGGAAATTATACATATATAAAATATTTATACATACTATATATAATACGTATACAGTATATACCGGTTATATGCAAAACCTATAATGCAGAAATTTTTTTGCATATAGTCGATATTTCCTTTTAAGCGATCATGAGTTATATGCAAATACGTTGTATTTAAATGGTTATTATAAAATAAACCACAGGTTTAAAAGTTTACTTAAATTTATATTTTATGCTGTTCGTCAGCTATAATAATATCAATATTAAATATAAAACAAGAAACAAAATAATATGAAGAAACAAAATAATAACAAGAAACAAAATAATGACAAGAAACAAAATAATGACAAGAAACAAAATAATGACAAGAAAAACAAGTAAGAATTCTGTAGTCGAGTGTACCCGACTACGAGACCCCCTTTGCCTACATATACAGCCATACACACACATACTCATACATACACACAGTTCTGCACGTACTTGGCCATTGCGCGCGCCTTTTAGCCCCCCACGCTCTATAGCGCGGTACTTAATGTTGTATAACTTCCGTGTTTATTGTTCAATTTTAACAAAATTCACAACTTATATGAAGAATGCTCTACTTAATATGTGTGTGAAAAAGAAATCTTATCGGTTAAAAATTTTACCTTATAATCGTTTTTTTCGATTTGCGGGGGTCAGGGGAGGAAATTTAAAAATCAAAAACAAACTTGTATAGCGTACAAAAATAACAAATCTACGTTCCAAATTTCGTTGCTCTAGCTCTTATTTTGCGCGCACTACATTACCTCCCCGGGGCCCATAACGCCACTTTTGATGATCTATAACTTCCGAGATTTTTTATCAATCTTACCCAGACTTACAACATCGATCAAGAATGGTCTAATTATGATGTGTACCAAAAATAAATTTGATCGGTTGAAAATTATGCTTAATAATCGTTTTTTTCGATTTGCGGTGGTCAGGGGAGGAAATTCAAAAATCAAAAACAAACTCGTATAACCTACGAACATAACGAATCTAGATTTCAAGCTTGGTTGCTCTAGTACTTATAGTCTCTGAGAAACAGGCGTTCATACAGACGGACAGACGGACAGACGGTCAGACGGACAGACGGACAGACGGACAGACAGACAGACGGACAGGGCTAGATGAACTCGTCTTGTCGTCCTGATTCAGAATATATATACTTTATGGGGTCTCCGATGATTATTTCTATGTGTTACATACTTTTGGAATTTGCATATTTCCAATAGCTCCGCTTTGCTCTTTTTTTACAAAAAGGCAAAGGGGCTAAAAAATGAGATCAAAAATGTTAATATTGCTGCCCTACAGCTTTTAGTTTGTTTAAAACCGATAAAATTTATATGAATTTATGAGGTTAAATTTAGTTTTAATTAGTTTTATGATGTTTAAAAATAACATAATTTTGCATTTAAGCAATATTTGCTTATAAACTGCTCACCTTATAACCGATATATACTGTATAATATATATTTAATATATCGCCTACAATTATATGTATAAGTAATTGTATATGTATACAGTGTAACAAAAATATATATGAAATAACCACCATTGGCTAGATCGTTTTATCCATTGAGCCGTTTCGGCAAAAGCCCATTGATGTTCAAATAAGAAATCAACTCTGTCAAAATAATTCTAATAATTATTTATATTGTGTCATATCCATACACAATGGTATAACAAAATGTATTATTTATTATACAGTTGTCACATGGAAACTCACATTTATAACGTTCATGAGAAGCATGAAAAGATGGATATATATATACACTAGTTGGCATAATTATTTTGACAAAAAAAAAAAGTTAAAGTTTTTATATAACTTTGCAACGGCTTAACATAACTCAATGAATTTTTTTTCTGTTAGACTTAGTGCTAATACAAACTTAAAAATAATTAATTTAACATTTCTTCATATGAACTTGAAAAAATATAAGCTAAAGTAATTTTCATGTGGTGGCATAAGTATTTTGACAGCATCTTTATGGAAGTATTTTCACAATTTTAAACACGCGGGAATCAAAGATCGTCTGTGCTTAACTTTGAGCATTATTAAACGTTATTATTAAAATAGAATTTTATAAAAAAATATTAAATAGCATGGGTAAAACGGCTTAGCTAAGTTTGTTTAGCAGGTTTTCAATGGTAGCAAAGTTTAACGCTGGAATAGTAGTCAAAGACATTGCCAATGAGTTTAATGTGTCGCGTCAAACTGTGTACTACCAAATTAAAAAGTTTAAAGAGCATAATAACGTGCGTAATTTAAGATCAGGTGCTAAGCGCAAAACAGATCTCAATGAAGACCGAGTCCTTGTACGGGAATTTAAAAAGAATATTTTTCGTAAGCCCCAATCCGCAGCAGATCAATTTAATTTGACAGCTAAGACCCCAATTAGTGAGCGCACAGTCCGTCGACGATTAAAAGAACATGATTTTAAGACTTATAAAGGCAAGGACGTACCATACATTACCAAAGCAAACAAGCTCAAAAGACTGTGTTTCGCAAAAGAACATATCCATAAAACAAAATAGTTCTGGAGGAGCGTTTCTTGGACAGATGAAAGCTCCTTTGAATATAATTCATCAAAAAATAAAATTTTTGTAAAATTACCAATGGCACAAAGGCAGAAAAGGCGGCCCGTTTGCCAAAAAGTAAGCCATGGTGGAGGCTCTGTGATGTTCTGGGTGACTTCGTTCCTGTCACTGGCTCCATGAACCAAGGCCAATATTTACGAATTTTAAATGAAAATGCATTTTCTTCTGGGGACAGGCTTATTGGACAATCGTTCATTCTGCAACAGGATAACGCCCCATGTCACAAAGCAAAGATGATTACAACATTTTTGAAGGATGTTGGAGTTACAACTTTGGACTGGCCACCTCAAAGTCCAGATTTAAATATAATTGAAAACGTCTGGTCTCTTATGAAACGTAAGAGAGCAGTATCGTTAAATAAAGCCAGAGAGGAGACAATTTCTGAGGTCACTTCCCTTTGGGAAGAGATATCTCCAGAGATCATCCAAAATTTAATAGATTCAGTACCGGGACGCCTAAAAAAAGTTATTGAAACTAAAGGAAATTATATATTTTACTAATTTCTTCTTTTCCTTAAGTTTTTTTTAAGTTTAAACAATGTTATTGGTAATTAAAGGTACTTGTCAAAATACTTATGCCACCACATGAAAATTACTTTATCTTATATTTTTTCAAGTTCATATGAAGAAATGTTAAATTAATTATTTTTAAGTTTGTATTAGCACTAAGTCTAACAGAAAAAAAATTCATTGAGTTATGTTAAGCCGTTGCAAAGTTATATAAAAACTTAAACTTTTTTTTTTTTGTCAAAATAATTATGCCAACTAGTGTAAATTAAAAGATTCGTAAATTCGTTGTTCCTGCAGCATTAGGAGTCAAAGCTAGGTACATAAATGGCAGCACATGTAGACTCCCACACATCATTAGGCGTGTCCCAAGAATCTTTTCGATGCCACCAATTGCCTGTATCCAGATCATAAGCCATTGTTTCAGAGCTAGCGCGATCAATTGACTCAGTAGAATCCAATCCGCCAACAAAAAATATAGTGCGCCGTAATGAGGTAATACCCGAATAAAATTTCGGTGCGGGTATTTTAGTCTCAACGGTCCACGTATTGTTTATTATGTCATATGCATAGATATGCTCAACTAGTACACGCAATTCCCTAAGAGTTTCATGCCAGCCCCCACATGCATAGATGCGATTATCTATGGCCACTAGTACATGGTCACAGCATGGCGTTGGCATTGGCGCCAGCTCCTTCCACAATTCATTCTTTGTGTCGAAGCACCACATGCTGGACAAAATATTAGCCAAGTGTATGCCACCTGTTATTAAATACGAAAATGAAAATTAATACAAATTCGCGGCTAACATATGAATGAAACAAATAACTATAAATTGAACTATATTTCGTAATTGTCAAATGCAAGCACTACTTAATTTCAAGACCTTAATTTTAAATTGTATTTTTATTAGATTTCTGCAATATCGAAAAGGAATACAGGTAGTAATAATCACTAAAAGTATATATATAATCTTGATCAGGACAACTAGCTGAGGCGAGCTAGCCAAGTCCGTCAGTCTGCCTGTCCGTTCGTATGTACGCCTGTTTCTCCAAGACTAAAAACTTGATCACCAAATTTAAAATCTTCGTTTCTTATTTTCGTACGCTATAAGGGTTTATTTTCGATTTTTGAATTCTCCCCCTGACCACCACAGTATGAAAAACAAGATTAACAATATCTTTTTTGTATACAACATGGGTAGAGCATTCTATAAGTACATTGTGAATAACGTTAGGATAGAATTATAAATACGGAAGTTGAGTATCGCGTAATAGGAGCGCGGAGGCTAAAAGTCGCGCGCATCAGCTTAAAGTAATGATTTGTGCATATGTCTGTATATGTGGCAAAAGGGTTTTTGTAGTCGGGTATACCCGACTACAGCTTTCTTACTTGTTTTTATCTATTAATTACCAGAAATATACAGGTTATCACCGACAACAACCCCAGCATGTTGGCTACGATTTTCCTGTAGGCTGGGCATATAGATCCATGTATTACTGATAATATCGTAACGCTCCACGTTAGATATGCGACGCAATGCCTCTTCAGAGTTGTCGTCGTGTTCTACGATGCCGCCGACGGCATAAAGATGCTGTTTGCCAACAGCATTAAGAGAGAAACGGCAGCGATCTAATTGAATTGGAGCAATGGTCACCCAAGAATCTCGTAACGGGCAATATCGAAATCCAAACGGATGTATATACTCTTTAAGGCACACATCATACGCGCCACCCACAATAAAGAGCTCGTTGTTGAGAACAGCAGTACCAAAATTGCCTATCAATTAGTATATAAAAATTTGAACTACATGAAAGGATTTGCAATTCTGTGGATTTGCTTACACTGATCAAGATGTGGTATGGAAGTTAACTCGTACCACTTAATTTTTGTGGGGGAAAAGCACATAATCTCATTGGTCAGACCCTTACACTCAAAGCCACCAATTTTGAGTAAACTTAGTTCCATACCACGCATATTGGTAGGACCCTGTTCCTGTTGACGCTGATCACTGGCGTCATCGTCTGACTCTCTTAGGCTACAACTGGTACTCTCTTGCAAGTTTTTAAGATACTCCTCGACCAGCGAGTAGTGAAGTAACGATTTCAGCTCATCGTAACTGATATATTGCCATTTAATAAGACGCAGAAGTTCACGCAGAACAGTGTCCTCCAGTTGTTGCTCCAGTCCATAATTGCATAGTAGGCGTACCAGTTCCAGTTCACTGACATCAATGGGATAGTTGCTGGATAATATAAAATGTAACTGCTCCAATTTTAAATCCATAAAATCACCGCTGGCAGCAAAATTCTTGAAATGTGCACATATATACCGATAGGCACGCTCTGCGAGTGCCAATTGGCTATAAATCTCAGCCATGGTAGCAATGGCTAGACAGTTGTCCATGCTAATTTTCTGCTCCAAAAATACAGTGCAACGTTCAATCACTTCTTTTACTTGAACATGTGTTGCTGCTGCTAGCGTCTCTTCAACATTATCCACATTCAGCTCCAGCATTGATGTGTATATATAAAATATAATACGGCTCATGGCTCGTGCTGTTATTCCGTATAATGTTATTTCTTCCTTGCGCGACTCAATCATGGCACAATCTGCAAACATAGCGCAAAAATAATCGCTACTGGCAGCCAATACAACGCGATGTGCCTGGAATAGTTGCGAGATGGATTGTAATAAAATAATACAATTTAAAATTGTACATATCTACCTTAAATCGATTATCCTCCACGATTAGGGTTACATCTGTTAATTTGCCCTGGGAACGCAATTTATTGAGGCCAAGCAACAAGTTCTTTTCTCCACTGATGACAGCTGACGCTGCCGCTGTCACTGACATATTGGACACTTCTTATCGCCACTGTCACTGTCACAATTTCACTCGCAGAGCTTACCTTTACTCAATGTAACGATGATGACGATGCTAATGATTACTACGTCAGCAAGCTCTGAGTTCGGTAAGTCAGTGAAACCGATATCCAATTCATATGTATATAATCACAAACATAACACCATATGTAAATATATAATAAGTCAATGGAATAACTTGTTGATATAGTTGGTGTTCATGACGAGCGAAGCACGTAAGGTGAGCCAGTGTGGCTATTGCTGCAGTTTTCCAGGAAGTAATTTAATTATTAAGTTTTTTTATGTAAAACAATGTTGACCAGATATTTTATAATTTGTGCAAAACTTGATATACATTCATATATACATGTTTTTATAAATATACTTTATTTTTTTTTTACATTTTATATCTTATTTAGGCTATGTTTGCCTTATTATTTGTATTACAGTTATACACATATTATTTTATACTATTATATATCTTAATATTAGTTAAATATTTTCTTTTCATTTAGTTTATTTTTGTTTTGTACAAAAAATGTTTTAATTATTATGTGTGTTGAAAGAAAGTGTACGTCTGTAAGTAAATAGCAGTGTTGCCATGTTAAAATTAAAAACAGGAATTAGGAACTGATTTTTTTTAGTCACTACCTGAAAATGTTCTAAAAAATTTACATGGCTTGTTGCGATTTTAAAAAACATCCAAAGTAAAATTTAAGCTCATGAAATTATCAACAATTGTGTATTAATTTTTGTTTAGTTCACTTTAAAGCTTATATTTTCAATTTTTAGCTTGTTTTTATTACATAGTTCCGAACTTCAAACCTGGCAGCACTGGTAACGAAATTTATATGTATTTAGGTATATAGACCGGGGCTGCCATTTCAGCTATTCAGTAGCAGAGTTAGCTATTTTGAAAGTGGGAATGTTATTGAGATATGTTAACGCTATTTTGCTGCGGTTACTTATGAGCAGCTGAAATCGATATTTACCAACACTTTGTTTGACAAGTTTTAATTGTTTCTAAATGCTGGTTATATTACACATATGCAAAATAAAATTTGAAAATATATGCAATATTTTTCTTGTTTGCATTTCTGCTAAATATTTTAAAAGCTTCCTGTAATGTCAAAATATTTGTGTAATATAAATAATATTTCATTGCATTGTAGCATTTAAGAAACATTTTTGTAACTTTTAATATTGAATAGATGGCACCCTTTTACATATTGAGTACTGAGCTTTTAAAAAGTTTTTATTACATATTGGTACAAATGTACGTGACGAGCAGAGCTGCCTATTTTTCTGTAGAAAAAAGTTCTTTTTATAATGTTTATACTTATTGTTTTTATTCTTTTCTAATTTATTGTATTTTGTACTGGGCTATTTAATTAAAAATTCTATTTTTTTAAAAATGTCTCCAAAGCAGAAAGATGCAAACGTTGCACCGCATAAGACTATTTTATATTTGTGCAATCGAGGTAATTCTTATTCAGAAGTAGGCGAAATAAGGTATAGGAGTAGTTATACTATACGGATCGTACAACATCTTTAAGGAGCTATTCAGTAAAAAAGAGTTTAATATCTTAAATACTATACGCAGATCTAACAAGTAAGAAAACTGTAGTCGGGTGTACCCCAGTACGAGAACCTCTTTGGCTATGTTTAGACACATACACACAGTTCAACACGCACTTTAAGCCATTTCGCGCTTCTTTTAGCCCCCCGCGCTCCATAACGCGATACTTAATGTTGTATAACCTCCGTGTTTCTGTTCAATCTCAACGATATTCACAACGTAGATCAAGAATTATCTAATTGATATATGCGCCAAATAATAATCGTTTTTTTCGCATTGCAGTGGCCAGAGGCAGAAATTTAAAAATCTAAAACAAACTCATATAGCGTACAAATATAACGAATCTTGATTTCAATTTTGATTGCTCTAGCTTTAATAGGCTCTGAGAAACAAGCGTTCATACAGACGGACGGATGGAAGGACGGACGGACAGACGGACAGATGGTCACACGGACAGGGCTAGATCGACTCTGCTAGTCGTCCTGATTAAAAATATATATTCTTTTCTCAGATGATAATTTCTATCTGTTACATATTTTAGATTTTGCACATTTCGATAAACAACCCTTTGCCATAAAGGGACTAAAAAATAGATATAGATTTAAGTGCGTACTGAGTTTAAAATTCTAAGCACTCAGTCTTAACTGTATATTGGGTATTTTTCTAATAATAATAAATAACAGGTAACATAGCAGTCCATGTTGTGAAGCGTTTTAATGATTTTTAGAGTGGGTCTAACATGATTTAAACTTTGACTGTCAAATGCATCACTATTTTATTTTTTAAACTCAAACTTACATAGTCTTGTGGAAGTAATTATACACATCTGAAGGATATAGCAATTTATATAGCTAAGTGGTCGGGTAACCCGAAACCTCCGAACTGTGAGTGGATATTGTTACTGTGCTGCTTCCCTATACAATACAAAAGTGGTAAGCCTGGTTATCATTGACTGTTAACGTTCCATTCACATGTCGTCATGGCGTTCCCCTTCTTGGGCATCTGTCGTGGCACACGGCATTATCGAGCCGATGCAGTTGGATAAATCTGATATTGTTCCACCAAAAGCAACAATACCCACCCTAGCAACCTTGCAAATGTCTAAATCGGCGCCGACAACAACAACGACACCCACATCTTCACCGACTCTGACAATATTGTCTACGCCTACAACGCTTTCCTCTACACTGAAGCCTACGATTAAACCTACAGACACGTCGAAAAAAGATTCTGTATCGTATATTGAAAAGGTAGTAGTTAATGCGGAAACAACACCAACAAAAGCCTCAACATCGATTTCAATACCAGGACCTGAAAACTTTCTAACGAATCGACTTCAACCTTATACCGAGCTTCGAAGACCGTTACATAGCAATTGGCCACGTCAACCAACAACATTTTCCGATCATAGATATGTAGATAGATATTATGCCAGATCAAATGTTCCCAGCGCTATTAATCGTCCTCGTCGTCACTATAATGAGGGTTACTCCTATATATCCTGCCCCTTTAGCTCAAGTCAAATTTACTCGCAATGTAATCCATCGATAAACTGGCAGGTACGTGGGTCAAGGCCAATGATAAAGTCAGTCGTAGATGGGTTTGGTAACTTGTCGCAGTCGGAAAAGTTGCTAATTTCAAATTACTGTCCATCTATAAGAATGCCGGCGAATTTAAATGTGAATAAAAAGCCATCTGTACCTTCAGCTCCGGACTTGATGAATGAAAGGGAACAACAACAACGGTATACAACTTTATTACCGGAAACCGATGAAAAATCAAACTGTATAAAACACCAGACATATGATGTACACGATTTTCATAACATCAGCGATATGTGGAGAAACGAGGAAATTTATCAAGAGAGCCGATTATGTCTATCGCCCCATACACGAATTCGTTGTCAGGTCACATTTACAAAGTCTCAATACTATTTGATGGAGTGGCAGCCAATTTGTAATTCCCGTCAGGTATGGGAACCATTGGATTGTAATTGCCGTAGTCAGGACCCCAGCAATCCGATGCGTAAGTACCCTATAGCTTATGACTAGCCTCAAATATTGGTTTTACATTGATTGCAGCTTCACCGCCTCCAGGATTTGAGCATGTAGTGCCTGGCAAACAGTCACTATCCAGCCGTGCTCGTAAATTGATGGGAGAACATGTGAATATCGGACCACATAGGGATTATCTTACACCAACTCCCATGGAGATGCCAGAACGTGAGCTTAGGGAACAACAGCATTTTATAGGTGAGTCACTTTTATCGAATAGTTTTACTAAAATATTATATATTTCTGCAATTCTTTTGTTTAAATTAACTTTAGCAAAATATGATACACATTTAACTTGTCAACTTGCACAGCTGAAAGTGATCAATGGTGCCACTGGGGATGGTTACTATATTCGACCGGTGACGAAGTTGCTGCCCAAGATAGCAAAAGTAATGGAGCCGCACAAGTACCAATCGACATTTAATCCCGATATCTCATATTGGGAACTTTTACGTCGCAATCGCGATAAGAACAAAATAGATAAAATCGAAATAGTAGATCAGAAACAATGTATAGATTTGGATACTTTAAAGCAGTGCAATGATTCCATTGAATTCAGTCATGAAGATACACACAAAAAGAGTTCAATTAAATACTATAGGGGAAAATAATAACTTCAACTAAAAGACGCGCTTAAATACAGGATTCAACTTTTTGTCCCCTGGATATTGTGCAGATAAGCTGGGAACTCCTACATTACGTAATCTATTTCTGAAATCACTAAAAAGACGTTCACAATTACCTAATAGCATCAAAATAATCAACGACTTAATGAGATTAATTAATATCTTAGATACAATTAGTATATTTATGTTTTAATTTACTATATATATTGTTGCTTAAGCTTTTTTATAATCGATAATAATTTTTTAAATGTTTATTATGCAACTGCATTTCTTTGAAATTATTTCTATCTATTCATCATCCATTTATAGCCCCTTTGTCATTTGAAAAAAGGAAAAGGGAGCTAATTGAAGTTTGCAATTATCATCTGAGACCCCATAAAGTATATATATACTTGATTAGGACGATTAGCTGAGTTGATCTACCGCTGTCCGTCTATCCTTCCGTTTTTAAAAGCAAAGGGGCTAACAAGTAACAAAGCTGTACTCGGGTCTACCCAACTACGAGAGACTCTTTGATACACACAGGCAGATATACATACATTTCTTCACGCACAGTAAGCTGTAGCGCGCGCAATTTAGCCATAGCCCCCTCCCCACCGTTTCACGACAATTAATATTGAAGTTCATAGTGTAGGTCAAGAATGGTCTAATAATTATGTGTGCAAAAAATAAATTTGATCGGTTGAAAATTGTGCTCAATAATTTTTGTATTGCGGTGGTCAGAGGAGGAAATTTAAAAATCTAATGCAAACTTGTGTAGGGTACGAAGAAAACGAATCTAGATTCCAAACCTGGTTGCTCTTGTTCGCATAGTCTTTAAGAAACTGGCGTTGATAAAGACGGACGAACACGGGGAGAGTGATAGATCGACTCGGCTAGTCGTCCTGATTAAGAATATACTTTATGGGGTCTCAGATGATTATTTCTACCTGTTACATACTTTTGGAGTATGCACAATTCCATTAGTTCCCTTTCTACCTTTTTCAAAGGCAACTACTTGCAACTATTTAAATAATATCTTGCAACTACTGGCATGAAAACTTGCATCTATTTGCGTTAAACTTACATTTTCTTGTAAGAAAATTTATATATATTTAAGGACAGTTAATTAGTTAGGATTTTTTTTTTGGGTTTTTCATTTGTCTTGATTAGCATTTAATACTGGAGGTGATACAAGATTTGTATTTTTTTTTTTAGAGTAAAAGCCAGAGTGACAAGTTCAAGCTTGACTAGGGTTTGTTTAGGTACAAATGACATTGCTATTATATGTTTTCAATGCTTTACATGCTAGATTATGATACGTAAGATGAGGGTCCTGGAAACTAGGTTGTATAATGTTATTTTTGGAAGATTAAAATTTGATATTGGTTAGGATGAAAACTTTCAACTATTTAAACCTGCTTGCATCAAAATACGCAACTACTTACATGACTAAATTTTTGTATTTTATTTTTTTTTTTTTTATTAAGGAAGCCAAGGTCCTAAGACCTCTTTGTGTCCTTTATGTCAATTAGATTAAGCCCAATTGGGCGCACCGGCTAACCACTAAGGTGTAGCTTAACAATTCATATAAATATAATAAATATAATAATATAATAATAATATAATATTATATATATATAATAAATATTAAATTTGCCTCCTTCTGGGCATTCGGCTAATGAGGTTATGACGTCGACGTCTTTTTAGGCGTCGTCCTGGGCGAGTTCTAGTCAGCGTTTTGGCTAACCTATTGCTGTGGTTATTATTTTAGCGACTTGAGTGAAAATTAATTTGCTGGAATGCTGTGGCAATTTTCAGATCACTGTGTAAAGTTTTGTTTCTGACATACGACTCACATCCAGTGATTAGCCTGAGCACTTTATCTTGCGCTATTTGATTAAATTTACCATATAGAGGCCCCTTTAAACTAACATATTTTGATAATGTTACCTTATATGAATATAGAGAAAATTTAAGAGAAACGATACGACCCTTTTGGGTCTGCATTTCGTTTTTGCTATGCAAAAGCTGAGATTATATTTTGAGTGCTTTTGTGATATCGTATTGGAGGTATTAAAGGATGATAAATGTACTAATACATATATATATATATACATATATATATAACAGAACATTTGTGAAATGCATGTGGACATGTAAATAAAAATTGCGTTGGCCAACTGTGGCCAACCCGTATCCAGGCACATCGAGAAAACTTCTGCTATGCTATATTTTTATATATATATATATATATATATATATATATATATATATATATATATATATATATATATATATATTATATATATGCTTCTGTTCCTGTCCCAGTGTCCGCCCAGGATCGCTTGTAGAAAGAACTTTATTTAAATTTTATTTTGGGCGCTTGTAATGCAAAGTAGTTGCTTTAGTATCCAAAAAGGGATACGCACAGAAAAGTTTTTCTGTTCTGCTTGTCACGCCAATGCTTTTTTAGTACGCTGCTTCTGCTTCTCTTACTCTTCGCCGTTAGCTCTGAGCCGAATATAGCATCCGACTTTATATTTCACTTGGGCTTTTGACCTCTGGGCATGGGTCATCGTCGCCGACCTATGCCGCAGGTGCTGATGTTCGATTGGGAGCACTGGTTATTGTCCTGTGTACTGTGACGAGTACGAATACTTACCCATTGCTATTGCTCGTTAATGGGCTTGCCACATTTTACAAATTGGTTCAATTGTAAGTTTATGCGTTGACGCACGCATAACACAGAACAAACCAATCCTCCCACATCCACTTTTAGTGAACACTGAAGCAGCTACTGTTGCTAAAACTAATACCGCCATATGTGACCAGGGCGACGCCGGTTTATTATCCTTTCTGATTGCGTTCGCATTGCGCTTCCATTTCATTTTATTTTTTTTAGCCCCCTTTACTTTTTGAAGCAAGTAAGAAAGCTGTCGGGTGAGCCCGACTACGACAACCCCTTTTACCCATATACACATACATACAACGCCATGCACACACATACACAGAGCTCTTTATGCACTGTAAGCTGTTGCGCGTGACTTTTGGCCGACTTTATTCAAGTTTATTTTAGATGTTTAAATTTCCTCCCCTGACCCCCTAGTACGAAAAGCACGGTTATTAAGTACAATTTCCAAATGATCGAATTTATTTTTGCACACATAATAATTAGACCATTCTTGATCTATATTGTTAATTTCGTTTAGATTAAAAAAACATAATTATTAACTACCACAGTAATTAAGCAAGGGAGGGGAGTGGTCAAATATCCGCGCCCAAGAGCTTATAATGCATATAGAACCGTGTAAATGTGGGTATATGTGTGTGTATGTCTGTGTATGTAGACAAAGGGGGTTCTCGTAGACAGGTACACCCGACAGCTTTCTTTCATGGTTCTTTTTTATTTTTTTTGCTTTTTCTCCTTAATTTTTTTTGTCACTTGCTATCGTTTTGGCATTGTTATGGGTATCATGGAAAATTGTATTACATCTCAATAACAACACCAGGACATGGCAATAAGTGAGTCCTTTTAAGAGCGTTATTGGTATTTCTGTATGTGTCTCTGTCGCTCTCTCACTCTCTCTCTGTTTATTTATCATCTTTCTCCTTTTTGGGATAATAAGTATATGTGACAAGTGATGCGTGTTTTGCTGCGGGTAGCTTCCGTATTGCTAGCAGGATTCTTAAGTGCTACTTGTGCTCGCATATGATGTCCTTGGCACTCCAGGCCCTGCCGTCTCCGCACTTATTTCAGTGTTCAGGTCATTTTCTTTCATGCTTAATTGAAGGGGTCAGTCATAGGCATGCCAATGGACCGTATTGTGTATTGTGTCCTATCATTGTCTCTTGTCCACATGGCGTTCATCAACGTTGGCTCGGAAACGTACAATTCAATTTTTTCCTCCATAGCTGCCTGAAAGTATGCAATGTAACCCCGTGTATTGCCCTGCGGCAACTCTAAGACTTCCATCTGGCTATTGAATATCAAGCACGTTTTGTTTCTACGACCCATATTCCCCTTCAGCCGATGTTACGCTTTGTTTTCATCCTTTGCTTTTTTCTTTTATTTTTTTATTATAATTTCTTACACCCCCCTTGGAGTATGGTCATCATTTACGTTATCGTTATCTGGTGCTGTGTTCGCTCACTTACTCACTCACTTAGTCACTTACTATTATCTTTATCCTTACGGTTATTGTCACCATTGGCTGCCCTTCTTTATTGCTTCTGGTTGACATTTAATGTATATGTATGTCTGACCCTTAACAGACATATAGGTTTTACCTATGCAATGCACGCAACAAGGAAGTCTACCAAATGTAAAAATAGTTTTTTTTATAGATTTTCATTTTGTTAGCCCCTTTAACTTTTAAGAAAAGGAAAATTCAAGCCAATTTAAATGTGCAAAATTTGAAAGTATGTAACAGGTTGAAGTAATTATCTGAGACCCCATATATATTTTCTTGATCACGACGACGAGCTGAGTCGATCAAACCCTGTCCGTCGGACTGTCTATATTAACGCCCACTTCTCAGAGACTATAAGAGCTAGAGCAACAAAATTTGAAATCTAGGTTTAAACAAATGGACGGACGACGGACATGGCTAGATTGATTCGTATTGTCATCCTGATCAAAAGTATATATATACTTTATGGGGTCTCCGATGATTATTTCTATGTGTTACATACTTTTCAATTTTACACAAATCCATTAGTTTTGCTTTGCTCTTTTTTCAAAAGCCAAAGGGGCTAACAACACGGAAGTTATACAACATTAACAAGTAAAAAGTCTGTAGTCGAGTGAGCCCGACTACGAGAGCCCCTTTGCTACATATAATCGACTCAGCTAGTCGCTCCCTTTAGAGACTATAAATAATGCTTGGCTTTTTTACAAGCAAGCAAATGAAGCCCAGGCATCAACTTCAAATGTGCCTAAATCATCTGATTTTCGATTAGAAATAGCTGAAGCTTTAACTAAGTTTAATACAATTACAAAAAAGCAAAATATCAAAATGAATTGAATAAGAAGTAATAAAGTTGAAATCGGGTGTACTTCCGGACGGACGGACAGACAGACGAACTTGGCTAGATCGACTCAGATAGTCGTCTTGATCAAAAATATATACATTTTATGGGGTCTCAGATGATTATTTCTACCTGTAACACACTTATTGATTTTGCACATTTCTATTACTTTCTGTTGACCTTTTTTCAAAAGGCAAAGTGGCTCTAAAAGGGGGCGACTAGCTGAGTCAATTATATGTAGGCAAAGGGGCTCTATTAGTAGGGCTCACTCAATTACAGATTTCTTACTTGTGTTAAAAGGCAAAGAGGCTAACAAGTCAGATTACGAGAGCTCGCTTGCCCAAATACATAGACATACACACATATACATACACATACACACACATACATAAAGCTACACAAATGGGGACTGGATGGGGCCTTCTATGGCAAAGTGTCTGATTGTGTTTATCTTGACAAAGCCCAGCACGATCCCTAAGATCCAATATCCAAACAGTTCATCGTCTCCACGTGGCATCCTTGGTAACAGGCTCTTCGCCATCCAACTGGTCGCCTGCCAAATCCAAAATACGTCTGTACGCGAATCGGGCGGCATTAGCATCTGCCGGCTATATCAAACGACGCAACACTCTATGTGCTCCTGGCACGGAAACTACTTAAATATGGAATATTTAGGGAGTGCTCTTACGGTACAGGGAGTCGGAAGCCCAGTGCAGCCGGTCCCCAGTTGTTGACATCCAAAGACCACTGTGTTGGAGAGATGGTGAGTTTCGCCTCCGAAATATCGAATACTACAGGAACAAGGCTTAAGATCACCCTCGGCTTTGATCCAAAAGGATCCAAAAGGGACAGCTTTTACCAGCTAAGCTGCTGGGTGCGTAGCCCCCTTCCCAAAAGCTATACAGAGACCGCTAGGAAGTCAGGGGGAAGTCAGACCAGGCACGTAACGTATGATGCTGCTGAACTAATCCGTAATTCCGGAGGACCTCTTCTTGTATACGGCTGCCCGGCTCTAGGGCATTAGGATCCACAAACCGGACGAACGAAGCGTACGAAGGATGCGGGACGGTACAGAAGAACGATCTAGATGTGACATCACACAAGAATGATAACATGTCAGACGAAACAAATGCCTTGGATATGGGCACAAATCAGGCTCGTTCAATGAGAAAGATAGCTCCAACTACGGCCAGCAATGAAAGTTGACTGCATTTTTCTTATAGTAAAGAAACTCTTTGGACATAGTGGGAATGCTATTAGAACGGTTGATATACACTCATATTGAAGATTTTACAGAAGGCCCCAATAGTCTAGCTGACTAACAACATGGCTTCTGCATAAGGACTTGGTCCCATCCTTTGGAATATTATGTAGAACAGCATTAGGAGCATAGCCAAGCCCAAGGGTATGGAGCTAGACCGTTTCGCTGACAACGTGGCATTCACGGTAGTGGCAAAAAAAAAATAGCGGAATTGCAAGAAAAATGCATCGCATCTGTCAGTTCATCTACCGCATAGATGGAGGGAGCGTTTTAAGCAAGTCGTCCTGATCAAGAATATATATACTTTATGGGGTATCTGATGATTATTTCTATGTATTACATTCTTTTGGATGTGCAAAATCATTTCCATTAGCTACGCTTTGCTGTTTTTTATGGCAAAGGGGCTAAAAATATGTGCTACAGCAAAAAAAAAAGGTCAGAAAAACTTGCAAGACGACGGGCGAATAAGCTTCTATGCATTTTGCTTTAACACAGTTTCTGGTGCGGAAGACACTGATTGGATAGATAAAAAATAAAACGACAAAGTCATACCTAAATTTAAAAAAAATTTTTAATCAAAAGGGTTAAAAACAATATTAATCTGAGACTTCATAAGGTACAGTATATACCGGTTATAAGCAAAACCTATAATACAGAAATTTTTTGCTTATATTCGATATTTGCTTTTAAGCAATCATGAGTAATATGCCAATACGTTGTATTTAAATGATTATTAAAAAAAAAACAAAACGTTTAGAAGGTAATTTAAATTTATATTTTTTGCTGTTCGTCACCTATAAAAATATTAATATTAAATATAAAATAAGATCATAAATTTTAAAATTGCTGTCCTACAGCTTTTAATTTGTTTGAAACCTATAAAATTTATATGAACTGATACCAAATTAACGATTTTTTATTTGTTTATACACAATATTTTCTTATATACAATCAATTTTTTGCTTTTATGAGGCTAGTTTTAGTGTTAAATAGTTTTATGATGTTTAAAAATAACATAATTTTGCTTTTAAAAAATATTTTCTTACAAACTGTACACCTTATAACCGATATATACTGTATATACATTCTTGATCAGGACGTCAAGACCAGTCGATCTAGCCTTATCCGTCTACACGTCCGTTTGTCTGTCCGTCTGTATGAACTCGTATTTATCAGAGACTATACCAAGCTAGACCAACCAAAATTTAAAATCTAGATTTGTTATTTTCGTATGGTATGCAAATTTGTTTTGAATTTTGAATTTCCTGCCCTGACCACCGCAATACGAAGAAAAACGATTATTAAGCATAATTTTTAACTGATCAAATTTCTTTTTTAGCACACATAATAATTAGATCATTCATGATTGAATATTGTGAATCTCTTTAAGATTGAAAAAAAAAACGCGGAAGATATACAACATTAAATATCGCGCTATAGAGTGTGGGGGTTAAAACGAGCGCGCAATGGCTTAAAGTGTTCGTTAAACCGTATATATGTGTGTGTATATTTGTGTATGTAGTAGAGAACTGCAAGAGTGTCACATTATGCCACCTTATTCATACCCAATTAAATTTGTGTCCCGGTGCTACTCACACCCTGCTAAGCTAAGCAAAGACACAAACCCATCAAAAATTTTGTGTGTGCTATGGGTGGCCGTATTTTCAAACTCTCGGTCTTACTAGGTCCCGTTATTTTTTTGTATTTGCACTTATTAATTTTTGAGCAACGTGTGCCGGTGGCACTTGCACTCAAAACAAATGAAGCAAAAAGCAACAGTAACAATAATGACAATGAGAAATTAATTGAAGTAGGCAAAACACACAAGAACCACTCGAGTGATTTTTAAACACCTAGGTGTTGCGTTTATATTTGCACCGTAAGAATAATATTAATGTTATTTGAAGACTTCCAAAGAATTTTTAAAGAATTGCAAACTTCTAGTTCTCCTTCCTTATCCTTTGTTTTACCCTCTATTGCGAAAATAAAGACACTTTGCGAACCGAACGATGAAGACATTTTACCAATATCCGTTCTTAAGGAAATAATTTTAATAAATGTAGATACCGTTTGGAAAGAAAATTTAAGTATTTGGCACAAAGCTGCATTTTTTTTATATCCACCTGCAGCAATTATGGAACATGAAGATATAATACAAATAAAATCATTTATGATGTGAATGTAGAACTGTGTGTATGTGTGAGTATGTGTGTGTATGGCTGTATATGTAGGCAAAGGTGTTGTCATAGTCGGAACAATTGACTACAGATTTCTAACTTTATTTCTTCTATTTATAACAGACATGCCAAAACGAATATTTTACAAATCTTCATTCCATTCATCCTTCACACCTTTGATTAACGCTGCTCAATTAAATAGTAATTTTAAATATTATTTTGCAAACAAAATTTTGTAGAAATCAAACAAAGGTTTGATTTTTTGTACATTTTAAAGCATGATTTCAAATACAAATACAAATTTAATTTATTTTTGAATACAAATTCCCATGGTGCACGAGTATGTTCCTTCTATGTTTGCCTTAACTGTTGTCATTTTTTTGTTTGTTGGCATTTTTTATGTTCGTTCAACCCTCACGTGCCAGTCATAAGCCTTAAAGAAGCCCGAATGTTAAATGTCAGCGATTACACACATGGGAGCTGTAAACCGCGTTTTATGATTTGTTTTCATTGATCAAAGCTAATTTTTGATACCCCAATAACTTTATATCTACTCATACAATAAATTTGCGAAATTCTTCGAACAACCCTCATAAGTAGTTAGAAATCGTGAGGGTTCACCTTTAAGTTTGCGCCTTTGCCTTTAAAAAAAGTCAAAAAAGTAGCTAATGGAAATGTGCAAAATGCGAAAGTATGTAACAGGTAGTTATAATCATCTCAGACCTAAAAGTATATATATTCTTGATCACGACGACTAGCCAAGTCGATCTAGTTCTCTCCGTTTGATCTCTGTCCGTCTGTATGAACGCCTGTTTCTCAGAGACTTTTTTTTTTTTTTTTTTTTTGTTGTTAAGGAAGCCGAGGTCCTAAGACCTCTTTGTGTCCTTTTTATCAATTAAATTAAGCCCAATTGGGCGCACCGGCTAACCACTAAGGTGTAGCTTAACAATTAATATTAAATTTGCCTCCTTCTGGGCATTCGGCTAATGAGTTCGACGTTTTTTTAGGCGTCGTTCTGGGCGAGTTCAAGTCAGCCTTTTGGCTAAACCAGAGACTATAAGAGTTAGAGTAACCAAATTTGGAATTTGTTAAATTCGTTATTTTCGTTCGCTATACGAGTTTGTTTTGGATTTCTGAATATCCTCCCCTGACCCCCGTAGTTTGAATAAACACAATTATTGAGCACAATTTAACCGATCGACTTTCTTTTTAGCACACATAATGGCTAGACCACTTTTGACCTATGCTGGGCATTTCGTTAATATTAGGTAAGAAACAACCTATAAAATTGGCTAAACGGGAGGTAATGGGAATGTGCAAAATCAAAAAGTATGTAACAGGTGGAAATAATCATCGGCGACTAGCTGAGTGGATTTGGCCATGTCCGTCTGTGCGTCTGTCTTTATGAAGATATTGTTTCTTAGAAACTATAAATATTTAATCTAGATTCATTATTTTCGTACGCTATATAAGTTTGTTTTGGATTTTTGAATTTCGTCCCCTGAGTCCCGCAATACGAAAAAGACGATTATTAAGCACAATTTTTAGCCGATCGAAATTTTTTTTGGCACACATAATAGTTACATCATTCTTGGCTTACGTTGTCAATATTTAAGATCGAATAAAAAATATAGAACCTATTGTGTTGATGTTAGTGTATGTTTGTGTATGTAGGCAAATGGGTTCTCGTTGTCGGGTACACTCGACTACAGATTTCTTACTTGCTTAAAAAGGCAAAGGGGCTGAAAATTCAAAGTAACAATATCGATATCAATTGCTTTAAATTTGTATGTTTCTGTGAATGGCATGATATGTTGAGAATTATTATATGTTTAAAATTTTTTATATATTTTTTTCCCCTTTGCCTTTTTGTAAAAAAAAGCAAAGCGTAGCTATTGAAAATATGCAAAATCCAAAAGCATACTATAACTAGAGCTGCTGATTTACACTCAAATATACCATTTACTGACTATGAGTTAGTTAGGCTATGAAATTAAATCTTAAATGAACTCAATGCAAATCTAAGTACTGACAAATTTGGTTATCTTTCTTGTCTTGAATATATATTGTGAATTCTTAAAAAGTGTCTAAAACTTATTTTATCATTCTATTTCATCTGATTAATTTTTGATCAAATTCAATTTCTTACCTATTTTATATTTAACTACACTGTTACTTATTTTTAGTTCATTTGCCTTAAAAAGAGCAAAAGGGAATGGGGCCTCCATAAAGCATATATATTCTTGATCAGGATGACAAGAAGATTCGATCTAGCCCTGTCTGTCTGTCCGTATGTATGAACTCCTGTTTCGCAGAGACTATCAGAGCTAGAGCATACCTTTTGTTCCTTTTCAAGTCAATGGGACTAATAATTGCAATTGATTTTCTGTGGTTGGTATGATATTTATCAATTGAAGTCCAGAAGCATATATATATATTATAATATCTCCTTTTACCAATACACAACTGAATACACACACATACACACATATGAGTAGGCAGTGTAACCTGTTGTTTCTACTTCTAGATCCGTGTTGCATAATTAAATAATTTTTGATGAATAACCTATGTGTTTATTGGTCAATCTTAATGAAATTTTCGATTTAGATAAACAATATTACATTCAATATATCTGCGGTGGTGAGGGGGAATTTCTGTATTACTAAAGTTAACTGTATGTTCAAATTTTGATCAATCTAAGACCTATAATCAGGGAGTTAACTGTCGCGGATAGTGATGGTGATGTGGAATATAAATACTTTATGGTGTCAGAGATACATTCTTCTATTTATTTTATACATATGATAAGTTGGACTACTCATTTCGTCTCCTATTTTTCTTTCTGTTTTTTTTAGGGGTAAATGGACTAAAAATTGTAATTGTATCATTAAATGAATCTGTATAATTGTTAGCCCCTTTGCCTTTTTGTAAAAAAGAGCAAAACGGAGCTAATGGATTTGTGCAAAATCCAAAAGTATGTAACACATAGAAATAATCATCGGAGACCCCATAAAGTATATATATTCTTGATCAGGACGACAAGACGAGTCGATCTAGCCATGTCCGTCTGTCCGTCTGTCCGTCCGTCCGTCTGTGCGTCCGTCCGTCTGTATGAACGTCTGTTTCTCAGAAACTATAAGAGCTAGAGCAACCAAATTTTAAACCTAGATTTGTTATTTTCGTAGGTTATACGAGTTTGTTTTTGATTTTTAAATTTCCTCCCCTGACCCCCGCAATTCGAAAAAAAACGATTATTAAGCATTATTATTTTTGGTACACATCATAATTAGACCATTCTTGATCTATGTTGTGAATCTGGGTAAGATTGATCAAAAATCTCGGAAGTTATATATCATCAAAAGTAGCGTATATTTTTTATGTTCATCCGCTATAATAGTTTGTTTTAGATTTTCGAATTTCCCTTCCTGACCCCCGCAATTCGAAAAAATCGATTTTAAAGTAAAATTTTTAGCCGATCAAATTTCTTTTTCGCACACATATTAAGTGGACGTTGTGAATTTCGTTAAAATTAAACAATAAACACGGAAGTTATACAACATTAAGTACCGCGCTATAGAGCGTGGGGGGCTAAAAGGTGCGCGCAATGGCTAAGTACGTGCAGAACTGTGTGTATGTATGAGTATGTGTGTGTATTGCTGTATATGTAGGCAAAGGGGCTCTCGTAGTCGGGTACACTCGACTATAGACTTTTTACTTGTTATTACATCTGCCTTTGATAAGGGAAAAGGAGGGTAATGGGTCCGTGCAAAATCGAAATGTATGCATGTAGAAATAATCATCTATTGGATATATTTATTATCAGGAGGCCTAGTCGAGTCGATCTAGTTCTGTCCGTGCATATACAGATATATACACACACACAATCAGCTTTAAACGCACTTAAGCCATTGCATGCGCGTTTTAGCACCCCCCCCCCCCCCCCCAGAAATTTTATGGGAAAAATCAACAATTTCTTTTAATTTGTTGTGAAAAGTACGACATAAATTTCCCGTATCATATTTTGGCAACACTTGAGGTTAGCTGAACTGAACTTGACATAAGTTAACTCTTCTGTGCAATGATAGTTAGGGTATCCATGGGTTTGAATATTTAAATTTTTGTGCGTGTACTTTTGCGCTCATACATTTGCCTTAAACTCTTTCAACAACACGTGATTTCTCAAGTGTTTTTTGCACTTGAAACGCGCTGACAAGGGTATTTGACATAAATTCGCGTAGTTTTTCAGTTTTGACACATGTCACTCAAAACAAGCTAGTACACATGCATATCCACACACACAAACATAAGGACAGAGACACATACTTGTATGCACAGATAGGTTGCTCGCAGGTGTTGTTGTTTAAACTCTCCGACAAATGACTTGCCCCTGGCGTTTATTATTATCCCAATGGGCTTAAGGCCTCACCTTCCATCATACACATAAGTACACACACACACACGCTCATATATATATATATGTATATATATATATGCAAATCTATATATATTTATATATATATATATATATATATATATTCGCACATTCACATATATAAATACACAGAGACAGTCAGCTAATAAATAATGAACGCTTCTCATACAATCTGTGTAAATGAGGCCTGTAGTGAAGCCTTCAGCTAGATCCCAAGCCGACACACAGAGACCCACTGCCACACCTACTATCTAGATTGCTCCGTAGGCAACCCTTTTGTGTATTATGCTCTGACGCAGGGTACGTAACGCGATTCTGAGGCCGACACTGAGGTTGAGGTTGACAAATGTGTCAGAATGCAAATCCGCAACAATTAAAAGAAAAATCAACACACTGGAGCTGCCAGAGAGCCTTCAACAGCCGACAGCTTTTGTCGCTTGTCATCGCTTTGCTGGCCATTAAAGTGTATAGAACGGCCATCTACCACCTACCACCTTCCACCCACCACACATCCATTTTTTGCTTTTTACTGCCTCTTGAATTATTTGCACAAAATCTTTTGGACAAGGATTTCGCTTTGTTTCAGTTGTTTTTAGCCCCTTTGCATATTTAAAAGACCAAAGGGGAACTAATGGCAATCTGCAAAAATCGAGATTCGTTATTTTCGTACGCTATACGAGTTTGTTTTCTATTTTTGAAATTCCTCCCCTGACCCCGCAATAGGAAGAAATTACAATTTCAACCGATCGAATTTCTTTTTGGCACACATAATCATTAGATGATTTTGGATCTACAATGTGAATTTAATCAATTACATCATTGCTTAAAATCACGGAAGTTATTTAATCTTAAGTATCGTGTAATGTACCGTGAGGGAACTAAAAGGCGCGCGCAACAGCTTACCGGGAGTTTTGAACTGTGTGTATGTGTCTGTGTATTGGGGCAAAGACGCTCTCTTGATCAGGAAAAGCCTAATATAGCTTTCTTACTAAATTTTTTATGACATTTTGGAAATTTGTTAATTGTGTCGTCACTCATTGGCTCAAGCGGGCCGCTGTTTGGTTGGCCGCTGTGTACCCGTCGTCTGAAGTAGAATTTTAATATAGTAATCAACCGCAGCGTATAATAATTCTTGTGGTTTCATTATGATAACCACTTACCCTTCAATACTCTTGCTGCGCAACCGCCAACTGACAAAACAAAACACTAACACCACCACTACCAGCACCATCAGTACTACTGATTCAGTCAATGCCATTGCCACCACCACAACTAACACACCCATCAGCCCTTTGCCCTGCTTTCAATTCGCGTATTTCTTGTGTTGTTGTCGTTACAGACTAAAACCGCAAAATGTAGGAGGGTTGAACATTAATATGCCAAAGCTGAAAAAAAGAAAACTCCGCCCTGATGACAAAAAAAGAAAACAGGAATCCGTCTCTTTATGCGCTTTACTATGCATATGTGTTTGTGTGTGTGTTTGTGCATGCGAGAATGAATTTTTAGGGAGGGAATTCTTACACTCATGTGTTTATCGTTGTCATTTCTCAGTCAAAGCGCCCAATTCGAGGCGATTCAGTAGAACTTTTGGAGCACCTAGATGGAAAAATATAGTCTCGTCTTTGGCCGCGAATGGAAGCCACAAGATTTTTACCGTTCTAACCACTGTATCTGCTTTTTTATCTCTTTCTCTCTCAGTATTTCTATCTCTTTTACTCACTCACGCTGGTACTTTTTCTACTATAAACACATTTCATCGATATATTTCTTTTTCTCTTTTACATTTTAGCTCCCTCTCGCACTCTCACTATGTCTCCATCTGTCCTTTACACTCTCTATACCTCTCTTTCTTTCTCTAAATGCATCAGTCTTACTCAGTAAAATTTGCTTTCTCAGTTTCTCTGGGCTGGTATACACATTCTGGTTAGCAGAGGCTTGCCACAAAGCCGCGCCGGTTTCATTTTTGGTCACCGTCTTGGTCCGTCTTTCAGTCTTTGGTAAAAGACTGAGGGGTTTTCAGGGAGTCTGGGAGTCTAAAGCGCCTTATTTACCACGGTTACGTTCAAATTGAGATTGAGATTTTTTCTTTCATTTGAGTCAAAGTTAAAGACGTCGCATAGACTTCCAAGACATCTTAGGGGTTGCTTTCGTCAAAGAGAACATCAAATAAACATAAACAAAAATAAAAAATAAGAGTATGGGGTGGAAAAAAAGAAAAATATGTAATGGAAACCCCAAAAGCGTAGCACAACAAAGTGAGTCGCTGCTTCAAGCAGCAAAATTTAACTCAATTTTTTGGGCCCTTGTAACCGTGCTCCAATTCCTTTCCAGCTTCGGTGGCAGTCGACTTGCTTAAATGTGTCTAAGAGTTTGCGAAGGTGTTGCGAGTACCAAAATTGAGCGTTTTTTTTTCACCACTACTACCCCTGGCGGTAGATCGTTGGTCAGGGAGTGGAGTATTGGAGATGCGGGCTATAGGTTATGGGTGTATAAGAATGACTTCGGTAGTTGGGGAACCAACTTGAAGACATCGTTGCGGCCTTTTTAGTTGTGGTGTAGTTGACGTTTTTGGTTTTGGTTTCGGTTTTGACTTGGCCTTCGGTTTGTCAATGTCGGCTATGGCTTTCTTATCGGCAATGGTAACAGCAACAGCAAGACAAGCTGCAGCAGCATTAGCAGTAATAGGAACGGTGACGTGGTAATCGCAGTTGGCGTCGCTGCTGGTACACCACAAGAAAAACCACTGCTACTGGTTCTCGCGGTAAATGTTGAGCCAAGAAAAAGAATTATATACCCAACGCGGTTGCTTGAAAAACGCTAAAAGAGGCGGCACTCGCTTTTTAAAGGCGGTGGGGCTTCGTCGTTACCATAGACTCTAACTCTAACTCTAATAAACACATCCACATCCAACGGCATCGCAGCTTGTCGTCTTGTCCTCGTTCTCACTCTCATCTTCGTTCTCGTCCTTGAATGCGTCGTGATTATGATGACGCGCCGTTGACTTCGCTGCCGGCGTCACTAACCGGTCGTAGTGGTCGCGTTCATGGCTACCGCAAAAAAATAGTTTAATATGTCCGTGTCTTTTGATTCGATTGCCAGCGTCAGAGCCTAAAAAGAGAACTGAAACTAAAAAGGTTCCACAAATTCTGTCTTAGTTTTGGGGCTCATTTAGCTTCATTTTATATAATCAGTGATTGACGTATGTATGGATGTGTGTATACCTTTGTGTTATTGGTGTGATTGGTGTATGTGAGTGACAGTCTATAAATTTGTACATATAAACATATATATATATATATATATATATATATATATATATATATATATATATATATAATATATATTATATATTTAAATTGTCAGTTTCGCGTTATGGAGCACTAAAACTTAAACAAATGTGCACAATAAAAAAAACATGATTACATATATTAATTGATTACATATATGTTTATATATATATACATACAAACACATATATATATATATATATAAATAAATAAAAATATATATATATATATATATATATATATATATATATATATATATATATATATGTAAAGAGAGATATATATTTATTTATTTATATATATATGATTGCTTGTACACTGCATTGTTGATTTTTTTGGTGCCAAACACAAATGGGCAACAGCTGGTGTTTTATTATTATTAATATTATTTTTTATTCCTTATTTTTATATTTTTGTTTTTGGTTTCATATTTAATATGCAAATGAAACTGTTTTTGCAATTTCAATTCGCCATTTACCTTAGTTTACCGATTGCACAGCATCCCCTTCAATACCTTTAGCCTTAGCAATCTGATTTTTTAATATTTAATTGAACTGAAATCGCCGCTGGCAAATTAAATACAAATTGTGCTCAAAGGTGTGCAGTTGTACAACGCAAAAGATTTTTTTTTTTTTTGTTTTTTATTAAGTGCAGAATCCGTACAGCATAAAAAAAAAATGTACCTTAACAACACAGGGATAAGAAGTATAAAAAAAAATAAACCAAACCTCTATTCAGATATGAGGATTTCATTGTGGAAGTATGGCAGCCTTATTGACTCCTGATTGTTTTGGCAAAGCCTTGCCGTTTAAGACGCCTCAAAGATCTAGCTGGAAGTAGGTTTCTAGCAAGTAGGCTGCGATGTCTCAAAAGCCTATCACTGTATCTGCTTGTGTGCCTACCAATCTGGTCTTCTACTGTATGTATGTTTAAATCTTTGTGAAGGGTGGTCCCGCGCACATACCAGGGACAGTCAGTAATGTTTCTTAGAATCCGATTCTGCAACACCTGGATTCGTTTGTAGTTGGATTTGGCAGCGATCCCCCAAATCTGTATACCATACAGCCAAATTGGCAGAATGCAGTGCGCATATACCGCCCTTTTGCATCTAAGCGGCAAGGAACGCAAAAGATCAACTGCAGTCAAAGTTGCATTCTATCAGTGGAAATTTTTTTCCTTAAAATCAACAACTTTTCTTGCATACTTATGAGGGCAGCTTTAACAAGAAGATCATGAATTATTCAATAAATAAGTTGGAAATATTTTTATCTGTGGAAGTATTTGATGATCGTGTGTAGAATAGTGTACTGATTGTTGGCTGAATGTAAAATAAGAGATACAAATTAAACAATATAAAAAAAACTTTTCCGTATTGAAAAATATCAAATTGTGTTTATTTTCAGATGACCAAATAGTGACAAATTGTGTAAATGTTTGTAACAGCAACAGCAAGAGCAACAGCAGCAGCAGCAGAAGAAAACTTTGAACAAGAATCGAAACTACTTACATAAAATTAAAGGCAGAAATAATGCATATTTCAGCTGAGGTCACTTCGACCACATCAAATCAAACACATCAACAACACTCACAACAACAACAGCATCAACCGCAGCAGGCAACACAGCAACAACAGCAGCAGCATACAACGGCAACAAGAACAACAATATTAACAACGGGCAGCACAACAAAGCGACGCAATGCGGAATCCAATAATAACAACAACAACAGCATCAACAGCAACATCAGCAACAACAACAACACGACCAATAATAATAATAACAATAATAACAGCAACAAAACAAAATCCATCGATACAAGCCCATATCTGACACCAGAGAATCTGATCGAGCGCACAATTGATGTCCTTCTAGCAGAACATCCTGGCGAGCTAGTTAAAACAGGCTCACCTCATGTGGTAATTATGAATAATTTCATTTGTTTACATCCATTGGTATCTTAATTGATTTCCTTAGGTTTGTACAACGCTGCCCACACACTGGCGTTCCAACAAAACGCTACCTACTGCGTTTAAGGTCCTGGCACTAGGCGAGGTCATGGATGGCACCATTGTTACAATACGTGCAGGCAATGATGAGAACTTTTGTGGTGAGTTACGCAATTGCACTGCAGTGATGAAAAATCAAGTGGCTAAATTTAACGATCTGCGATTTGTAGGACGCAGTGGCAGAGGTGAGTAAAAAGTGATCATTGTCTTAACTGACAATTTCATATTACTTAGAATACGGCTTAAAATTTTTTTAGCCCCTTTGCTTTTAAAAATGGCTAAAAGGGAGCTAATGGAAATATGCAAAACAGAAAAGTTTGTAACGGGTTGAAATAATCATCTGAGACCCCAGAATGTATATATATTCTTGATCAAGACGACTAGCTGATTCGATGTAGCCATGTCCGTCTGTACGTCCGTCGGTTCGTCTGTTTTTTAAAGACTATAAGAACTAGAGCAACCAAATTTGAAATCTAGAATCGATATTTTCATACACTCTACGAGTTGGTTTTGGATTTTTGAATTTTCTCCCCCGCAATACAAAAAAAACGATTATTAAGCAAAATCAATCGATCGAATTTCACATATAATAATTATTCACATATAATAATTGGGTGAGAGAGAAGCCAAGGTAAAGTTTCTTACTGTGGACTTAAGATCCACCCATAGAAAACTACACCGTCAATGTAGGATGCTAAAACTGCCTTGAAATGGACCCCAAATAACGTTGACGACCACTGCAAATGAAACAAGAACTATGGTTTGAGAGTATGCACCTGGAATGTGCGCACATTGTACAGGCCCGGCTCTGCGCAGAATCTAGCAGATACCCTTAAAAAATGCAAGGCCGATATTAAGGCTATCCATGAGATACGATGGAAGGGACAGGGATGCATAAAGAGGAACAACTGTGACATACAGATCGATCATATTATGATAGATGCAAGGCATGCGTATAACATACTTGATTTGCGATCATGTCGGGGTCCTAATATAGATTCAGACCATTACCTTGTTGCAGCTAAAATTCGGGCACGGCTATGTATACCGAAAATCGCACGTCGAAGTATGTCAAGAAAGCTGGACATCGGAATGCTGCAATCACCACGAACGAAGGATGAATTCTCCACACGACACTGTGATCTACTGAGGCAAACAATCTCGAGGCCCAAAAATGCGAATGATATGTAGGCGCAATATCGCACTCTCTACGAGCTTCGGCGAAGGAAGTACTTGGATTCAAACGCCCCCTACAAGGAATCCATGGTATGACCAAGAGTGCCGGGAAGCATCTAGAGAGAAGGACGCGTCGTATAGGCGAATAATTTAATCTGTAGCTACCCGGAATAGTAGAGCCGGAATTCTGGTCACAGATGCAAGGGTGACGCTAAGGTTATGGAGGGAGCACTTCTCAAGTCCTTTGGAGGGTGATGACTTAAATGTTATCACAGGAGAAAGTGATCTACAAACCTCAATCAACGAAGATGTCGATATACTAATGATGATGAAGTCGATACAACGGCTCAAGAACAATAAAGCAGCAGGTGTTGATGCCTTGTCAGCTGAATTTTTCAAAACTGGAGGCGAAGAGTTGGTAAGGTGTATGCACCAGATCCTCCGCAATGTATGGCTTGTGGAGAAGATTGGAACCTTAGTTTGATCTGTTCTCTCCTGAAGAAGGGTGATGCCATGCTACGGGCAAATTACCGTGGCATCAGTCTACTGCTAGTAGCATATAAAGTTCTAACGAGCGTATTGTGAGAAAGGCTGAAACCATTTGCTGAAGCACTGATTGGACCTTACAATGCCGCTTTTGATAGCCCACGGCGGGATCGCTTGTATGCTGTCATGTTTGAGCTAGGTATTCTTGCGAAGTTATTATGGAAAACACAGCAATACTAGCAGCTGTGTCAAGGTAGGAAGTGACCATTCCGAAAGCTTTAATACCAAGCGTGGTCTCAGACAGGGTGTTTCGTTGTCTTGTGTGTTTTTCAATCTACTGATGGAAAGTATTAACAGAAGGGCTAGCGTACATTGGACTAGCACGATTCTGATGAACAGATGTGTCCAGATGCTTGGATATGCTGATGATATTAACATTATTGGGCGTACCAAGGGAGATGTGACGGGAGCTTTTGGTGCTATCAAAAGGGAATCGGTTAAAGTGGTGGTTATGTTAATGTGGTTATAACAAAATTCATGGCGTGCTCCAGTAGAGAATCACGACGTCTTGACTCTCAATTGGCGGCAGGAAGCTACAGCTTTCAGGTCGTAAACGAATTTGTTTACCTTGGCTCCACAATAATTGGCGATAAAATTGTTAGCCTGGAAATTAAAATGAAGATCACAACTGCCAACAGGGCTCAGTAGGCAGTTCAATAGCAGAGCCTTCTCTCGCCGTACAAAATCAGTACTCTACAAGACTCTATTCCTTCCAGTGCTTCTGTATGGAGCAGAAGCCTGGACAGTTACACAAATGGATGCAGCTACTCTTAGAGTGTTTGAGAGAAAAATTCTTCCGGAAGATCTATGGCCCTACAATCGTTAGCGGCGCATATCGCATTAGATGGAACGACGAACTGTATGAGCTCTACGGGGACATTGATGTGGTCAACCGAATTCACATTATGAGACTTCGCTGACTGGGTCATGTCGGCCGTATGGAATAACAAGGTCCAGCTTGTAAAGTATTTGATGTGATAGTTGGTAGACAACGTAGAAAGGAAGACCCCAGCTATGGTGGTGTGACTAAGTAACAAAAGCCCTGGCGACGTTTTATATCACCAACTGGAGGACACGCGAACAGGATAGAAACGCGTGGAGGAAGTTTGTGCATCAGGTTGTACCCTTATGGAGGTGTTAAGGCCAAATAATAATAAATAATAATAATAAATAATAATAATAATAATAATAATAATAATTGGACTGTTCTTGATCTACGTTGTGAGTCTAGTTAAGATTGAATAAAAAACGCGGAGCTTATTTAACATTATGTATGTGTGCGTATGTGTGTGTAAGGATGCGTCTGTAGACAAAGGGGCTCTCGTAGTCGGGTACATTCAACTACATATTTCTTACTTGTTTTAATTTAATTTTTTTTTGTTTTTTATATTTATTTAAGATATACGGGATAACGATAACCCTTTTATAACCTTGTTTTCTATTATTATGCCAAAAATGGTTCGCCTGCTAACCCAAAAGGGTTAACTTAAACATAATAATAAGTAATAATAACAATAACAAATAATAATAACATCACAGGTTAGCACAAAAGAAATTTCATCTTCAACGTCTCCCTCTAGGGGTCCGGCTCATTAGGTCTCTCGGTTGGCGTCTCTTAGTACGTTGGTGGTTTCTGATCCTGGTTAGCTAATCGATTGCTAACCGATTTCCGTGTCGCTCCAGTCTGTCATTGTACCGGCTGGAGTGGTTGTTAATTTGGTCAAAACAGTGGACAACTTGAGTTCCCGATGTAGTGCTGTATTTCTCACGTACCACTCGCAGCCGGTAATCAATATTACGATTTGGTTCTGTGAAGCGTGTAATCGCTTTTTAATTTAATATTATTCATTTGACCTGACAGATGTTGCTAGTTTTGTAACGATAAAATATTCTTTAAGTATTTATAAATACTAACTATTGTTTGTATAAGTAATAAATATATATGGAATGTTTTATATAATAAGTGCTTAAAACAGTATGAACAAAGCATATCCGAATCCAAAACAAATATTATTTATATTCAAGTAAAAAGGCTGTAGCTGCAGTCGCACTTTGAGCTGTTATTACGCGTTACTTAATGTTAAATAGCCTCAGTTTTTTAATCAATCTTGATGAAATTAACAACGTACATCATAAATGGTTATTATTATGTAAGCAAAAGATCAATTTAATCAGTTGAAATTTGTGCTTAATAATCGTGTTTTTCATACTGCTTGGGTCAGGGGAGGAAAATGAAATTCTAAAAGAAGCTGACATAGCGTTCGATTATGTACGTGTATGCCTGTGTATGCCAGTGCATGTGGTCAAATGGGCTCTCATAGTCGGGTATAGCCTATTACAGCTTTCTTACTTGTTTCAAAAGGCAAAGAGGCTAAATTATGTAATTGAAATGTGATCTGTGTGTCTTGTAGCCAAACTATACTAAAAGAACTTAAACAAAAAAGTATACATCACCGGTTATTCAAATCAGCCTATCACTTGGCTTGATTGTCTGCTTCCTATCTACGCCCTACAATATTATAAGCACATTTCTATTAGAATACATATTCGCTTTCATATCGCAATGCAGCATAAACACCCACTACCAGCAGGAGTATCGTCATCACCTCCATCTACACCAGCACAACAACCATTACCAACACATCATAAGCGACAGACAAACTTTGTGCTTGACTTCCGTTCATATTGCAATGAATACCTTTAGGTTTTGACTTGATTTTGGGCATGGGCCAGTACGTTGACTAGCGGGTTTTTGCATGGCTCCTGGTTTTGACTGCGTCAACAAATAAGATAAGTAGTCTGTAGTTAATTTTTATTTTTATATGTCTACTTGGGGCGCCGCCGTGACAGTTGTCAATTTTCTTGGGATTTTTTTTTCCATGCTGTTTCTTCAGTTTTCCTTTTGGTGTGTTACGTGGTGTGCGTTTCTTTTGGCGGCGTTATTGCTGTTCATTTCGTCAATTTATCACGAACGCAATTTCAAAATCAAATCGAGGGTGACAGACGACATACTGTGATAGAATTTTTTCTTTACCAATGATTTTTCGGGCTTGGCCAAATTAAATCAGCGTAACTGTTTATTCAAATCCCCAAACATGGCTAACAACAGTGGCGGCAACTTTTACTTTTTTGTTTATTATTATTCTTTTTTCCCTTGTTGCTTTTACGTTTCTTTATCTTCTTGTTGCTACTTTCATCAAGTTATTTTTCTTTTTCGTGGGCGTAATTTTCCAGAGCTCGGCATGTTTAAGTGCGCGCTTGCCGCGGCATTTGACAATTTGCTCATTAAGTTTGTCTGACCCCAACCTTTAAACGGTCTTGGGCAGTTGGTTGGAGTTGCTTTACTTTGGGTCTTGCTTGTGTGGGTGCGTGTGTTTTTAATCTGGCACCCTCATCAGCTTCGACAGATCCTTGTTGGCATTTTTAAACGTTTCAAGTGGCAAATAATTCTTTGGGACTTACTTGCAAATCTTTTTTTAACATTTTATTATAGGACCCGGTTACAGTTCCGGTCGATGTTCCGGTCGTTGTCCTGTATGCTGGCCCTTTTCCCACTAATTACCTAAAAAAAAAAAAACAAAAAACTCAAAATTATAAAGAAAATTGAAAAGATAAATTGAAACTCACTGTTGCAATTGAAAGCAACAGCAAATGTTGTTCAAATGGATTTAAATTATCTAACGCTTTTAGACTTTTTGCTCAGTTAATGAGTTTTAACGCGCTACAAAAGGATTACGTGGGTCAAATCTCTGCTCCCCTAGACTCCTCTTAGTTTTGTCGATGCTTTTATATATATACTTAGTTTCAATTCGCAAACAGTGCAAAATCTGTTTTACTAGAAAAAGTAATGTTGCAATTGTTGTTATTAGCCCCTTTGCCATTAAAAATGGCTAAAAGGGAGCCAATGGAAATATGCAAAATCGAAAACTACGATTAGCTGAGTCGATCTAGCCATGTCCGTCTGTCCGTCCGTTCGTCCGTCAGCCTGCATGATCGCTTGTTTCTAAAAGACTATAAGAACTAGAGCAACTAAGTGTATGTAACTGTGTGTAAGAAAAGGGGTTCTCATAGTCGGGTATACCCGACTACAGATTTCTTACTTGTTTGTTATTGCTACAGCTAATGCCACTTGTAGTTGTCAAGGCTGCAGACAACGTACGCCCCTTGGGATGGTACAAGTTATGTTGCTGTGCGGTATACGACATGTGGTTCAATGGACTTTGAGGCGATTAGCGAGAGCTGTTTAACCATTTACAACTACTATTAACAATCTAAAATCAACTTTGTTTTTATGCACTAAAGGCCTCCCAAACTTCAAATACAACAAGTAAACAATCTGTAGTCGGGTGTACCTGACTATGAGAGCCCCTTTGCCTGCAGACACAGCCATGTACATACATACGCACTTATACACACAGTTCTACACGCACTTTTCCCGCGCATTTTAGCCCCCCGGAGTCCGTAACGCAATACATAATGTTGAATAACTTCCGTGTTTTTTGTTCAATAATGACGACATTCACAACGTTTATGCAGATTGGTGTTTTTATTATGTGTGCAAAAAAGAAATTTGATCGGTTAATAATCGTTTTTTCTTCGTATTGCGGTGGTCAGGGGAGGAAATTCAATAATCTAAAACTAATTCATAAAGCGTACGATCATAACGAATTTAGATTCGTTATGCTCGTATACTAGGCAAGTATGTTTTAGATTTTTGAATATCCTACACTGACCCCCGCAATAAAAAACAAGTAAGAAGTCTGTAGTCGAGTGTACCCGACTACGAGAGCCTTTTTGCCTACATATACAGCCATAAACACACATACTCATACATACACACAGTTCTGCACGTACTTAGCCATCGCGCGCACCTTTTAGCCCCCCACGCTCTATAGCGCGGTACTTAATGTTGTATAACTTCCGAGTTTATTATTCAATTTTAACGAAATTCACAACGTAGATGAAAAATGGTCTACTTAATATGTGTGCGTGAAAGAAATTTGATCGGTTAAAAATTGTATCTGAAAATCGATTTTTTATACAACATTAAGTACCACGATGTAGAGCGTGGGGGGCTAAAAGGTGCGCGCAATGGCTAAGTACGTGCAGAACTGTGTGTATGTATGAGTATGTGTGTTTATGGCTGTATATGTAGGCACAGGGGCTCTCGTAGTCGGGTACACTCGGCTACAGACTTCTTACTTGTTAGCCCCTTTGCCTTTTTTGTAAAAAAAGAGCAAAGCGGAGCTATTGGAAAGTTGCAAAATCCAAAAGTATGTAACACATAGAAATAATCATCGGAGACCCCATAAAGTATATATATTCTGAATCAGGACGACAAGACGAGTTCATCTAGCCCTGTCCATCCGTCCGTCCGTCCGTCCGTCCATCCGTCCGACCGTCCGTCCGTATGAACGCCTGTTTCTCAGAGACTATAAAAGCTAGAGCAACTAAACTTGAAATCTAGATTCGTTATGTTCGTACGCTGTACAAGTTTGTTTTTGATTTTTCAATTTCCTCCCCTGACCCCCGCAATCCGAAAAATCGATTATTTAGCAAAATTTTGATCCGATCAAATTTATTTTTGGCACACATCATAATTAGACCGCTCTTGATCCATGTTGTAAATCTGGGTAAGATTGATCAAAAATCTCGGAAATTATACATCATCAAAAGTGGTATTATGGGCCCCGGTGGGTATAGTAGTGCGCGTAATTAAAGAGCTAGAGCAACGAAATTTGAAACGTAAATTTGTTATGTTTGTACCCTATACGAGTTTGTTTTAGATTTTCGAATTTCCTCCCCTGACCCCCGCAATTTGAAAAAATCGATTTTAAGATACAATTTTTAACGGATTAAATTTATTTTTGGTACACATCATAATTCGACCATTCTTGATCCATGTTGTGAATCTGGTTAAGATTGATCAAAAATCTCGGAAGTTATACATCATCAAAAGTGGTATTATGGGCCCCGGCGGGTATAGTAGTGCGCGCAAAATAAGAGCTAGAGCAACGAAATTTGGAACGTAGATTTTTTATGTTTGTACGCTACACGAGTTTTTTTTACATTTTTAAATTTCCTTCCCTGACCCCCGCAATTTGAAAAAATCTATTTTCAGATACAATTTTTAACCGATCAAATTTCTTTTACGCACACATATTAAGTAGACCATTCTTCATCTACGTTGTGAATTTCGTTAAAATTGAACAATAAACTCGGAAGTTATACAACATTAAGTACCGCGCTATAGAGCGTGGTGGGCTAAAAGGTGCGCGCAATGGCAAAATACGTGCAGAACTGTGTGTATGTATGAGTATGTGTGTTTATGGCTGTATATGTAGGCAAAAAGGCTCTCGTAGTCGGGTACACTCGACTACAGACTTCTTACTTGTTTTTATTTTATTTTATTATTATTAGGGAAGCCGAGGTCCTAAGACCTCTTTGTGTCCTTTTTACTTAACAGTGAATCGATAACTGAACAAATTATTATTCAACCCTCGCTGTTACACTACTTTGTATAAGGGCCGTGGGGCTCATTAAATTTTTGTGCACTCGTAATTTTAATGATGTGGACTATGCTACGTATGCATAATGTGGGTGCAATTAGATAAAATGGTGGCATCGGCATCGGCATCGGCATCGGCATCAGCAGTTGCATAGGCATCGGCATCAACATCGGTTGCTGAAATCGCAACTGAAACAGTAGCAGCTGCAGTTGCATTCAAGCGGAAACTGCATAATCCACACACATGAGAAATGCATTTGGCCGTTGTCTACTAATGAATTAAAATCTTCTGGATGGCAACGGAAATGAGGGAGACCAAGCACATGTAATTATTGTTGCTATATGCATGTAAATGAGATGTATTCTGTGCATTTCAACTTGTATGTTCTACACTGATGTGTAAGCACTTTGAAGTGCATTAGCAGCAGTAGCAGCAGCAGAAACAGCAACAGCAGTAGCAGCATCTATTGCAAATGTAGCTTAGTTTTCTGTAGATTTGTTTTAGTAGTATTTGTTATTTTTGTTGCTGTTGTTGTTGCTGTTGTTATTGCTATTGTTGCTGCATTTATATGTTAATTAACTGCAAGTTGGGATCCACTGTGATTATTATGCTTTTACCGTTCAGTTGATTCTAACGCTTTGCCACTTAAGGCCTGTCAGAAATAAACATATGCAAGAAGCGTGGAATTGTAGCAGGCCAAATTATGCCCACAATAAGCTCGCTCAACACTCATGTTTTAAAAGCAGAGTTCAATTCATTAGTTAATTGCACTTAAAATTATTGGAACATATTGAAATATTTGGCCGATTGCACTTCAAATAACTTCTTCTACTGATTGAGTGTTTCAGGTTAAATGAAATCAGTAAAATCTCTTACAAAAATAAATTTCCTTTTGACTTTTCACTTTTTCTACAAAAGTTTCTATTTATAAATTTAATATATTAAATAGTCTAAAGATTACTCATATTCTAAATGAATTCTAAGTGTTATTTAATCATCTAGCAAAATCCCTGACAAAGTATTAAGCCGACCAAGTTAATGTTAAGAATACAATCAATTAACAGTTTTTGTATCCAAAATAACAAAATTATACATATATCTTTGCATAAGGAATAGCCCTTTTATTATTAAAGTGCAAAATATAAAATTGACGATTTGCTCTGGTAGCTAATAAGTTAACGATATGTTGTTTTGGGCACACTAAAATGTGTGCATTTTGTTATAATATTTCTTCTATTGGCGATGGTGTGCAGGTGGTGGGAAGAGAAGGGATTATGTTTTGGCTATTGCTTCAATCTTAAAGTTTTCGGCATCCATTAAAATTTATTAAAAATTAAATATTTGCCACAGCGGTGGCAGCTGCCATTTAAAAGCTAGCTAGCTATGGAGCTAATGGAAATGTGCAAAATCTAAAAGTATGTAAATAATCATCTGAAAGCCCATAAAGTATATATATTCCTGACGACTAGCCGACAGAGACTATAGGAGTTAGAGCAACCAAATTTGGAATATAGACTCGTTATTTTCGTACGCTATACGCTTTTGTATTGGATTTTAGATTTTCCTCCCCTTCCCTCCAATACGAAAAAAAACGATTTATTTATTTATTCATTTTATTAGCTAGTATAAAGTTAAAACTAGTACACTAACTTATGATTACTTAGCATGGCTTCTATGGCCTGCAGCTATATATTTACATGTTATCTTAAGGTAATAAGTTGATTGAGTGTGTGGAAAATTGGTAGTATTATATACAATGAAGAAGAGAAGACGAGGTAAGAAAAAAAAAACAAGTAAGAAGTCTGTAGTCGAGTATACCCGACTACGAGAGCCCCTTTGCCAACATATACAGCCATACACACATACTCATACATACACACAGTTCTGCACGTACTTGGCCATTGCGCGCGCCTTTTAGCCCCCCACGCTCTACAGCGCGGTACTTATTGTTGTATAACTTCCGTGTTTTTCGTTCAATTTTAACGAAATTCACAACGTAGATGAAGAATAGTCTACTTAATATGTGTGCGAAAAAGAAATCTTATCGGCTAAAAATTGTACCTTATAATCGTTTTTTTCGATTTGCGGGGGTCAGGGGAGGAAATTTAAAAATCAAAAACAAACTCGTATAGCGTACGAACATAACGAATCTACGTTCCAAATTTCGTTGCTCTAGCTCTTATTTTGCGCGCGCTACTATACCCCCCCGGGGCCCAAAACGCCACTTTTGATGATCTATAACTTCCGAGATTTTTGACCAATCTTACCCAGATTTACAACATCGATCAAGAATGGTCTAGTTATGATGTGTGCCAAAAATAAATTTGATCGGTTGAAAATTGTGCTTAATAATCGTTTTTTTCGATTTGCGGGGGTCAGGGGAGGAAATTCAAAAATGAAAAACAAACTCGTATAGCGTACGAACATAATGAATCTACGTTCCAAATTTCGTTGCTCTAGCTCTTATTTTGCGCGCGCTACTATACCCCCCCGGGGCCCAAAACGCCACTTTTGATGATCTATAACTTCCGAGATTTTTGACCAATCTTACCCAGATTTACAACATCGATCAAGAATGGTCTAGTTATGATGTGTGCCAAAAATAAATTTGATCGGTTGAAAATTGTGCTTAATAATCGTTTTTTTCGATTTGCGGGGGTCAGGGGAGGAAATTCAAAAATCAAAAACAAACTCGTATAACCTACGAACAGAACGAATCTAGATTTCAAGTTTGGTTGCTCTAGCTCTTATAGTCTCTGAGAAACAGGCGTTCATACATTCGGACAGACGGACAGACGGACAGACGGACAGACAGACAGACGGACAGGGCTAGATGAACTCGTCTTGTCGTCCTGATTCAGAATATATATACTTTATGGGGTCTCCGATGATTATTTCTATGTGTTACATACTTTTGGATTTTGCACATTTCCAATAGCTCCGCTTTGCTCTTTTTTTACAAAAAGGCAAACGGGCTAAAAACGATTATTAAGACCAATTTTAAGCGATCGTATTTCTTTTCGGCACACATATTAAATAAGATTGGGAATATGTATAAGGGTGTAACTGGCACTGCGCCGGTGACTGAGAATAAGACTGGAGTTAGACATGGCAGGTTGATCTCCTGTTGATCCTGAGTGCGTGCCCCTGCTCTTATTACTCTTGCCTTATCTTTTTGACCCTGCCACAGTTTAGGTTTGAAGAACCCTTTGACATAGCACGCATCAATTTACTGCCTGAAATGCTTATGACTTTTAATGAGATGAGGGCTAAATTTCATTATGAAGTTGCCTGGGGATTTATACGGTAGCAGCTCAAGTTGCTCAACCTATTCCACCACACTCTTCTCTATTTCTCTCTCGCTCTCCTGCTCATTTGCGCACTCTAACTTTCACTGTCCTATCTCTTATACTTCTACTTTTGTAGCATATAGCTTCACTGGGTGTGGTTGCAAACGGTAACCTCGTTAAGATTAATTAATAGCAGCAATGTGATAAACACCCGGCCAAAATGGTTGAACAGAGACCGCTGACACTGCCACCACTGTCACCGTTGCCGTCACCGTTGACGCCATTTTGGGCTCTCAGCGGCTTGCAAAGTTTGCCAGGTGTCAACTACAGCCGAGTACATTGACGACGTGGCAAGTTAACTGAGCGAAGCTAAGGCAGAGCTCTCTTTTATTTTTAATCTTCGTTTTTTATACATAATTTTCTTTCTTGGCTATTTTTATTTTACTTTTAATAAGCCAACGTCGACGTTGCTGCTGGCCCTGACATTTGACAGATTTGCAAAGCAGCTGCTTAGATAATTTAACCTGGCTTACAGTTTCTATATATTCAGGCGTTGAGCCCTATGAATTACTTTACCTAAATGAGTTCTCTACAGGCCATAAGTATAAGACCTGAGAACGTTAAAAGATAACAGTACCCAATGAATCAAGATTTCGGTCTAAACACTTCGTAAATTAATAACAAATTTACTAAATTATTATATTATTAACTAAAGATTGTTTAAATTATTGCCTAACTTTTTAGCCCTATATCGACCCGACTACAGCTTACTTACTGCTTATGGATTACTTTTGTCTATATATGTTTTCCAGGTGTGTGTGTGTGCGTGTGTTGGATTGGTTTTAGTGTTAAGTTCCTTGTCGTTAAAGCATTTCGATAAGCAGACAACAAGGCAAGTCAAAGGCGGCGAGCCCATTGCAAATATTTACCGAGAGACAAGTATGCGCAATTAAAATTTGATTTAATACAAAAGTATACACACATACACATATGCATGTACATTATTATATATATATATGTGTGTGCATGTATATATATATATATATATATATATATATATATATATATATATATATATATATATATAATATATATATATATGCATATATATATATATATACATAAACTGCTATAAACATGTGAGTCTGTTTATTTGAATTTTTGTTTATTTGGTTGTTCGGTTGTTTGTCTGTTTGCTTGTTTGTCTGGTTGTATGTTTGTCTGTTTGCAATTGGCATACAGTATTCAATTTCCGAAATTACTTGGGCATCATCAGTTGAAAATTCCTTGAGTATCGAATGGAATTTAATTGAAGTCACGATTTCCACATTTTCAAGCATTTGCATGTATACTTTCAACCACGCACATTCACATACATGTGTGTATATATTTTCATATATATATAAGCTTAACATAAATAAATCAGATAACACATTAACACTTCTTTCTCGAATCTCTCTCCTTATCCCACCACGTCCAAATTTCAGCCCCCTTGAAGTTTATTTGATTCTTTCGTAAACTCGACAACTCGTTTGATGTTGAAGAATCCTGTATCGTCCTTGGGTCTTCGTCGCTCAGTTTGATGTTGAATTTTTAATTCATTAACATTTGCAACCTAGAGCCAGCCCTTATACCAGCCTCAAGAACAACCATGGTATAAGTCCAATGGGTAATGTAGCGGGGTTGGTGATAGCCCAATATAAGCATATGCCAACATATCTGGCGCTTGTGTTGTGTGTCTTGTAGATATTAACTGCTTATTATTGCTATTTAAGGTGGTGGTAGTAAATGCCCTTTAACATGCACTTACAATAAGAATTTGCAATGGGCCTAATTGATATTTGTATAATGAAACGTTTCATAGGATCTTCTTGCCCGTATCGCAACACACTTGGGCCAGCTTACATGTTTTTCTTAGCCATATTGCCATATAAAATGTCCAACATACATTTAATATTTACATAGCTTAAATTGTAGCATACAATGACCAGCACTTTTTTTTTAATAAAATGAACAATTAATTCTTTTTTTACAAATTTGCTTATATACACTGGAAAATATTGGCTTCTTAACGGTGTGATGCAGATTTGCATCACTGCGCTAAAAAGGGTTAGTTAACTTCAAATTGGAAATCAAATTTAATCTTTTTATCTATAAATTTATGGTATAAATCATGACATTTTTAAATAGTTACTATATTTAAAATAGTATGTTTATATCTAGCTTATTTTTAAAAGCAAAAGGAATCTTAAAGTTTAATAAACCTGCCTGAATGTTCAATTGTCAATACATAAACTGTATGCAATTTATTATATTTTTATTTTTTACAAAATGTAAAACGTATGTTACTATTTATTCCTTAATCAAAATTATCAATCCTTTCTACTATAACACAAAAATATTTTATATATAACCTACTTTATAAGTTAATTTATTATGTTACTTAGCCCAATTTCCACCCCCCCCCCCCCCCCCTGCGCTCTATTACGTGATACTTAATGTTGAATAACTTCCGTGTTTTTCATTCGATCTTAACAAAACAGACAAACGTGTATCAGATGGGACTAATTATTATGTATGCCAAGTAAATACAATTGGTTGGAAATTGCGCTTAATAATCTCTTTTTTTCCGTACTGCGGGGGTCAGGGGACAAAATTCAAAAATCAATCATTAACTTGTTTAGCTTACGAAAATAAGGAATCTAGATCTCATATTTGGTTCTTACAGCTCTTATAGTCTCTGAGAAAAAAGCTTTCATACAGACGTACGGACTGACAGACGAACGACCGCCAGACAGCAGACGGACAGGGCTAGATGGACTCGGCTAGTCGTCCTAATCAAGAATATATATACTTTATCGGGTCTCATATGATTATTTCTACCTCACACTTTTCGGTTTTGCTCATTTTTATTAGCACCCTTTCTATCTTTTTCAAAGGTAAAGGGGATACCCTTTTTTAAAAAAGGAAAGATCAATCCGCGCTAGCCCACAGAGTTCGCGTCACACCTTCCTCGAAAAGTACCATGGTGGAACAAAATTTTAAATTATTTTATTAAAGGAAAAATGCAATCATGGCAAGCCCTTATCAATAAACCTAGAAAACCTACTGAAATACAAGAGGGCTAATGCCCTCTTTAGAAAAGAATTTATAAATTACCAAAATCTCCATAGCCGCATTTAAATTCGAAATACAGCATAGTACCACTACCAAAACTATCATGTATAACATAACGTTTGTGTGGCTTAAATAACAATAAATAGCCTCTTCCTTTGCAAAACATTGGACTTTTCAAGCTGACAAAAGTAACTTCCCTACTTCATTTAATGTAAAAACTCCATATCTCCCTTTAATCCAGAAAGCGCCACCCATATTTCAAAATAGAATACTCAAGCAATTCAACAATACCTCCAATTCATATATGCCCCAGAACAACAAAGCCAGACTCACCATTTTTATCCTAAAACCAAAGCAAATAAAACTGAGATCCCGGTAGACTTCTACCCTCATACAACTCCATCTTCACCGCCGAGGTTTTCTCAATTCTTAAAATTATATCATTTCGCTTCATTCAACAAAGGAAAATTTGCAATTTGCTCCGACAGCCTATTGGCTTTGCCAAACTGGTCCCCGAGGGACCCCATAATTCTCGAAATAACGAAGATCCTATTGACCAATCATAGGAAAATTATTATCTTCTGGGTCCCCGGGCACGAAGGCATCCCCGGTAATGAATACTTCGATAGAGCTGCCAAGTAAATAAGATCTGATCTGTCGCTCCTTTTTTATCCAATCAACATAAAGGACATAAAGAACTTGATCCGTGTCAGTCTCCTTGATGAAAAACTTGATAAATGGAGTCTGTTTTCCCAGCGGTACGCAGCTATAAACTGGTTCTACACTAATGTTAGCTTCCTTCCAAAGTTCAAGTGGGCAGAATGCGCCACGTTCATATGCTTGCGCATCGGCCACACCCAGTCTACGCACGAGCATCTACTAAACGGAACCTTAACGGCACTTATGCCCACTCTGCGGCGAAAAACTAGCAGTTGATCATGTTTTCGATTCCTGCCATCAGCATTAGTCATAGACAATCTAATATACTTAGATTATTTTATAAAATACATATTTAATTTAATGACAAATAGACAGATTAAATGCCAAATATTCAACCACTCCTCCAATCCAAAACTAAATTCCCCAATGCTCAGAACCTAATTTTTAGCCCCTTTGCCTTTTTTGTAAAAAAAGAGGAAAGTTGCAAAATCCAAAAGTATGTAACACATAGAAATAATCATCGGAGACCCCATAAAGTATATATATTCTGAATCAGGACGACAAGACGAGTTCATCTAGCCCTGTCCGTCTGTCTGTCCGTCCGTCCGTCCGTCCGTCCGTATGAACGCCTGTTTCTCAGAGACTATAAGAGCTAGAGCAACCAAATTTTAAACCTAGATTTATCATTTTCGTACGCTGTACAAGTTTGTTTTTGATCTTTAAATTTTCTCCCCTGACCCTCCGCAAATCGAAAAAAACGATTATTAAGCACAATTTTCAACCGATCAAATTTATTTTTGGCACACATATTAAGTAGACTATTTTTCATCTACGTTGTGAATTTCGTTAAAATTGAACATTAAACTCGGAAGTTATACAACATTAAGTACCGCGCTATAGAGCGTGGGGGTCTAAAAGGTGCGCGCAATGGCTAAGTACGTGCAGAACTGTGTGTATGTATGAGTATGTGTGTTTATGGCTGTATATGTAGGCAAATGGGTTCTCGTAGTCGGGTACACTCGACTACAGACTTCTTACTTGTTTTAGCTTCCGCTGATGACTTTCACATCATCGTCAAATTCCACAAGTATCAGAGAAATTTCCACATTAAAGTCATAATCCCATTCTTACAGATAAACGTCTGACGCTCTTTTTCAGGGGCGTCTCTTTCAATAACAATAATAAATAAATAACAATAAGAATAAGCAGCTATATATTTGCGTAAAATACCAATGTCAATGCCTTATTCAAACTACCATTCCCAACTTACTATTCCCAAGAGCTGTAAAAATGGAACGATCTTCTAAACTAAATCAATAAAACACTCAATATCCTCAAATGTCTATTAAGCAATAAATTTTTCTGCAACACCTATACGCTTGTAAACGTACTTAAAACTACTATCCTATCCAAAATAAACTTCGGTCTGGTGCTCTACGACATAGCTCCTTATTAAGTCCTCAAAGAGATCCAATCCATCCCCAACTTCTCCTTTAGAATAGCCATTAGAGCCTTTCATATAACTACCTTCAACAATCTAATCCTGGAAGCCAACATTAACACAGTTCATGAACATCACTTATTTCTCATCACCAAATTAGCCAATAACCTAGCCCTAACATCGCAAACAACCTATACTTAATAAAATCAATAAAAAAACAAAACTCTTGTCAGAACGCTATTTACTTTATGTAGATGCTTAAAACTCCGCCACCAACACACACAAATCAAAACCTATACAAAACCATCAGAACCATAAAACCAGGTCAGTTTTCTAAATAATCCGCAAGCAGCCTTTCCAAATATCAACTTTAAAAGGTGCTAAAAGATTAAAAGGTGCGCGCAACATCTTACACTGCGTATAGAACCCTGTATATGTGTGTGTATTTATGTGCATGTGACTGTGTGTAGGCATAGGGGTTCTCGTAGTCGGGTACACTCGACTACAAATTTCTTACTTGATAGCACCTTTGCCTTTTGCAAAAAAAGAAAAATGTAGATAATGGAAATGCGCAAAATCGAAAAATATGTAACAGGTAAAAGTAATCGGTGGCATGAAGGCTACATCAAGAATCTCGTTTAGAGTTTCTAATCTTTTTTTCGCAATTATTCTGCGCGACGCCTTTGATAACTATTGCACATGTATATATGGCTAGTCAATTGTTTTGCGAACTGAGTAGGATATCCATTAAGTAAGGGACTACGAATGGCCTCCCAGACAGACAGACAAAGAACACATATTCTGCGTCCTCTATGGTCCGTGCACAGAGTGTATAAAATTGATCTGTCTCGTGTTTAAGCCTATGAAAGTAGGATTTAAAGCACCCAAGTTCTGTCAACAGTTGCGTTAGATAAAAGTCAGTGTGGTCATGTTTTCTATCAACCCATCTGTGTATATGTGTATCGCCTCGTCCAGCCACCGCTCCCGTCTTGCCACCATCGATCTTGCCGTTGCACCATCGTTGACCGCCTTTTACCGAGGCGGGGGCTTTTGACTCTTCCGCAGGTAGGTCGAGGGCCATCATTCCCACGAGGACTAATGCGGAATCTTCTGAGACTGTACGGCAAGCACTAGGTGTGTATATGTGTGTTCATGTCTGAGCATGTGAGCAAGGCGGCTCTCGTAGTCGGGTACACCTAGGGCTTCCAACCATACTATTTAAAACAAAATTATACTGTTTTCGCGTCAATTACACTTTATACTGTCGAATAAAAAAAAGTATCCAGAAATACTTTTTTTTTCTGTTTTCAGCATTGAACTTCATATTTGAACTCGATAATATCCCTTTTACTAGCAATAGATACAATTTTAATTAATTTGACACCAACTTGTAGCTACTTTGTAAGTTTGAATTTCGACTGTCCAATGGTTATACAAAATTTCAATCTTTTTATTGATAGCGCCAGTTCGTATTTAGAGAAATAGTTCGATTTTAAAGAGACTAATTGGCTTTTGCTAATAAGTTTTTATCATTAAACACTTTAGCTATATTTAATCAATTTGAAAAAAATAATGGATGATATTATAATGGATGATTTCTATTCAGAGCTAACGAATTTTAAAATACTTTATACAAATTTATCAAAAGACAAAAAGTTTCTTGAAACAAACACTGGTCAAAAGTGCAGCTACTTATTCCAAAAGTATGTAAGACATAGAAATAATCATCGGAGACCCCATAAAATATATATATTCTTGATCAGGACGATAAGACGAGACTGTAAAAGCTGGATTAACAAAATTTGAAATCTAGATTCGTTGTTTTCGTACACTAGACCAGTTTGTTTTAGATTCTTAATTCGAAAAAAACTATTATTACGCACAATTTTAAACCGATTGAATTTTTTTTTGGCACACATATTAATTAGACTATTCCTGATCTACGTTGTGAATTTCGTTAAGATTGAACAATAAACACGGAAGTTATACAACATTAAGTACCACGCTATAGAGCGCAGGGGGCCAAAAGGCGCGCGTAATGGCTAAATACGTGCAGAACTGTATGTATGTATGAGTAAGTGTGTGTATGGCTGTATATGTAGACAAAGGGGCTCGCGTAGTCGGGTACACTTGAGTACAGATTTCTTTCTTGTTTCAATAATGAATGCGTGAGGAAAGAAATAAAGCATCCATCAATTTGATAAAAAATGAGATCCTTATTTATGTTAATTTAAATTATAAGTGTAGCGAGTTATATGATATTTTTAAAAAGTATTATAAATAACTAAATTCTGCTAAATGTACTCAAAAATATGTATTTAAAAATTAAATTAATAAGATACTGCGTTTTATATAAAAATGTTTTTTTTCTTGTAAAAAAAAGTTTTCAACCTTGGGTACAGCTGACTACAGCTTTTTTAATTGTTACAAGTCGATATATATTGTTACAATCGATATACAATTCATATATAAGATATATGCGATTTGACGCAAAGATATGTCTTGAAGCAAACCATATTTAATATAGTTAGTTACTTTTATATTAAGCTGTACTGTTTGTATGGTTTATCAAGCAATGCTTTTACAAATTAAGTTGTGGCACTTATAGATTTATAGGGGAAGTGATTTACAGCCCATGCCCCTTGGTAATGAACAGAAAAGACAAAACCGCAATCAATGCGTTCGACCTAAAACAGACCGAAGGAAACAACAAAAAAATTTTTTGTATTACAAGTATTTGTTATAGCTTTCGCTATCGCTTTCTGTGTTTTGCCCCCTTATCCTTTGAAAAAGGTAAAAAGGCAACTATTGGATTTGTGCAAAGTCGAAAAGTATGTAACAGATGGAAATAATCATCCGAAACCCTACGTTATTGATCAGGTCGACAAGCTGAGAGGGGTCCAGCCATGTCCGTCTGTCCGTCTGTCCGTCGGTATTTCTGTCTGTCCGTCCGCTCGTATGAACACCTGTTTCTCAGAGACTATAGGAGACCAGTTTGTTTTAGATTTTTAATTCGAAAAAAAACGATTATTACGCACAATTTTCAACTGATTGAATTTTTTTTGGCACACATATTAATTAGACTATTCCTGATCAACGTTGTATATTTCGTTACGATTGAATAAAAAACACGAAAGTTATTCAACATTAAGTATCACGTTATAGAGCGCGGAAAGGCTAAATATCGCGTGATTATAGTGATTATAGTGTTTAAGGAACTGTATATATGTTTGAACATGTGTGTGTATGTCTATGTATGTAGGAAAAGGGGGTTTTCGTAGTCAAGTTCATCCGACTACAGGTTCTATACTTGTTTTTTTATTTGTTATTGTTTTTTTTGTGTTTTGTTTGTTGCCTGTTTAAAATGCGATAAATTAAATTTAATAGCAATCGACAAAAATAATTCGACTTCGCCTTCGTTGTAGATCTCGACCTCAAACTTCAACCTCGTCGTCGACCAAGGTCTAGGTTTATATCTATGCTGTGGGCGATATTATTTAGCTACTTACAGATTATGTGACATTTATTGTTCACGCTTAAATCTTGAAAATTGCAATTTAGCGGCCTTTTAGCTCTGCTGCTGTTGGTCATTTCAAAGCTTTGGGGTGTTCAATTGTGAGGTTTGAATTGAGGGTCTCGTTTGCACTGAGTCTGGGGATCTTACAGCATTTTTTTGGAGAAAGGGCAGTCTGCTTTTTTCGCAGCAGGCAATGGGAATCGTTGGCTTATCAGTCTGGCAATATCTGGCCTTCCGACGCCCGAGGACAAACAATGTCCGTTGGATAGGAAAATACAGAATTATATCTTTGCGATTGTCTTTATTTTAGTCTTTGCATCCTCTTTCTTTGTCGTCGTCTTTGTCTTCATTTTTGTTTTCGTTGTCGAATTTGTTTTCGTTTTCATTCTTGTCTTCATCGTAATAATCGTCATTGTTGTAGTGGCATTTTTGCCGCCTAACAGTTGCGTCGAGTTTCCGTTTTAATAAACGTCTATTCCGACTTCCTGTTTGGTAACACATCCTTGGTATGTGTATATACTATATTCTATTTTTATTTTAGTTAAAAAATCCACCACCAGTCGCATATGCTGAACAGCGGAATTGCAGGGTACGTCTGCTGCGTCTTCATTTATTGGCAATATAATTTTTGATTTTCTCAAAAATTTAATTTCCTATTTGGCTTCTGCTACCAGTGCTGCTGTTGCTGTTTTTGTTGCTATTGCTGCTGCTGCTGCTGCTGCTGCTACTATTGCTTCTGTTGCTGCTTACCTGTGTTGGCATTGGGAAAGTTTCCGGCAAATCATTGATGGCTCAGCTCAACAACAACAACAAAATTCTGTAGAGAAAAAACAGAAAAACAAAACTCAAAAGGGCAACAACAAAAATTGTAAAGTTAACAGCACTGGCACTGCCCTTTGGGTATATATTACAAATGGGTTAAACGGCTGCCAGAGAACAATACGGATGTCAACAGAGAAACAACAAAGAGAAAAGTCGCGCTAAAAAGGGTTAAAATTTATGATTATTAAACCATGCCCTCAACCCTATTCCCTCCTGCCTAACCCCCACAAGAAACGCTGCAAATCGGCGACAAATGCTAAAAGCTGAAAACATGAAATGTATCATGAGCCAACCTAAAGAAGCCCAACGGGCAGTTGTTATTGAAAGAACAGAGCGAGTGGCTACGGTTTTTGCTGCCAAAAAGTAGAAAATAAGCATATGAATATTTATGGTAGTCACCAAAATAAAAACAGCAAGTGAAACTGAAATAGATACATACAAATACACACAAAGAGGAACTGTAATATATATATGAAATCAGTCGTAAACTAAGAAATCAGTAGTCGAGTGTCCCCGGCTACGAGAACTCCTTTGCCTACATACACATACATATACACACATACGCCCACATACACACGGTTCTACACGCACTTTAAGCCATTTCGTGCGTCTTTTGGCTCACCCGCGCTTCATTACGCGATACTTTATGTTGTATAGTTTCCGTGTTTTTTGTTCAATCTTAACGAGATTCACAACGTAGATAAAGAATAGTCTATTTATTATGTGTGCCAAAAAAAATTTGATCGTCTAAAAATTGTGCTCAATAATCTTTCGTATTGCGGTGGTCAGGGGAGGATAAAATCTAAAACATACTCGTCTAGCGTACGAACATAAAGAATCTAGATGAGGACAGACATACGAACAGACAGCAGACGGACAGGGCTAGATCGACTTGGCAAGTTGTCCTGATTGGAATATATATGCTTCATGGGGTTTCCGACTATTATTTTTACTTTTTACCTAATTTTAGATTTTGCATATTTTCATTAGCTCTCTTTTAGCCTTTTGTAAAGGGAAAAGGGCTAAAGAAGCATCTAAAATTACATTTTCTTTGTTTTAACTTTTATAATTTAATATCTGTGCTGTATTCCTTGTAATTACGAAACTTCTAGATTTTTGTATATTTTTCGTTTTCATGCTTAAAGTATTAAGTAATTGAAGTCATCACCAAAGTATCGTATAGTAAATTTATAATAATAATGGCAAAATACAATCGTATATGAATGATGATTTAAACAGCATTGATTCTATTTTATATTGTTATTCAATAAATGTAAAAAGAGCACATCTTAAGAGAATCATTTACTTAATGCACGTATGAAAGGACTCTGATACTTTGCAATAGCTCTTTAATCGTTGCACCCATTAAACAATCAATGAGCATTAGGCACAGTGTGAAAATTATGATCCTATAAGTGTCTAAATACGCACAACCAATCCAGATGAGCGAATGCCTACTGGATGGAGGTAAGTAATTCAAGGCAAGTTGAAACTTTGATGTTGCAGGGTTGTTTAGGTAGCCAGTTGTCCATTTATTGTCAACTGCCTTCTGCTTTACGGCCCTTCAAGTGTGTATTTAAAATGTCATTTTGCTGTCAACCTCAGACTTCTTGTCTTATGTCAAATTATAATTATGGCGCCATACTACTAACGACATTAACACAGCAGCTATATAGTGGGTGGTGGAGTTGGTGCTGCCATTTAATTGCCTACGCATACAGAACGAACCCTTGCTAAGTAATTTTCTCTCTATGGCATTGGCTGACTTCTGTTAGCTTTGGTTTTAATTTTGGCTTTGGCTTTGGCTCTGGCCCTGGCATTGACTTCAGCTTTAGCTTTTGCTTCTATCATTATCAGCATCAGAAGTTAAAACGCAGGCGACCCAAATAACAAATTTTTTAGCCCCTTTGTTTTTGAAAAAGGTTGAAAGGGTGCTAATGGATTTGTGCAAAATCCAAAAGTATGTAACAGGTAAAAATAATCTTTTGTGACCCCATAAAGTATATAGCCCTGTGCGTCTGTCTGTCTGCCCGTCCGTCCGACCCTATGAACGCCTGTTCCTCATAGACTATAAGAACTAGACCAACCAAATTTTAAATCTAGATTTGTTATTTTCGTACGCTATACTAGTTTGTTTTAGATTTCTGAACTTCCTCCTCTGACCTCCGCAGATTAAATTATCAAATTTCTATTTGATTTACGTTGTGGACTTCAAATGAAAATACGGAAGCTATTCACTATTAAGTATCATTGGCTAAAAGAAAACAGCTTACAGTGCGTATAGAACCGTTTATATGTGTGTATATGACTGTATGTTGGCAGAGGTTTCTCGTAGTGGGGTACACCCAACTTCAGCTTTCTTACTTGAATATATAACACTTGCCAACATTAATGTAACAATAAACGTTGTGAAAAACTTCGTTTTAAAATCACTAACCATTTGTATGAATAAATATATATATATATATAAATGCAACATTTCGTATATATATACATACATATATATTCACATTGTCACCGTTTGTACTTTAAAAGGGTGTACAATTTTCTCTTTGTTGTCTTTACCGTTGTCGTTGCCGTTGCCGTTGCTGTTGTTGCAACTTGCAAAGTGGTGATAATTTTTGCTTTGTTGCAAAAATGACAACATTCTAGCCCGGCACATAGCTCTACTACATCTAGTACTATTATTAATACTAATACTACTACAACTGCGATAGCTAGCTAACTGCTTTCTGCATCTTATACTATACGCAAACACCCTTTAAACTTAATGCCCATGTTGTTCCTTTAGCTTGCAAAGGACGCAACTTGCGTTGACTTTTAATGGCTTTCATCTTATTAGCAGCAAAGTTCTTTGTCGCCACTGGTGCTGCTGTTGTTGGTGTTGATGTTGTTGTTGCTATTACTGTTGTTGTTGTCGTTTTTGTTTTTAGTTCCTTTGTCTTAAGAGCACAAGGGAACTAATGGATTTGTGCAAAATCGAAAAGTATGTAACAGGTAGAAATAATCATCGGAGAGCCCATAAAGTATATATCTTCTAATCAGGACGCCAAGACGAGTCGATCGAGCCGTCTATCCGTCCGTCTATAAGAGTTAAAGCAACCAAATTTTAACGTAGTTTCGTTATTTTCGTACGCCATACGAGATTTTAAGCGCACATAATAATTGAACCATTCTTGATATAATCTCGTTAAGATTGAACATTATAGAACATTAAGTATCCATCATGGAGCGATGCTAAGCCTTGTGTAATTTATAGCATATAATAGTTAGAGCAACAAAATTTGAAATCTACATCCGTTATTTTTCTACGCTATTCTTGATGTACTTTGTGAATCTCATTAAAATTGAACCAAAATCACAGAAGTTATACAACATTAAGTATCGCGTTATGGAGCGCGGGGAGATCTAAAAAACGTGTAAAATGACTTTAAGTGCGTGTAGGACTGTGTGTATTGCTGTGTCTGTTGGCAAAGGGACTTTCGTAGTCGGGTACACTCGACTACAGATTTCTTACTAGTTATTGTTGTTGTTATACCCAACTCCATTTTTTGGTCAACACTGCACAAAATGGCTAACAGCAACAGATTTATTTGCAATTTTTGCTCATTTGGCCAAACGCCGTCGACGAGTCTTTTGTCTTAGCCACTTTGTGCTGCTGCGTCCCTTTTTACCATCTCGTTAGTTTGTTGACGTTTGCTCAAAGACCACCATTTCACCACACAGCAGCAATTCTCCTTACCCTTACCTCTAAGCATACTTACTTCTCTTCCTTATTGCCTATACCTCCTGTACATAACTTAGTATACCAACAAGCAAAAACACTCTCGCCCTCTCCTCCAGATTCTGTTAACGCTCCGATGTTGCTGCTTCATTCGCTGGTTACTGCCCGTCTGACTTCGGCGCTAAGGGCGCATAATTAAAAAAGTTTAATTTCATTTTGTTGGTTTTCTTGGTTCGTTTCGCCTGTTTATGTTCATTTGTTTTCTTGTGAAGGTTTTCTTGGGTCTCATTTTCTTTAGCTCTGTTGCTGCTACTCAGCCTCTGGCTCTGACTTGTTGTTTGTGCTTTTATCGCCATCTCTATCGTTGTCTTCATAGCCCCTGCCTCTGGGAAGGCAAAAATTTTGTTTGGGTTAGAGAAAAGTCCTAGTGATTCCCGCCTCTTATGTCTTTTTGAAAGCTTCATTTAATTTAATATTAATCTAAGAACTTTGCTTGCCCTTCATATGTATTTCTTCATGTTGTTAACTCAAATGGACTAACAAAATAGCGTTGTTTTAGACCAAAAAACTTGCAAATGAGTTACGAATTTTCAAGTCTTTTATAATGTGCTTATGTGTTAAAAATTCATATCATAAAATATTAATATATTGATCTTTTTAGCCCTTTGCCTTTGAAAAGACCAAAAGAGAGCTAAGGGAAATGTGCAAAATCGAAAAGTATGTAACAGGAAACAGATAAAGTCATCTGAGATATATTATATATATATTCTTAATCAAATTTATTTTTTTTTTGGACATAAAAAACACTGTCAAACTTTTTGATTATACCCAAAAAAAATAAAAAATCTGTAGTCGAGTGTACCCGACTATAAGAGCCCTTTTGCTTACATACACAGACATACACACACATATATACATTTCAACGCACACTTTAATTGCGCTTTGCTTTTAGCCCCCACATTCTATAGCGTGATATTTAATGTTGTATATCTTCCGTGTTTTTTGTTCCATCGTAACGAAATTCACAACTTAGAATAGTCAAATTAATTTGTGTGCCAACAAGAGATAAGATCCGTTGAAAATTGTATTTAATAATCGTGTTTTTTATACTGCGTGGGTCAGGAGGAAATTTAAGAATCTAAAACAAACTTGTCTAGCGTACGAAATTAACGAATCTAGATGACAAATTTGGTTGCTTTACCTCTTATAGTCTCTGAGAAACAGGCGTTCATACAGACGAAGAGACAGTAGACGGACATGGCTCGACCGACTTTCTACCTGTTACCTACTTTTCGACTTTGCATATTTCTATTAGCTCTCTTTTGGCCTTTTTCAAAGGCAAAGGTGCTTAAATTTCGACAATAATTTAACTGTTAAATTTTATTTTCAATATAATTTATTACAATTTATTAAAGTAGTTTTTTCTTAAATTGTTGAAAATTTTCGTTAAAGTATATTAAACTAATATTTTGATTTAATAAAAAAACATTACACATATCTGATTAAAACATAGTCTTTGAATTTGTATTTGTCAAGATCAAAAGTTAATTTATTTTAAATATTAATTATCCTTAATGTTTATAAACTTATGTAGTTGTTTGGTTGATGGCCTTTTATTTATTTAATTATTGCTGATAAAGTTATGGTTGAAATTTAATACTTATATAAATATTCTCCTCGCTATGATTCTGCAGCAAAATTCAAAAGCAGACTAAAATTGGGTATATTAAGTTTTATTTATAAATTGTAACCCTTAATATCCATCGGCGCCTATGAGTTTTCTGTCCGAGTTAGCCATGATAACAAGGGAGTTGTTTGCTCCATAGGAAATCTATTTATTTGACGTTATAATTAAAGTTAACTGTTGAATATATGTTACTTGTATACCTCTTGTTGTTGTAGGTCTCTGCACTCAGTGACTTTTTGATCAGTAACCTATTGTTATGTGTGTGACATTTTGACAGGTTTACTTAGAGTTTAACTTAAAACATTTAATTTAATTGCTAATAAATTTCTCATGTATATATATATATATATATATATATATATATATATATATATATATATATATAAATATATATATTATTTTATTTAAGGAAAAAGCTTTACGCTGACAATTGTTATATCAACGAATCCAATACAGATTGCCACCTATACAAAGGCTATAAAGGTAACTGTAGATGGACCAAGGGAACCACGCTCAAAGGTGCGTCATCAAAGTTTTCATCCGTTCGCTTTTGGGCCACAACGCTTTGGTCCAGATCCACTTATGGCTGGATTGCCCTTTAAGTTACCAGGTACGTAAGCTCTTTAAAATATATATCTTTCGTTTTATTATATACGCACACACATATAAATAAAGATAGGGAAAGTTGCTTTGCCTTAAGCGCTTTTTGCTTTTTGGGGCGCTGGTATCAATGTGTGTCAGCTAAATGATTTTGCAGATAGACATGTTGACCCTTAACAAAGCTATTTGTAAAATAATACGCCTTTTATTTGAATTGGGCATTAACATAATGCCATATTGATTACTTAACCCCCAAGACAATGTAACATTTTTAGCACAAACTTTAGTGTTTTGAATGCAGAGTTATTTGGACACTTAACTACACAAGTTGGCTCGAGTTAGTAACTAAATATGTAAAGGCGTACGAATATAAGGAATTTAGGTTTAAATTGGCTCTAGGTCCTATAGTTTCTGAGAAACAAGCGTTCATACATACAGACGGGCAGATGGACATGGCTAAATCGACTCAGCTAGCCGACGTGATCAAGAATATATACTTTATTGTGTTTCAGATAATTATTTCTATGTGTTACATACTTTTCGATTTTGCACATTTCCATTTCTTACATTTTGTTTAGCTGTTTTAAAGGCAAAGGAGCTTAAAAATTATATTAATTTTCAGTAAATAAATTTGATATTCTATTATTTAAAAGTAGAGCTTGCAATAAATTCATCTGGGTGCCAAATGTACAATTGACAAACCGTTTTTAGAACTCATTAACACTTTGAAGACATTAGCATAAGGACGATGACAAATGAACAGGCAGTCAGGCACTGAGTTCTTTCGACAGGCGTGTAAAGAAATTCGTGCTGCTTTTTTGTTGCAAGTGTGTGCCCTATTTATGCGCCATAACATTTACACAAATACACACACATATATATATCTATATATATATATATATATATATATAAGAAGACAGACTGTCGCACAAGAGACAATTATATAACAAAACAGCAGCTTGAAAAATCCATTAAAATAATTTTAATCCTTTAACGAGTCACAAAGCGGCAGCGACATCGACAGCGACGTTGCCGTTGTCGTTGCCGTTGCCGTGCCGTTGACGTTGACTTAGACTCGCGCCTATTAAGGATGCACACATTGAGTATTCAGGGAAGATGTCTAACCCCTTAAAAACTTCACATCCTGTACCACGAAAACCCTGAACCCTTGAATGACAGCAGCAGGCGTTGCCTTAAATTATTTTAAAGCGCTTTGCGCGAATGTTGCAACAATAAAAACGCGATATAACCAGACTGTGAACAAGAATAACAATGGCAAGAATGACAAAGATGACAACTAAAAAGCGTGCCGTTGCCATTGCCGTTGGCGTCGTCCTCGAAGTCGATATCAACATCATTGTCGTCCTCGTCGTCGTCGGCGTCGCTGTCGCCTGGTGAACAAATCTTGTTTGATACGCTTTGATTTTATTAAAATTTAACAATTTCGGTATGAAATTTATGAGGCAGCATTTGGTTAAACGGCAACATGCTCGGTGGTGCAACTGTCACTTTCTGTATCTCAATTCTTGGACTCTAACTCCCACTATTATTATTATTAGCCCCTTTACCTTTAAAAAAGGCTAAAAGGGAATTAAAGGAAATGTTCAAAATCTAGCCCTGTCCTCCTGTTTTCCGTCCGTCTGTATAAACGCCTGTTTCTCAGAGACTTTAAGAGCTAGAGCACTCAACTTTGGATTCTAGTTTCGTTATGTTTGTTCGCTATACGAGCTTGTTTTAAATCTTTTAATTTCCTCCCTTGACCCTCCACAACGAAAAACACGATTATTAAGCACAATTTTCGACCGATCAATTTTCTTTTGGGATCACATAATAAATAGACCATTCTTAATCTCTGTTGTGAGTTTCGTTAGGACTAGATAAAAACACGGAAGTTATTCAATATTAAGAATCGCGCTGCATATCGCAGGGGGCTAAAAGGCAAGCACAACACCTTAAAGTGCGTATAGAACCGTTGATATTTGTATATTTTTGTGTGTATATACTTGTATGTAAGAAAAGGTGTTTTCGTAGTTGGGTACACCCGAGTACAGATTTCTTACTTGTTTTTTTTTTTATTATTATTTGGCTTAATCGATAAGAAACTAAGATTATTTACTATTTAGTTTATTGACATTTATATTATTTAATAGTAATGCAGTTATTTATCAATATTAATATATTTTTTTTTAAGTTTTTAAATGAGTTTTGTTTTGGTATTGGAATGTATTGTAGCTCTTTGTAAAAGGAAGGGGATTGGGGGTAAGTTTTTTTAACAACTTTAACGTTAACTATTCTTACTTACCAAACTAACCAAATTGACACAGAAGTAAAAAGTGTCTCAAAATTACATTAAAAACTTAATGGAACTCAATGCACTATGCATGTGTGTGTGTGTGTGTGTGTTTGTGCGTGTGTATGTGTCGAGTAGTTTTTGGCATACACAAAATGTTGTTGACTCTGGAGTGCTGCGTGTCACAAAAAGTTTGTCAAATGATTAAAAGGACTCCGCCTTAGTTCCTTCTCCCTGCAAAATAGTTGAGCTGACAAAAAAAAAACAGCCAAGGGCTTTTCTTGATGGAACGGAATAAATATAAAATGGCGTTGTAAGCAGGGCATATTAGTGCCACGCCTTGGCTCTACATTTGGTGGCATGATGACATGTCAGGAAGGTGGAAAGTGGAAAATTTGTAACTTCCGCAACGGATATCCTTTTCTCACACGCGCGGGTTGCTGTAGCTGGTCTTGTTAATGTATATACATATATACATATGTGTGTGTGTGTGTGTTTCGTTCGTTGTGCGGGTATACATATGTAACATGTTCACATATATATCATATATTATTGTCTGATTGCTGTTAGTAGTCAATGTGTATGTTAGTTGCTTAACCTTTTGAAGTTGCCTTCATCATTACCATCATTTCTCTACTCATTCTTATTTTAACAGTAGCAACAGTAGCAACTAAAAAAGTTTCATGTGCGTTTTTAGTGAAAATTATATTAAAATTCTTTGCTTGATGTAATTTATGTCATAACACCCATTGGCAACAAGATGCGTGTGTGCATAATTACACTCTAAGTGTATGTATATGTATATATATATATATATATATATATATATATATATATATATATATATATATATATATATATATATGTATACATATATATATGTGTGTGTGTGTGCGAGTGTAAATAAATTTTCACTCCAAATTCATTGCTTAGCACATTGTCTTGGGACCCACCAACATAAAACCGCTCAACATCGAATATCACATAATATAATATAATATATATATATATATTTTTCCATATATATATATATATATATTTATGTATACATAAATAATAAAACAACAAATGCATATAGCAAATAATCGCAAATTTTCATTGTTTTAGCCAAATTAAGAGGCTAAACCGCACTGTTTACTTATGTCTGATATTTTTACTTTATATTACTATAACTTTTCGGTACATTTCGGCGGCGGTTGCTTCAGGTTAAATGCGTTTATAACACGACCTTTATTTTGATTTGGAAATAACAATAGAAACGCATTGATTTTTTTTTGTCAAATTCTAGGTTATAAGATGGTTTTAATAAATTGAAAGGTTAATATAATAACTATTAAGAAATATCAATGGATAAAAAAAATATTTATTGTACAAATCATAAAATTTATTTGATTATTGGTCAAAATAAGTCCGTAAGGTACGAAAACTGTTGCATAATTTTAGGCAGCCCCATTCGTTACGAACGGCGGCTAGTCTGCAAATAAAATGAACTTATATGCGGTAAGATCACAAACCCAAAAAAATCCAGTACGCGTGTGACTAACAGTGAGCGGCGTACTGGTCTGCGTCTCCGTCGTATCAGCCGGCAGCAACCCGAACCTGACAGCACGCATAAAATGCGACAGAAGGAGGTATATAATAATGGATGCTGATAACGATACTACTACTACTACACGGCAAAGCCTACGACGGAAAGCGGCATTGCCGCTGCGGCTAAGAACAGCAAGAACAGGAAGAAGGGATGTAGTGAATGGCAGCAAGCTCGAAGAAAGGCGAAAAGAAGGCAACTCCCGGAGTAGTCGAGAGCAGCGATCCTGCTAAAAACGCAACAGCATTGGCCCTAGTATAGAGCAATGCTGAGCTCCAGCAGTATAAAGAGAGCGTGCACGGTTACGGCGTACTGGGCAGGAGAGCTTCTCCTACAAATGTCCAAGACAGCTGGCAAGACAACTTACAAACTGCAGCGGGCAGTCCAGGAGGTCCTCGGAGAATATCCTCCGTAAAGACTATTATGGAAAATGTATTCTTAGAGATCAAAGACATAGCGGAGTGGACTGCAGCTGACGACGTGCTGCAAGCCGTATTCACAAAAATCGAGGAGGTCCTGTCAATAGAGGCTGCCCCAAAGCTGCGTAGGGGCTACCGAGGAACCCAGACCGCTACCATGGTTTTCCAAAAGGATACCACAGAAACAATCCTAGCAGAAGACGCGGTACGTACTAAGTGGGCAACATATCGCATACACAGAACGGTGGAGCCAAGGAGGTGCTATAGGTGCCTTGAGCTTAAGCACATTGCTGATAGATATAGCAGCAAGGTGGACGCTTCTTCCAACTGTTTCAACTGCGGTGAAGAAGGACACCCTTCTAAGGGGTGCTACAAGGCAGTTCGGTGTACACTGTACAGAAGGTCAGGGGTGCGAAACGCGGGGCACACGTGAAGGCTGTTAAGAACCTGCAAAATTAGATTTATCCAACTTAACCTAACCCATTGCAGAGCGGGTCATGACCTGCTCCAAAAAACCGTGCGAGAGCTTAACGTAGATCTTGTTATTCTGAGCGAGCCCTACAAGAGGAACAGCAACCTTGTAGAGTTGTGGGAAACCGGTTTCGCAACTATCTAATGTGGGCGCTTCGGAAGGTTATGAGCTATGGTGAGTGGCATTCATATCTGCTACATCGCACCTAGCACCTCAATCACGGATTCACAGAAGTAGTAGTAGTAGTCATGCCATAAAAACCAGCAAAACCGCTGCTGAAGTGATTTGTGCCATGAAGCTGCCGTTTGGCTTAGCTTATACTTTGTTTATGGGAAAGCTGTGAAGACGTCCAACGCATGCGGATCCAGATCACCTAAGTACTATTGTAGGTACTCTGTCTCCAACCTGTCCACACGAACCGCTACCACTGATGCCTCACTGCACTGAAGTGCAAACCACGGACGCAACAGAAGTCCTAAACGTAGCTAAGACGATAAAATCGAACAAAGCCCCAGGGCTGGATGGTACCGCGCATAATTAAGTTGGTGACTGAAGCACAACCGTCCCTCTTCGTCGACCTTTTCAACAAACGTCAGATGGAGAGAGAATTCACTATTGACGCAATAAATGCGGTAGTATCAATCGCAGGCAATGCAACTGAAGGTGCGCGATGGAGAGGTGGTCGAGAGGTGGTCGAGAGAAGAATTGCCTGGACGCAACGCTACACGTTCGTAATGCTTTTAACTCGGCCAGATGGCACGTGATCATCAGAGCCCTACAACATCTAGACATCCCGGAGTACCTTATAACCCTGGTGTCCAGTACTGCTCTATGACACTTCGGCCGGGAGAGTGCAGCATCCGGTTACAGGAGGGAAGCCCTAAGGCAGCCCACAAAACTGAAGCAGTGCTAATAAGCGGCAGGCAAAAAGGTGGAATGTACTACTATCCTAGTAGCAGGGAGCCAAATTAACAGTCCTGTAGAGGGTCATACCGCTACTGCGTGGTAGGAGTAATAAGTGCCACTAAAGCTATTCGGAACGCCAAGCATCTATAGCTACATGGCAAGTAAGATACGAAGCCTCAATAAACGGTAGGTGCACACACAGGCTAATCCCTAGACTAACAGTGTGGCTAGAACGCATGGTAGGTTAAATTTCTACTGAACATAGTTTTTACAGGATATGGAGGCAACAGAAAATATCTGTACAGAGTTAGGCACGAAAAGAGCCCAGTTTTTTTGACTTATCCGAACGCAAATAAAGATGTTCTATACCAGTGGTTGAGGTATACGACACTAGTCGGGGGAATTCCTCCCGCTCATGATTCAGCTCATTGTCACTATCCAATGTGATCTGAGTCGAACCAAAAGGGAACGTCGATGTGAGCCATAAGGAAATCCGCCCCTGTGAAGTAATACTTATCGGGAGTACCTCAAGGGTAGTGCGACTGTGGGGGTGGGGGGTCGGTTTAGTACGTATGCGCCATAAACTTGTTACATCAGTAAAATGGAATGGTGAGTCGTGCATGCCGGTGGTACTGACCACCGGTATCATTGATGATTCCAACCCCCAGGTTCGTATACCAAACACAAAAAAAAACATACACTCAAATATATATATATTATAATATATACATATATATATATAACATATGGAAAATTTTATAGAAACGACCGATTTATTTAAAATTTTGAATTTTTCTAAACTATTTATTGGATAACTTATAAAATAAAACAAGTAAGAAATCTGTAGTCGAGTGTACCCGACTACGACAGCCTCCTTGCCTACAGACACACAGTTCTACACGCACTTTAAACTATTTCCCTCGATTTTTTTGGGTCTCCGATGATTATTTTTACCTGTTACATACTTTTTAATTTTGCACGAATCCATTAGTTCCTTTTTGCTCTTTTTAATGACAAAGAAACTAAAAATTTTTGCTTATAAGTTTTCGATAATTTTAATATATTTTTTTGTTTTGTTTTTTTTTTTTATCAAAAATAAACTTATCATAAATAAGCACTTGACTCTTTCATTATTATATCTTTATTATTGATTAACTTTTAGTATATATTTGAATCATTTTTTTGACTCTTACATTATTATATCTTTATTAATGTTCAACTTTTAATATATATTTGAAGCATTTTTTGATATCTAAAAAAGGTTTGTTTGGTATGTCGAAAATTTTTTAAAATCAACTTTAAGTTGTATGCAGTGAGATAACGATGTCTGATAGTTAAATTTTGGCTCTGAAGGGCTTATATTTAAAGTAGATTTCCTTTTATGTATCAGTTGGGACAGGGTTCTTTTTTTATGAGTATTATGTGGGCGTTTTAGGAAAATATAATCGTACAGTGTACATGACAAAAGGGTTAAACGTTGTATCTTTAAACAACTTGATAAACTCATGAGTTCTCCCCAACTTAGCAGTTCGCAAAAATGATTTAGTACATATAATCAAACATGCAGACAGACATTTGCACAGTCACGGCCGCCTCCTCGGGGGAGGCCTACAGCTCAATTTTGCAGAGAAAAGGAAAGGAAATTTTAAAGTCATCGTCCTTGCTTGCTGCTTGTTGTCAATGTCCCTGACTCAGTTGAACTGAGGGCTGTGTGCTAAGTGGTGTGATGCTTGTGTCCCTGCCCCCAAGGACATATTACAGCATTGATTCAATTTCATGTCAATTTACGTGTCAATACGACACTAATACGCCATGGGTCGTGGCTGTTACGAAAAGCTGCTCCCAGAGCGACCCCTGACCCTGCTTTGACATATGGAAAGATTGGGCAAGGTGTGCGTTTAAAATTATTTATAACATTTGCAAAAATATGTTTGTCGAATGCCAACAACTTCATAATCTGTGACGCTCTGCAATGCTTTGCCTTACAGCGCCCCATAAAGTATGTGTACATTTTTTCTTTCCTTTTTTTGTAATAACTTGCGGCCTGTTACGCATTGGCCATGTACAGATGTGTGTGTGGATGTAGACGGTGTATTTGGAATGTGTTTTACCCCTAACCAACAGCACTTGCATGTGTTGACAACACTTGTGTAACGGTTAATTTGTGCGTATTGTGCGTGTGCAGTAGTCGGGGTAGTCTTTAAGAGGGAGGATTTGGGATTCGGTTTGAGTTTTGGGTGACAGATCGGGCCTGTTCCTTGTTTCGAAATGGGGGCCATGTCAACCTCTTGGCATGGCTTACAAAATAGCAGCAAATTTGCAAAAACAATTTGCAAATCTACAACAAATACGTGTAAATACTGATATGACAGGCACTTGACAACAACCGACTAACAAATTGATAAAGACACCCGCAAAATAAGGGAGCAAATGCAGGGAAAGGGCACAAAGGTGGCAAATTCTTAGCTCACCTGTAGCAGTGGGATATACAAACAGCTTAATTTACTGTTATATTTACTTCGAATATATAATTAAATGCCACTGTAAAGTGAGCTACCAGAATGGTAGAACTTGATTTGCTATATGCCACAGACTCAAGATTTGATGTATCGGTCGGTTATTGCAATACGTGTATCTATTTTCAATACTAGTTATTTTGAATAATTATTTTGTATATTATATATAATTCAATAGCGATTGAAATGACAGCCAGAAACAAGATATTTTTAACATTTCGATTACCAGCTTTAAAACTTATTTTAAAGGCAAAAGCTAAAATACTATTAATCTTTTAAGATAATTAGAAAGAACAACAAAATCAATAGGACTGTTGCTATTTTATATTTTTTTCCAGACGATAATACTTTAGTTGTAAGAGACAACATATGTTGCCACAGTCATTACCAATAAAACTTTAAGTTACATTTGATTCTGGGCTATTATTTTCATTAAACTATTCGCGTTTATTTGTGCTTTCCATATTTCTGGTTGCTCAATGCTTTACTGACGGCTCAATAGAAACTCAAAATTAAAAAAAAAAACAAATAAACACTTAAAAATAACTTTAAAAAAATTAAAATTCAGAAAGAAGATATACCGCAATGTACACATCAAAGTAACCAAGAACGGCTAACATACAGGCATTGGAGCATTCAAACATTCGAGTAGTGATGAATCCAAACGTCCGCGCTAAAGAGTAGGCACATAAATTGTGCTGTTGGCGTTATCGACGCAACGAACCAACTGTAGGCGCAGGCGCCAATTTTGAGTTCACTTCAGGTTGCTCTCGCTGTCGCTTTCGTTCTTGTTCATGCTCTTTCATTCTCTCCGAGTGAAATGATAGAAATTGATAAAATTGAGTTGAGTGTTTTAGAGGCCATGTACTTTAGAGATTTCCCCTAGCTTGCTAACTTGCTCAAAGTGTGTGTGCGTGAGGGTTGCCGCTGCGCCCGCCACTACCACCACGCATTGTGGTGAGTTAGAAGTCGGCTTGCCTGTTCCCGACAACTTTCTACGCGATTTTTCCAAGGCAACGTCTTGTGGTGAGAAATTGTTGCGCGCTGTTGAGTTTTTTGCCTTGCTTGAGCGCCTTTCGATTTCATTGCGACTACATTTTGAATATGGTATGTGGGGTGTGGGAGTGGGGTGTGCGATGGCACTTACCATGCCCTAATAACGTTTGTCATGACTCAATGCCGTCGGTAAAGCAACAAAACTGAAATTGCCGTCGGCAAATGCATTTCATCATCAAATTTAGTTGTATTACTATTCAATATTAAATACTTAATAATATTTTATTATTATTATTATTATTATTATTATTATTATTATTATTATAATTATTATTTTTATTATTATTATTATTATATTATTATGAATATTATTTTATTATTACTATCATTGTTATTATAATAATTCTTATCAATTATTCTTTTTTGTTTTTCAAGTACGATAAAAATAAATTACTTAAATCTATTTAAATTTTATATCTACCAAATGCTTAAGTTTTTAAAAGGGATCAGAATGCAACTATGACTCATATACATATACCCTGGACTGCAATCCTAGACTAATTACAACCCGCCTCTATCTACAGTCTCATCCCGCAATGCGGTGCTTAAGAGAAGAGAAAACAAAAAGAAAAATAAAATGAAATGAAACAAAACAAAACAAAAAAAACATACAAACGTGGGAAGTTGGACTCATGAAAGCTTTTTGTGGCGCACCAATGGCACCGCGTTATGCCCCGCCACACATACACACACACACACAACAATACACATATACTTACACTCATACACATATAAAATGCGTTCACTCATGCAGAGGGGCTGGGACTTGGAGGCCACCACGTTACCACACCACTCCATTCCATGTCACCCACCTGGCCCGACGGCCCAGACATGAATACCCGGCTCCGACGAATACCATTACGTGGCGTGCCGAAGAAAGCCCGACCCAAAACTGACACCAAGCGCGGCTAACCCTTTATCGCACATAGGGTTTCCTTACAGGACCGCATATTTAGGTTTTTGTTATGGGGTTTCACTGTCGCCATCCTTGGTACGCCGTCATGCGGTCTCTCTCTATCCATATGTGTGTGTGTGTGTGTATCTATCTAAAAGCGTCTGGGCAATGGCCAAGCTCACACACATAGACCCATACACATACTTTAATACATTCTTACACACATTCACATAGTTTGGGTTACCGAAATCGACGTGATGTTATATTATATGGAAACACAATTTTCTCAATGTTTACCGCCGTTTCCGCCGCATCGAAGTCTCAGCTGCAGCTTCGCCGTTGCCGTAGTTTCTGCTTCTCCGTCGGGTGCCGTTGCCATCTTCAAATAGCTTTTCAATGCGTGGGCGTGTCTGTGTATATAATTGTATATATATATATATATATATATATATATATATATATATATATATATATATCGCAGTAGTTTTGTGGGCTGTTACTGCTGCCATTTGGTGTGACACAACTAAAGTTCAACTAAAACATGCCCCTTTTTTTTTGACTCCTACCTCCTCCAAATGTACACAGAAATACCTGTACATATAAATATTCACGTACATTTCTATATGCAAAAAAATAATAGATTCTGCAGTGCATAAAATCCCAAAAGCATGAAAAGGAAAAGGATTTTGTAATGTTCTTAAAATACTATAATGAGTACTAATGAATGTTTGGCTATGATAAAAAAAATATGATGATGAAGCACATACAAAAGACTTAAAGTGGGCAGAGAAAAGAGAGAATAAATATAGGAAATATATTTAATACTCATAATTCTTTCAGAACGAAATATTATTTCTATTCTTTTAACAATAGAAATTAGTTAATAAAAATGTAAGATTATAAAGATTTAGGTAGATAGTAGGCAGTTGGTTAAATTAAATAGAACCCCTTTTTCATATACATATTAATTAAACAGTTAGTTGGATACATCTGTTTAGTTACCTTAAATATATATGCTGCATCTATATTCATTAAATCAGATGTTATGTTTTATTTCTTATTTTTTTTAATATAATTCACGTCAGTGTGCGTCAATCATTTTTGACAGTTGACAGTAGACAAGTACATTTCTTAATAAGGTACATTTAATCGTTAAGTACCTTTAATATTTAAAAAGTCTTTAATAAAGACACTTAATAGGCAGTTGTAGTAGTAGTAGTAGTAGTAGGTAGTTGGTTGATAGATAGACATATTTGGTAGCTAACTACATTTAAAAACAATAACGACTATACGGTTCTAAGTCCTACAAATATGAAAATTTATTTACCATTAATTTTAAATATTTCTTAGACGAAATCCGATTTTTTATCATTTCAAATTAAATAATTTAAACGATGTTTATAAATGTTTTTTTGCCACTCAGAGTGTTATGATTTGTTCTTGTGCAAAAACGGAAGTCTTGTACTAGAATCTAGACAGTTTGTTGTATGCTTTAGTATCCAGTTTGACCTACATAGCATAAGTTTTACTTATGTCAATATTGAGTAGATTTTGTGTTTCTAGTACTTTAGCATGTTGCTTTACTGTTACTCTTTGTGTCTGGCACTATGAAAATAATGCAGCATGCCAATCAAGTAATGCAGCGAAGATGCTGCCATGCAATGTCTATGAATGGGAATGGGAATGGGAGTTGTGCCCTCACAAATTGTATCTTAGCATCGACTTTACATATATTTGGAAAGTTCCTTGGCCTGTCCCTGTCTGACGGGTTAGCCTGGTTGGCTCGTTGGTTGGTTGTTGGTGTCACATTTTCGGTAAAATTTTGGTTGCAAACTTTGGTAAAACTTTGCCAAGTATTTGGCCTTAAGTGTGTCAGAGCGGGACAGAGACATCTAAAGATGCTTTGACTAACAATATGAGACTGAAAGAGAACGAGATACACCGATTGCAATTGAGAGAGCGCATGTGGGCGATGTGTGTGTGAATGTATATATATATATATATATATATATATTTGCGAGCAGATGAGGTAACCAATGTTTGTTGCCTTGGCGTTTTCTTAAGTTGCGACTAACTCACAAACACACTCATCTGCTTATATATATGGTTACACATTAATACATACAGAGACATAAACAAACACACACATATACATCTACGCTTACACCTATATGCAAACGGACTGGGTACTATGAGTCAAATTTTCTCTGTTTTACAAAATCCTCAGTAAGCGTTGCCATCGACCGCGTAGTATGTGCGACTGCTGCCTGGTATTTGGAAATCGTAGAAACTGCAACATGTCCGCGGTCCCCTAAGCTCTAAGTTGGTGGCTTGCAACCATGGCGGCTTCCTTCACATGCCCACAAATGTGGGTGGTCACTCGATAGCGGCAACGATGTAGCCGCCTTTTATCAAATGGCAGAAGAGGGGGCTTGGAGGTTTTCGCTGAAGGCCGTCCAGACGGAGAAACGACATCGCCGACTGGGATAATTTTAATGAATTTATTTAGGAGTTTGCCTTGAGCTTTTCTCGCTCTTTGCCATCTTTTCCTTTTTCGGTTGCTCTCTCTCTCATTTATTTTCTTTTTTCTTCTCTATCAGTTTTTGCCAAGTAGCATCCCGGTGGGTATAATCTCGTTTAGTTGCCATTCCACTTGTCTGTCTGTCTGCCTATATAGAGAAGGTGGAGTTCTTGTTGGCGTGCACATGGACTATAATAACGGCAACGGAAGCAGAAGATGCATTTATATGACTAGCAATATGACGAATTCTTGATCATAAGATGGCCAGAGTTGCAGAGAGTTTGAGAAACTGAGGGGCTTCTGTAAGGGCCGGAACGTAAGTTCAATATTGTTTTGCAGCCACCAAAATGTACGGCTGCGTTTTTGGTCTTGCACAGTGGGCTATATGTGGTCTGGATGCTTACAAGCTTGTGGCTGTAGCCTTGAGCGCTTTTCAGAGATTTCTTGAAAGTCACTTAATAAGTGAAAAAACTAAAAATTAAAAAATATTTAAAGGATTATTTATTTTTCGATCTTAAAATTTACAACGTAGATCAAGAATGGTCTAATTATAATGTGTGTCAAAAAGAATTTCGAGTTGTTCAAAATTGTGCTTAATAATCGTTTTTTTTTTTTTCGTAATGTGGGGGGACAGGTAAGGAAATTCAAAAAACTAAAACAAACTCGTATTGCGTACGAAAATATCGAATCTAGGCTTAAAATTTGGGTACTCTAGCTTTTATAGACTCTGAGAAACAAGCCTTCATACAGAAGGACGGACGGGCGGACAGACGGACATGGTTAAATCGACTCATCCTGACGCCCTTGTCAAGAATATATATACTTTATGGGTTGTCAAACGATTATTTCTACCTACTACGTACTTTTCGATTTTCCACATTTGCGTTAGCTCTCCTTAACATATTTTGAAAGGCAAAGGGGCTAAAGAATCAATGGAATGAGTGAACAAGTACAAGATAAAATTATTGAATTCGAAATAAAGTATTTATTTTGATTGATTTCAGGTTTTGCACATCATTTGGTCGGTATGCATAGTCACTTACATACTCCGGATTGGCGCGCACACATGGCCCTTGGTGGGCGACCAGGATTTCCAGCTGCACCTTTCTTTACGCATCACCACGGAGCGACATTTGCAACTACTACAGCCAGTGGTCTGCGTGGGCTAAGTGGTAATAATCCTACATATTATTATTATTTCTGAAGAATTGATTTCAAGAGGTATACTTGCTGAGCTTATCTTTTGTTGTCTTCATTTATTAGAAACTCAACAGCAGCTGGCAACAGTGGGGGCGGCACACAGCACCACAAGTCCAGAGGGCTCACCCACGACTACGACAAGTGCCACCCTTAGTGCATTTGTGCAGCCATTAGCATGTAATGCCAGTGCAGGCAGTTCGCCTCCACTTACTCTTACCAGCATTCAGCATCATGACAATAACAACAACAGCGGCAGCAATATAGATGCAGGATTTGAGAGTGACAGCATTTCGGTAACAGGATCGCCACGAAAGAGCATAAGCTCACTGACACACGAAGAGGAAGAGGAACCAGATCCCGAGGCTGGTCGAAGTCGCAGTCCCACGTTATTTAGTGGAGAAGCAAGCAGTGTGACAACACTTACTGAACCGGTACCAGGTAGTGGTGGTGCCTTTACAGCCTTAATTCAGCGTAGTAAGAACTCTACAGAGCTATTTGGAGGGCTTGCAGCCGTCGGATCGAGCCATTTGGCGCCAACGGCGCACTGTTTTAATCCTGCGCTAGCTGCTCAACTCTTCCTCCAGAATCCTCTGCTACCGCATTCTAGTCAGTGGCTTTATACGCAGCTGTACGGTAACTATAGTGAGCTTCCCTGGTTACGTAATGCAGCGGCGGCTGCTGCTGCCACCACAACGCAACAACAGCAACAGGAGCCAACAGTTCTGCCCGCGGTAACTGTAGATTCCGATGGTGTTAATCTTATCAAACGCTGCGTTACATTAATAACACACAACCCTCCGGATGCAGAGAATGCAAATCCAAATGCATCACCACCTGTTAGCTCGACGCGCCGTTCACCATCACCTGTTGAAACAATCGATCTTGACGATGTCAGTACCACTTCTAGATCAGCCAGCGGATCAAGTGGTGCGGGTGGACCAATACGTACTCGTACTCCCAAGCCGATAGCGGACGTCTGGCGACCCTACTAGCGGCTGGCGGCCGCCTTGCTTGGCAGTTGCTTGGTGGCGCGTACTAGCGACGGACAAGAACATAAACAGGAACAAAAACAGAAATATAAACAGTAACAGTAATAGTCACAGAGCGTGCGATAATGGCCATAGAATTCTTCTAATTGAAGTATTGTGAACTTAGTTCATATTGATACGAGTGAGAATTTTTTATAAAGTATATTGGTTATATATTGTCAATGAACATATACTTTTTTTTTTTTTCTTTTTTTTTTTTTATTATTAAGGAAGCCGAGGTCCTAAGACCTCTTTGTGTCCTTTTTATCAATAAATTAAACCCAATTGGGCGCACCGGCTAACCACTAAGGTGTAGCTTATTAAATATAATTAAATATCAAATTTGCCTCCTTCTGGGCATTCGACTTATGAGGAACATATACTGATATCATATTTTGAAAAACAATAGTTTAAAAACAAGTAACAAATTTGTAGTCGAGTGTACCCGACTACGGGAGTCCCATTGTTTCAGACACAGCTAAACACATATATACGCACACATACAAACTGTTCTAATGGCACTTTAAACAATTTCGCGCGTAGCCCCCGCGCTATAGAACGCGATACTTAGTGTTGTATAACATCCACTTCATTCAATCTTTATGAAATTAACAACGTAGATCAAGAATGGTCTAGGTATTATGAGTCCCATAAAGAAATTTGATCGGTTGAAAATTCTGCATAATAATCCTTTTTTTTAAAATTGCGGGGCTCAGCGGGGGAAAATCAAAAATCTGAAATAAACTGGTTTAGCATAAGAATATAACGACTCTAGATTTTAAATTAAGTTGCTCTAGCTTTTATAACATACGCAGTTTAGCCAATTGAAATTGAACTGATTTCATCGTTGTACCCTTAACACATCCTTCATTAAATTTTTATCTAAATAAGGTATACGAACTTTCTTAACTTTACAATCTTTAAACAATTCATGAAATTGGAATATTAAATAATTTATCGTCAGACAAAGTTTATGATTAAATTTTTATTGTGTTTATGTTTACTTTTCTTAGCTTAAGTGGATCACATATCGAATTTAAATCAATTTTAATTGTCTTTAAAAAATAATAATAATAACAAGTAAAAAAACTGTAGTCGAGTATACCCGACTACGAGAGCCCTTTTGCCTACGTATACTGCCATACACACAACGCCATACAAGCTCGTATACCGTACGAAAATAACGAATCTAGATTCCAAGTTTAGTTGCTCTAGCTCTTAAAGCTGTTATAGTCTCTGAGAAACAGGCATTCATACAGACGGACAGAACGACAGATGGACAGGGCTAGATCAACTCGTCTTCTCGTCCTGATGAAGTATATATACACTTTATGGGGTCTTCGTCGATTATTTCTACCAGTTACATACTTTTCAATTTTGCACAAATCCATTAATTCTCTTTTAGCCTTTTTTAAAGGCAAAGGGGCTAAAAATAATAAAATAAAACTAATATCCAAATAATTATAATTATATTATTGATAATTAAATCAAAAGTTAAATTAACCATATTATTAATTATAATACTAATAATAATAGTTACATTTAAAACAATAATATAATATATATAATATATAATAAAATTATTTAAATATATAAGATTATATTTAAATGGGCAGTAAGAAAAAGAAACTTAGATATCAAGAGTGTAGGTTGAGAAAACGGAACATATTTTACTTCAGAAATTTTGTAGAATTTAAATTTTAATGGATAAGAAAAAAATGTTTTTTTTTGGAAAGAATAAACTTATTATAATAAAAAAGATATATATTGAAAATAAATTTAAGTACACTTAACTCTTGTGTATAATTTCTTAAGTATAACCCAGAGTTTTCTTAATAAAATTAAATTAAACAAGTAAGAATTCTGTAGTCGAGTGTACCCAACTACGAGACTTCTTTGCTTTCAGACACAGCCATACACACATATACGCACACATACACATATACACGCACCTTAAGCCATTTTGCACGGTTTTTAGCTTCCCACGCTCTATAAAACAATACTTTATGTTGTATAACTTCCGTTTTCTTATTTGTTCAATCTTAACAAAATTATAACGTAGATTAAGATCTACTTATTTTGTATGTCAAAACAAAATTTGACCGGGTGGAAATCATGCCTAAAATTCTTTTTATTTTTCGTATTGCGGGGGTCAGGGGGAGATATTCAAAAATCTAAAACAATCACGTATAGTTTACAAAAATAGTTAATCTAGATTTCAAATTTGGCTGCTCTGGCTTTTATAACATACACACAGATTAGCCACCCTTCGGTGTGATACTTAATGTTTTGTAATTTTCCTGTTTTTTTGTTCAATCTTAATGAGATTTACAACGTAGATCAAAAATGGTCTAATTGTAATGTTTGTCAAAGAAATTCGATCGGATGAAAATTGTGCTTAATAATCGTTCTTTTTTTGTATTGCGTGGGTCAAAAAAAATCTAAAACAAGCTCGTATAGAGTATCATAATAGATACCAAGTTAGGTTGCTGTAGCTTTTATAGTCTCTGAGAAACAGTCGTTAATACGGACGGATGGACGGACGGACAGACTTACATGGCTAGATCGACTCAGCTAGTCGTCCTGATCAAGAATATATATATTTTCGATTTTGCACAAATACATTAGTTCCCTTTATTTTTCAAGGCAAAGGGACTAAAAACATATATATAGACAAGTAAAGATGCTGAGTCGGGTGTATCCCCCATACACATACATACATACACATATTCACATGCATAAATACACATATTCCTTCACTATAAGCTGTTTGTTGCTAATTATAAATGTGCTAGGTCTTATAGTCGTTGAGACACAGGGAATCATACAGACGGACAGAAAAACAGATAGACGGATAGGACTAGATGAACTTAGCTAGTCGTCTTGATGAAGTATATATAGTATATACTTTATGGGGTATTGGATGACTATTTCTACTTGTTTTATACTTTTCGATTTTGCACAATTCCATTACCTGCTTTTTGGTTTTTTAAAGGAAAAGGTAGAAAAAAGCATCTGACACCTTAAAAATCCGTTTTAACAGTGTAAAATAAATATGAGAAAGCGAAATAAATGGTTAGATAATCAGTGCCGCCAAGAAAACCTTTTAAGAAAATTAATTTGCATTTTCTCTTACACTGCGCCTTCCTACATTTTGAAGGTGTTTAAAATGGGTTGGTCGAGTATGTTCACAGAAATTGGAAGACCGCCACTAACCATTTGCACAGAGGTGACTAAATGGGTTATATGGGTTATTTTCAGAAAGTCATATATATGTAGATATATATATATATATATATAGATTTGTAACATATGAGTGTGTAAACTCTGTCCGAGATTTTCCCCTTAGTTAACATTTTATTTAAGCAATAATAATTTTATGTACTGAACCCTTATTATGGCTAAGCAAAACTCAAAGGTATAGTCTCAACAAAAAGAACATTTAATCATAGTTAATTAAAAGTAAGAAATCTGTAGTCGAGTGTACATTTACGAGAGTCCCTTTGCCTACATACACAGCAATACACACCAATACGCACATACACACACAGTTCTACACGCACTTTAAGCCATTACGCGCGCTTTTTATCCCGCCAGCGCTCCATAACACTATACTTAATGTTGTATAGCGTCCGTGTTTTTGCTTAATTTCAATGAGATTCACAACATAGATCCAGAATGCTCTATTTATTATGTGTGTTGAAAATAATTTTGATCGGTTGAAAATTGTGCTTAAGAATTGTTTGTTTTTTTTTTTTCGTATAACGGGGTTCAGGGGACGAAATTCGATTTTGCACAAATTCATTAGTTTCCTTTTACTCTTTTTCAAGGCAAAGGGACTAATAATTCGCAGCAATTAAGACTAAACATGATTTGATAGATGTGAATGTTTGTATGATTAAGATATCTATACACACACGCACCCAATCATATATTTATATATATACATATGCGACGAAGGCGTCATAATAAAGAGCAAACAATTTGCAATACTTCTTCGCCAATTGTCGTACCTGTTGGAGACAATGACATTTAAATTTATTACTACGTTTGTATATATATATATATATACATATATATATATGTGTGTATGTGGGTGTGGGTGTGTGCAAAACGTATCTCTAATGATGACATAATTAGCTGGCGCCAGCGGTCGCAAGATACTCGTAATAGCTTAATTTGAAGCTGGAGGCCAACACATCGTCAACCGGTGCCAGTTGAGGCGTTGAAAATGACATAAAGTCAAATTGTTTACGTGCTATGTGCTCCGTTTATAAGGCGGGAGTTACGCAAGGTAATATGTTAATTGAAAGCCCACTTATTGCAATGAGTACTTCATGCATGCTGTGAGACATATATGAATATGGGTGTGACTAAAATGTACGCCTCTATTGATGTTGTCGAGGCAAGTAAGGTGTTGCCAGGTTACATAGCAGTTTAGCTGGTAAGGCTTTCTATTTAGCGCTTGAGTGACAATCGCACACTTGTGCATGTGCTTGGAAGTTTGTTCGTGTGTATATATATTTATAAACATGTATACATATATACTTCTATTTCAAACCTCTAGAAACCTCAAACTCAATACGAAAGTTTTGTGGCCTTAAGTGGCAGCAATGTCAGCTCCAGACATGCGTCGTTGTCCGGGCAACAGTTTATTAGGTTGTGTCATTACCGTTTCTTAAGATGGCCTTGCCATTCAGAGCTACCTGTCATCATTTTAGCTTGTGCTGAATGGTTGCCGGGACGACGCGTTCTATCAGCCACAGACGTCACCGTTGCATGCTATCCAATATGATGGCCATGTCCCACAAAAGGCTGCCTCGTCATGCCATTGACCATCCGGTGTCAAAGGTGACATTAAGACGACGACCACTTTAAACTAAAACAACCCCAAACAGCTACAAGAAATTTTTGACTATGATCAACTCCGTATAATGGCCCCACCCGAACTCAAGCCCAAAATCAAAATTGGAGTCAGACAAAGTCCAAGGCCAAGACCCAAGCCGAGACGTGTTGATTTGCTTCCGACAGCCTGTTTAAATTAAGGTAACGCCACCCATTCCTAGTTAAGCCCCATTGAATCAAATTCGTGTTTTATCCCAAGCTTACCGTATTTTATGTTATTTATTTTTAATGTCTTTTTCTTTCGTTTTTTACACTTTGTTCCGAAAATTTCATGTTACATATATGTCCGTAAGTGAAGTATATACAAACAAATGTGTACCTTAAAATGGTTGGGGACATCATTTACTTTAGTATGTTAATTTCGGTTTTAACGGCTGGCGATGAAAAGCACACATACACGCACAAGGACATGGACACGGACACGGACACGGATACAGACATAGGCATGGACATGGACTTTTTGCTGACTATTTGTCAGTTCCAACTCATAAGCCAAATTTAATTTTGTGCCATTTGTTAGTGATTTTTACACGCTAGATAAAATTCTCATTGCATCGCTTCAAACACACTCAATAAGGGTGCCAGCCACATGTGGCTATGATTACAGTAGTGTCAAGGGAAAGGAAATAAAACAACAATATAACCAGTACATACTACTATTCAAGATTATATATGTTTAACTTATAAAGTACAAAATGAAGCAATTCTTATAAATTTTTCGAGTTAAATCTATTTTTTAACTTTTTTATGCGATACAAGGTAGATGTAAGATTTAGACAAGATTTTTGGCTCTGTAATGCAATGGATTGAAATATTTTAAATTAGTGATTTAAATTATGGTTGATATTTACCTTCCCCTATAGGAAACAAACATGACAATGTCTTTAACAAATTATCACTAGTATATATTTCGTTAATTATATTGTAAAGAGTTTACTGATGCTACGAAGTTAAAATAAACAATCATTTGCCAGCACAAACTTTACAACAGGCAATGATAACCACACAACATTTTGTTGGACAGCAAACTGCCGGCAAAGGACAACAACAGTAACGGCAACAGCAACAGCAACGGAAACAGCAACAACGACGACGAGAACGTAAACGACACAATAACGTCGCCTAGCTGTACGTCGTACGTAATATGACAGCAGGCCTTTACCGTGGTTGTTTGTAGGAGTTGTCACGAGAGAGACCCGTACTAAACCCTTACTCAGTTTAGGAAAACTGAATGCCCTCACCGCTCTATTCGCGGCCGCTCTTTGTCACAGGAACTGTTAATAATGTGTAGCCTTTGCCTAGGATCAAAATCAGCGTCATTGGCGCACCTACAACATGCGATGTTGCGGTTAGGACCAACTTCGTGCCGTATCAGCGAGTCGCGAATAAACTAAAAAAGGGACAAAATAAAAATGCAGTAGCGGCGTGTCCTCTGAGAGTTCCATGGAGAGCTCATGAATGTTGAGCAGGGCAATGGATAACAGAAGCCATCTAAAACCGAACAGCACCATCATGAGTGACACCGTCGCTGCGTCAGCGGCATGTAATTTCACGGTTTTTCGCAAATACGAAAAACGAGAATATACATAAACGAAAACTCGACTCTCAAACTAAACAAAGAGTGAAGTTAAATGCCAACAAAGTGCATAAAGAATACTCTTACAAAATAGCACGCACTTTAAGCCATTTTGCGCGCTTTTAAGCACCCATCCCCCCCCGCGCACCGTGCGATACTTAAAATTGTATAACTTCCATGTTTTTTGTTTAATCTTAATAAGATTCACAACGTAGATCAAGAATTGCGTAGTTATTATGTGTAGCAAAATATACTTTGATCGGTTGAAAGTTGTGCTTAATATTCGTTTTTTTTTTCGATTGCTCTAGCTCTTATAGTCTCTGAGAAACAGGTGTTCATACAGATGGCAGACGGACAGGGCTAGATCGACTCGTCTTCTCGTCCTGATCAAGAATATATATACTTTTTGGGGTCTCCGATGATTATTTCTACCTATTATATACTTTGCAAAAATTCATTAGTTCCCTTTTGCTCTTTTTTAAGGCAAAGGGACTAAATAGATATAACTAAAATATTTTAAATTTGTAATATTTTATTTATTTATTTAAGTAATATTTTTATTATTGTTCTTGTTTTTTTGGTATAGCTTAGAATTGTGCGAAGTTCGTTTATGGAAAACGCATTTATTTGTGTAGCAGCAAAACATGAGTAGAGTAAAGCCTGGTATAGGTAGGCGGAATGTACGGGGATGTTGGGAAAGGGAAGAGAGTGCTTTCGTAAAACAAATGCCACCTACACATTCTGCGTATGACAAGCAAAAGAAATAGAAGAGGGAGTACAGGTGGGGATAGGTGAAGGTGGATTGTTTGCAGGGATATCTTTTGGTGCCTATGATGGCGCAACTAAAATTATGCACGCCCCACCTAACAAATCAACCATTACATACATGCACACACACACACAAACACACACACACACACACACACACATACACACAGAGAAATATACTCATGCTGTGCATTATACCGTGCAATTTCTGCCCGCCTTAGTGTGAGTGTCATTTAATGTGCGCTATGTTGCTGGCAAGGCAGAACCAATAGTGCAAGTGGGTTAGGCAGAGGAGTAGTTGGGTTAGGGGCCTGTAGTAGTAGAAACAACGCTTTACAATTTTCATAGGCATTCCATGCATTTTGGTCAGTTTGATGTGGGTTTCGTTTTGGGTGTCGTTTCGTGCTCAACATGCGATTTACACGAGCAGCGTCGAAACAAAACAAGAAAAACAAAAAACAACAGTAACAACAACTAAAAGCAAAATAAAAAATCCTGCTCGTTTACCCAAAGAGCTTGCTATCAACGTCAACAAATACCCCAAATACACTACCATACTCATCCTTTCATTACCCACATACAAATACACACATACACACATGCACACAAACACACATGGTCAACACATGATCCACCGACACTGCACGACTCTACGCATTTTTGGCAAAACTCGCGACAACACAAACACCAACAGAATGCTGAAGGACCTGGGACCCATCAACTCATGACCATGGCTCATTGTCGTCGCTAACAATAATGAGTTCGTAATTTGATGTCGCTGCAGAAAATTGTTGAATTTGGCCAAGTGTGTACATGTACGAAGAACATGACAGCGGACCAAAAAAGTTCGGGTGATTGGAGTTGGAGTGGTTTTGTTTGCACGGTCACATTTTCGTATAACCCGCGATAGTCATACTTATAGCCATAGCCATACTCCGAGTCATAGTCATGTCCTCGGGGCTATGCTTTCTATACAATAGCACATATACATATGTGATTTATCAATGTCCGCTTGGCGTCATTCATCTATCCACCCAACATTAGATCCCCTTTCCTCTTCATTTCAATCTTCTGCATCATGTTGCCTCTGCATTCATCTTTACTACATTGTGTCAATGGCATATGTTTCACTCTTGGCCTAAAACTATTTGCCCATAGATTTATGTCGATGGGGCTACTTTAATGCTTCCATTTATAACTGAATTAAAGATGTTGTTATACTCGACATCAGCTACTGTTTCATCTGGATCTTAAACGTACGGTTGATTTTCTTAATAAAACTTAAAGACCCGCCAATGTAACCTATATATTATAGTTTGACTATAAATATACAGTTCCAATCATATCATTAATTAAATATAAAAAGTTAAGTTTAAACAAAGGTTTCGTTATTTCGAAATCTAATTTAAATTTAAACATTTTTAACCAAAATATACCAGTAGGCTGTTGTTAAAATGGCTTATTACAAACGTCTTATATCCTATTTACTCTATGTTCCTTATGTAACATTGTGGTTACTTTTGTTCCTGCATTAGCATTATATAATGCTTCTACTTAACATACAAATGTGACAAAGGTAGCTCAAATGACAAAGTCTAAAAGAAAAATGGCTACAATTTTGGACACTGAAGGAAAATTAATGACTGCTGGCCTTGGGCAGATTTGATTAAAACTTTAAGCGGAGGTGAGCGCCCAGCATGTCACGCCGCCTTCAGACTGACTTGACACTTTATATGTCAACTTGTCAGGGATCAAGGCTTAGGGTTCACTTTCAGTTTTCTGTGCTCAGATTATCAGGAATGTGTGGCTTAATTTTTTAGTCCCTTTGCCTTGAAAAACAAGTAAGAAATCTGTAGTCGACTGTACCCGACTACGAGAGCCTCTTTGGCTACATACACAGCCATATACACACATACTCACACATACACACAGTTGTACACGTATTTAGGCATTGCGCGCGCCATTTAGCCCCCCGCGCGATACTTAATGTTGTATAACATCCGTGTTTATTGTTTAACTTTAACGAAATTCACAACGTAGTTTAAAAATGGTCTAATTAATTTAATCGGTTGAAAATTGTGCTTAATAATCGATTTTTTCGAATTGCGGGGGTCAGGGGAAGAAATTCAAAAATTTAAAACCAACGCGTTAGCGTACGAACATAACCAATCTAGATTCCAAATTTGGTTGCTCTAGCTCATATTTTGCACACACCACTTAACCACCCTCGCTCCATAGCAATACTTTTAATGATGTATAACTTCCGAATTTTTAGATTAATCTTAATAACATTCACAAAAAGGATCGAGAATGGTCTAATTAATATGTTTGCCAAAAAGAAATTCAATCGGATGAAAATTTTGCGTAAAAATCGTTTTTTCCGTATTCCGGGAGTCACGGGAGCAAGTTTAAAAATCTAAAAAAAATTCGTAAAACCTACGAACATAGCAAATCTAGATTCCAAGTTTGGTTATTCTAGCTCTTATAGCCTCTAAAAAAAACAGGTGTTCATAAAGACAGACAGACGGACAGGTCTAGATCGACACGGCTTGTCATCCTGATTAGGAACATATATACTTTATGGAGTCTCCGTTAATTATTTCTACTTGTTACATACTTGTCTATTTTGCACAAATCCATTAGTTCCGCTTTGCGCTTTTTTCAAAAGGCAAA